>JAJTUV010002080.1:335000-391791 GCA_021653895.1 Mastomys natalensis | reverse complement strand
TTTTATACCTCTAAGTATATTTGTTTTATTTGTGAATAATCTTTTTAGAGAAATCATATGGTGCTAACTTTTTAAAAAAGTATTGACTTTTTTTTATAGCCACCAGTGACTTCTGTTTATTTGACCATTAGAAGAATATTTCTGGAAGATTATAAGGCATACAAAATATAGCAAATGTGATAGATGACATTTGGTGGACAGCAGTTTACAGAGCTGTTTCCTGCATTGAGGCCAGTTGGCAAGGCCTGTTTTCCTGCCTCCCACGCCCTACTGGATCTTCTGGAGGAGGGAGGTGGAACTGGGCTGCTTTGCTTCTTTTTGTCTGTGATTTATGTTTCTGTACCTTCTCTCTCTCACCTTCCCCAATATTGGATAATTTTACAGGGGATTGTATTTCTTCTGTGGAGGTTAATACAATTCAGGCTGTGTACAGAGTAAATAGGATATGGAAAAAGATCTATATGCATCTCTGATTTCATTAAGTTAGTTGTGACTCACCGGACTTCGATGGTTCTAGGGTGGGTTTTTGATTGTGTGTTTGGCAAGAGACATTGCTCCATAAGAAAATAGCAACTCACTAGCACCAGGGAAAGGTGGCATCCAGTGAAGGATGCTGGTGAGCTGCAAGACACCAGGAAGATCAGCATGGCCATCAAGGGATGAGAGAGCCATAAGGACAGAAAGCCACAGAAGTGGAAGACAAAGCAGAATGCCTGTCCAAGTGTCCATGTCACTTGCTAAAGACTTGGATGTTGTAGCAAAAAGAAAGCTGAACAGCTTTGGCTAGTTGGAAACTTAAGTTTTTGGATAATGCAAGACAACAGTGAGAAATATCAAAACAGGGCCAGTATTTTCCTTGGTACAGGAAGGTAAGAACCTGAGGTTTCAGGAGGGCTGCTGACATACCAGTCAGTGTCTGCTAATTAGCACACAAGGCAGGGCATGTGGCCATTTGGACACAAAAGTATTGCCGTGTAGACTGTTTTGACAAAGGACTTGGAAGGAATGTATGTGTTTTGCCATTCTATTTAAAACAAACAAACAAACAAACAAACAAACAAAAAACCCATAGCCCATCAAGAGTTGGCTCGTGTTCAAAATTAAGATTATTTAAACATGGTAATTAAGTAAGCAGATACTTCTTTGTGTTCAGAGTCACTATTTTATGTAGTGTACTTTCAGAATTTAAGTAAAACATGTTTCTGAAATGATATATCAAATTACTGTCAAAATACATGAGGGGGAAAAGTGGCTTTCAGCCAAGTGTTTTCGTCCTTTGGGATGACACCTGATGTTTTTCATTCTCCCTAACAGAGGCAAAGCACGGAGGACACAGGAATGGTCGGAGAGGAGGAATTTCAGGCGGGTCCTTTTTCAACGTGGTTCATGGTCATTGCATTGCTGGGCGTCTGGACGTCTGTGGCCGTCGTGTGGTTTGACCTTGTTGATTATGAGGAAGTTCTAGGTAAGAATTAGAGTAACAGATCTCTCTAGAGTGAGTTTGTAAGAGTGAAAATGATGGCCTTGGTCATCCAAGGCTTGTCATTTCCTGCCTTTGTTATTGTGTAGCTTCCCATTGATTCTTGATAAAGCAAGGGCTGCCCTGGGTAGTGACCTGAATCTTGAAGATTTCTATGTAGACTCTATTTATTGTGGTATTTGAATGCTCCATCAAAACAAGCTTTGGTTAAATTCATTTTCACTATTTTCTGCACTCTTTATTTTCTGTTCATTTTATTATGATTATAAAAATTCTAGATCATGAACTGACTCCTTAGTAGACATAGATCTGATATAGCATCTTATTCTATAGCCCAGGACTGTCCTGGAACCTATAATGATTCTCCTGCCTTGGCTTTCAAGTGTTACGATTACAGATGTGAGCTGTCCATGGTTGACTTGCAAAGCCTTTTTTTAGAGAGGGCTTTCAAGGAATGCTACTTGTCCATGTCTGTAGAGACTAGGAGTGTGTGTGCAATGGCTGGGTGAGTGATGGGTAGACACACGGTTAGGTAGGGATCTCCATGCTCACTTGAGAAAGTTGCTGGGGGTACTTCTGGTGGATTTCCTGTTCTCGTCATATAATCAATAAAGCTTTAATTTTTTTATTTATGTATGCATGTGTGTGGGTACCTATAGAGGTCAGAATAGGGCAATGCGTCCCTTGGAGCTGGAGTTTTTAAGCCATCTGAGCAACCTGATATGGGTTCTAGGAACTGAAGCTGGAGTTTTCTGGAAGAGCAGGAAGCATTCGTAGCTGCTGAGCCATTTCTCCAGCCACAATAAAGTTTTAAAAAATGATTTGTTTTATTTTAATAATTTTTTTTTAAAATGGAGAGAAATCATATAAGTTAAATATTGTAAACACTTGAAAATCTAAAATTCATTGGTTTTTCATATACTCACAATTTTGCACAATCATCATCATTTAATTTAGAACGTTTCTATTATACACTCTTCCCCAGACAGTCACTCTTCCCTTGACATTTTCACTTTCTATGATTGTTTTGGGTGTTCTAAGCATAGCGTGTACATGTGTGTCACGTTTTGAATTGCCTCTTTATGTCTAGCACCATTACATGCGTAAGGTCCAGAGTACTACTCTATCATATGGGTGCAGCACACTGTTTATCCCGCAGTCTGTCATGACAATCATTTGTTTTCACTGCTGGCAGTTATGAAGTATGGCCGTCCCCTTTAATAATCCAGTTAAGGACACAGACATGTCAGTGGGAAAACTACGCAGTTGCTAATGTCGTGTTGAAGACGTGCCCCCTTACAGTAGACCTCTTGTGTCGTCATAGAGGAGGACAAAGAACAACACAATATGCTTATATATGATCTGTCACTCATTCATGTTTCTTTTTCCTCTTACTGCCTTAAGGAAAGTGGCTCCAAATAGATAAATAGACTAAAAAATGTTTAGTTTATCTTATAGAAAAGTATGAGTTCATTAACAGATAGTGTTGCTAGGTAATTTGTATACTTTTAATGATAAATAACAATTTTCATGTTTTTATATGCATGCAGCCAAAGCAAAGGACTTCCGTTATAACTTATCAGAGGTACTTCAAGGTAGGCTACTTACTGGAGATGCATCTTAAGTGTTTTTGCATCTGTCTCTAAGACCTCATCCTTACTCTCCTAACTTAGTCATCTCTAGCAAGAATGTAAATGGTAGGACCAGTCTCCCTTTGTGAGGTTCTCAGGAAGGGTGTGGCTTGCTGGCTTTACATTGTATTAAAGCACTATGCTATTGATAACCTTGAATCACAGGTTATTACTTTGGCTATCTTAGTGGTAAAGATACCATCTTCATCCCTACTTTCTTAACAGTTTTCTTGTGTGTTAGACTTTTGTATAGCAAAACTAGATCTGGGAATTTTGCTCTGCACCAAAATTCCCGCTGCAATTGTACTTTGAATCAAAGAACTGGAAACAGTGATTTTTGCCATCTATTTTTCATAAGAATGTTACATTTTTGCTCTTTACAATATTGGTGTGCACTATGATTTTTTTTCTCCATAGTTCTTGTCCAGTGATAAATTATAAACCATGTTGATTTTAGAATAATTTCTAGGGTAGGGACTGTATAAGACTCATTTGTTGAAGTTTGATTTGGTTCTTCCTTCTAGCCACATGCTCTCAAAAATAAGACTTGACTCAAAATTTATTTACAGATACGTTGGCCATAATCTAGGCTTTTCTCTGACTAGCTCATAATTTAGAATAACTCATTTATTCTAATCTATGTTCTGCCACATGGCTGGTTACCTATGCTCAGGTACCATGTGTCTGTAACATCTTCCTGGGAAAGTCTTCTGTGCCTGGCATTATCCCAGAATCCTTTTGCCTCCCAGATGTCCCACATCCGTTTTCATGCCTAAGCTATAGGCCATCAATTTTATTATTGACAGGTACCACATCCATACAGACACAAGATATTTTCTCTAAGTCATTTGAAATGCTAAATCTATAGAAAGCACCCTGAAAGCATTCGCAGTGTACAGCCATTGTTGAGTGAGTGCCCAGTGAACCTTGATTCTCATGGTTCTTTTTTATGCCTTCCCTTTTTTTCCCTTTAAGTAATGGGTGTCTGGTGCCAGGACATTTTTAAATGGGTGACCATAAGTTCTCCCTCATCATTTCAGGAAGCCTCCAGTTTTACCTACTTTACCTCCAGAACTGACCACTCCACCTCAAGTTGATGCATGCTTTCCTAAAAATAATTTATTGTTAAATGTCAAACTAGTCATCCTTCACTCTGTAAAGTACTTGTGCTCTGTTGGTTTACTTATATTTGATCTTTATTTGAAGCTTGGGTTGCATAGATTGTTGATAGTTTAGCGAAATATGTACAATTGTTAGACGGTTAGAAATGGGTTGATATTTTTCTTAAGTATGTTCCAATTTTATGTAAAATATTTTGGAGAGAATAGTGAAATTATTGTGAAGTGATAGAATCGTTAGTGAAAACTTCTCACTTGTCTCTTAGAGTTTTGTTAGCTACATACTTCCTGAGTCTGTCACGCCTGCCTGCAAGCTTTGATAATAATGTATTCTTACAGTTCGGCTTTGCAGCTGTAAAAGGAGAGGAAGCAGTAACATTTGTGGTATCTAAAGACCGCAGCAAGAGATAGTTCATTATTAAATTTGTTTTCTCTCTGTTCCTGTGTCTATCATTTCTCTCCTGTTATAGGAAAACTAGGAGTCTACGATGCGGATGGTGACGGAGACTTTGATGTGGATGATGCCAAAGTTTTATTAGGCAAGTACACTTCTTTCTCTTTTTGTTAGAAGGAGTCAGATACTAAAGTCAAAAGAATATTTTTGCTTTGATAATTATCTACAGCAACTGTAAACATTTCTATTTATTGATTTGTTCATTTATTTATTTATTTACATACCAACTGCTGACCTTCCTCCCGGTTTTTCCCCTCACAGAGTCTCTCCCCACTTCCACCTCCACTTCTCCTTTGAAAGGGTAGGGCCTCTCTGGGTATTCCCCAAGCCTGGCACATCAAGTCTCTGTAGGATTAGGCACATCCTCTCCCACTGAGGCAGAACAAGGCAGCTCTCTGCTACATATGTGCTGGGCCTCCATCCAGCCCATGTATGCTCTTTGGTTGGTAGCGCAGTCTCTGGGAGCTCCCAGGGATCCAGCTTAGTTGACACTGTTTGTCTTACTGTGTGGTTGCCGTCATCTTCTTATGGGCCTTCGGTTCCCCCCTCCCCCCAACTCTTTCATAGGGGTCCCTAGCCTCCATCTAATATTTGGCTATCAGTATCTGCATTTGCCAGGCTCCTGTTTGTAAGCATAGCAGAGTATCATCAACAGTGTCCAGGACTGGTACCTGCACATAGAATAGTTCTCAAGTTGGGCTGGTTGTTGCTTGGCCATTCCTCCAGTCTCTGCTCCATCTTTGTCCCTGCATTTCTTTTAGACAGGACAAATTTTTGTGAGTGAGTTGGTGTCCCTATCTCTTCACTGGGGCTCCTGTCTGTCTACAGGAGGAGGCCTCTTCAGGTTCCGTGTCCCCACGGTTAGCATCTCAGCTAAGGTGCCCTGCACTGAGATCCCAGATCTCTGGGACTTCCTAGTGATTCCACCCCTGCTCCCAGCCCCCCTACCCCCCATGCCTGTCTCTGCAGATTTCCATTCATTCTCCTGGCCTTTCAGGTATGGGAACTGTAAACATTCTATGGGAGATATTTTGCAACTTAATATTTCATTTTTATTGATATATTAAATGAGCACTTTTCCATTGTGACTTTTCAAAGCACTTTTATAAAAGCATTTAGCTCTTAACATATCAAATTTTAATAATTATTAGTTTCATTTGTGTTTCCGGATTTAAGCATTTCATATTCTGAACTTGATGTTTAGAGATAGAGATAATGTCCTCATGTGTTTTCAAATGAGGAACAGATTTTTTTAAAGTACCATTTGACATAATTTATTCTGACTATAAGATGTAAATTTCTCCCTTTCAAATACTGATTAGGGCCAGCTCTGCTTAGCATTCATAATGAGAGCAAATGAGGACCGCGTGTTCAGTGTGATATGACCGTAGATGAAGCTGTACATTTCACAAGGTTTATGTAAGTTAGTTTTGCAATAAAACCATGGCAGTAAATATCTTTAATGTCCTATTTGTAGCTAAAGTTTACATGAAAACATGAACTAATTTTTCCTGCTTTGACCTTTTCCTGTTTTGACAGTCATAGATTCCTTTCTGTCTTTGTAATTACATTACCAGCTAGGTTTTTCTTGAAACAAATAAAGATTGTTATTTCCTCATTGTTTTAAAATACTGTTTCAATAGATAGGATAATGCTGATTTGAATATGCAGATTTTGTGTACTGTGTCCTGTTCTTTCTGGTTTTAAGCAGCTCACTTCCTTTTCCTTAGTATGAAGCAATATGTATTAAAGCTTCAGATCAAATTATTAGCAAAGCGGTAGCTATGCCTGATATTACATATGCACTAAGTTTAATAGCATGCTAAATAAATTATCTTGTGAATTTGAGTATGAAGAGATAGAAAGGTACTGTGGCAGGTACGTAGCTTTGTGTAGTTAGATTTTACGTCCCTTTAAAACAAATTCTAAATGCGAAACAGTTTTAGTTTCACATTTGGTCAGCTGTAATACAGCTTCTGATTTAGCACTACCTTGGTGTATGTTTTTTTTTCTTTATGCACAGTGGGAGGTAGTGCTTGTTATTTGCAGTTGGAAGTCCATGGCACATCTTTCATGTGCCTAATTTTAATTGCTTTTTGACTGTAGTTTCATAATTTTCTATCTAAACCAGAGTTTCAGTACCTACATTAAATCCTCAGGTGACCTTAGTTTTAGGCAAGTGAAAGAAATAAAGCCATGAACAACTTAATCCATTACGCTGATGGCATTTCCTTGCTATATGATGTAAGATACTACTTTAAGTGACTTCTGAATAGTGGAGCTTTTAAAGGATAATGTCACAGGAGCCCTCCTATACATATATATATATATATATATATATATATATATATATATATATATATATATATTTTAATATTAAAAACACACACACACAGACAGACACACACACACACACATACACTAACCTGATGCTAGTTAACTGTAATACTGAGAACTGCTGTCTGTAATAGACACAAACAGAGTGAGCAGCTTAGTTTGTTTGTATTCCACTTGTGTGCCGGGATCTGGATCCCAGGCTGGGAGAGCTCCCTCCTAGTGAGCTGCGCTGTATATAGCTGTCAGTCTGTACTTGCATCATGACTTTGATGAAGATGAGCTGCCAGGCCCATGGACACCTGTCATCATGCACTGCAAGGTCTTTATTCTCTGCATTGGGTACACTTTAGCTCTTCCTGACTTGGATGGATGAGTTTCCATCATGAGGTAACTAAAACTTAGCTGTGCCTGAGTTACATGCAGGTGTCTGGTACACAGTTGTCATTCTCTATGTGATGGGGGAGAAGCTACAGAGCATGCCCCACTTGACACCAACCCTTGCTTTCTGTCTTGTTGGGATGAGACCTTGGCCCCGTAAGAGAATAGTTTTAGATAAAGGCAGGAAGCAAGGTAATGGAGGTTGGAGAACAGAGATGACTGAGAGGCACGCATGCCATACTTTTTTCCCCTGGCATTTGAAGCCTAACTCTAAATCATACTAGTCTGTAAAAAGTCTACATACATGCTGCTTTTCTTTCACAGTTTAAGGCTTTCCTCAAGACCAATAGCTCTTACTGATTCTACTAATTCTAAGACTCCTGAAGTACTTTGAAATGACCTGCCCTTGAACATAGAATTTCCTATTGTTTAAGCCAAATTGTCTAAAATGCAAGTGGTTTGGGTTTCATTGTGTTAATGAAACCTACAGACATGTGTATGCAACACCAGTAGTGAGAGGCAATGAACTGGAAAGGCAGCAAGTGGGTGGAGCAGCAATGGGAAGATTTGGAGGAAAGACCAGGAAGGGAAAGTGATGTAATTAATTCATAATCTCAAAAATAAAATGAAATAAAATATAAAGACAAAGCGTTTGTTTTCCACGCACTGTTAGCAGGAAATGTCCCAGGACTCAGTGCTAGGAGTAAAGTCTTACAGTAACCTCGCCTGCCCCTTTGTTCTACAGCTGGCAGGTAGCTGACCCTGTCAGGTGTGGTTGCAGCAGCAAGCGAGGCAGCCAGCAGCTCCTGTACATCCATAAGTACAGACTGGGGAGAACTGTGAGACCATAGTGAGGAACATGGAACTCGCCCGCATTTAGTGCTGTTCAATTGAGGTGGACTCAGTTCAGAGGAGCTACATGCCCAGGATCATTTTTCTCTTCAGTCTGGTGTTTCTGTTTTAAGAACTATAGATACAGCTTTGGGGATGGATTGATTGGTAAAACTTGCTGCATAAGCATAAGCATGAGGACGCAAGTCTGGCTCCTTACAATGTGCAACAGTTCATTTGTCCTCAGGACGTGGAGACAGGAGAATCCCTCAGGACTTGCTGTCTAGCCCCGCTAGCCAAATCGTGATCTCTTTTAGGGAGATACCCTGTGATGGTTCACTCCGAACCTACCTGGGCTCTCACATTCAGTGCAAACTTACTGTGAACCTCAAGACCTCCCAGCTCAGTACCGGGTCATGAAGAAGATGCCTGACATAAATGTCTGACCACCACATAGGCACACACGCAAGTATTATGTAATGCACACAATTATGTAATGCACACAATTACATACATCCATACATAGGACACACACAACTACAGGCCGTGTTCCACTTGCCATACTGAAGCACAGAAGTTTCCTATTTTATACGTAGTAATGTGAAGCATAAGAGCACAGAGGATAATGAAGTAAAACAAGGGCTTTCTCTAAATGCACAGTGGTAGCATTTAAGTTGGGGAGAAGAATCGTCCTCACATGTCATGGGTGGAAATGCAGCTCTCTGTTCATAGCATCTGGAGACATAAGTCAAATGATAAAACACTTGGGATTTGTCAAAAAAAAATTAACTACTAATTGCAGTTGGTGTCTTTTCCCCTCACTTGTGGAAACTGATAGGGTCTAGTTCTTCAGCTGGCAACAGCAGAGGCGTTCACTGTAATCTTTACAGGTAGCCAGAATTCTGTTATCTCTTTTGTGTCAATATTGCTGGTAGTTGTGCTTCATGAAGAAATTGTGTTGTAAATGACCTGAAATGACCCTGCTTTGTTTACAAAGGGAAAGCCTCTGGAGGTTCTGATGCTCATATTTCTTCATGTCATAACTACCAGCTGCTTCTCTTCCTCAGATTGTGGAGCCTTTCAATGTATAGGGAACTGATTTTACATCCCAAGAGTCTTTCCCTACTCCAGGTCATTTCCCACTGGATACAGTCATGGTAATCTACATCTTTATTTCTTCTATTCAGAGGATCCTGCTTGGCAGCAGTATTTAGAAAAGAGCAGACATCGAGAGTCTTTGCAGTAAGAACTCCTCCTTTCCTGCGCAAGAGGAAGAGGGGTCAGGGTCCCTCAGCACCCACCACCCTGGCTGCTAGAGCTTCCTCAGGGTTCTTATAGGTAGGCAGAGAGGATTCTTATCAGCTGATTTTAACTTACAGGGCCATGAAGAAGTTATGAGTGTATAGCACTAAGTGAGTTAGGCGTTGGATGTGAATGACGGTATTTGAGTGTCTGGATGCCAGCTGAGATGCTGCAGGCTATAATCCACTGGCTTGTATGCTCCAGGGCACCCACCGTGTACTCCAGGGTGTATGATCAGCTCTGGTTCACCAGTGTGCAGATTGGGAGGCTGTCAGAAACATTTGCTTTGCTCTCTGGTATCACCTTCTCCTGTCACTGTCTACAGAGTTTGCTGACACTCTTTGCCAGTTTTCCTGCCCAAGACTCTAGTAGGAAACAGACCACCTGTTTATGAGCTGGGAGGAGCGTGAGGTTTGTTGGGTGGATTGAGACTTGAATTGGAGATGTGCTTCTTAACCTGGTTTCTTTATTTTCTGCATTACTTTTCTGTAAATCTGTGACCACGATACACCCCACTTTTGAGATCACTCTGCCTAAGCTTAATTGTTCCACCTAACTGCTCTTCTTGTTTTCTCTTTCTCTCTTCCTTTATTCTTATGTAGGCCTGACCAAAGATGGCAGTAATGAAAATATTGATTCTCTTGAGGAAGTCCTTACTATTTTAGCGGAGGAGAGTTCAGATTGGTTTTATGGTTTCCTCTCATTTCTCTATGATATAATGACTCCCTTTGAAATGCTAGAAGAAGAAGACGAAGAGAGCGAAACTGCAGATGGTGTTGATGGTACGTCACAGAATGAAGGGGTTCAGGGAAAGACCTGTGTCATCTTGGATTTGCATAATCAGTAACTTCGACTCAGGGACGGAAAATCAGTGGGTGGTAAAACGGAGCAGCCTCCTCCTCCTTCCCCTTTGCTTGCGCAGGGCTCAACGTGCAGTGGGGCAGCTGTGACTTCAGATAAATGCCAACCATGTGATCCTGCCCAGCACAGCCACTTAGCTAGCCCCTCGCTTGGCTCCCTCCACGCCCAGAAAGGAAGTGGCATTCCTCATTCCTGTAGCTGTTCACAAAGTGCGTTGGAAGTGATGTTCTTGGTAGTATAATTGGTTTCTGTATCATTTTATTTCAACTTATGTATTCACTGAACTAAGTTTTAATTGTGTTGTATTTAACCCTTGATGCTTGTCTTTCTCACACTTTAATGATAATTCTTATGGGAGTGTTTCTAAAACTACTTCTCGCATGACGAGTGAGCTATGCTTCTCTGTTGACCTTTAACTTGCCTGCTGTATAGTGATGGCTCTTTAAGAAGCTGGTACTTTTTAATCTGTAATTTCTTTAGGTTGGTTAATTAACTAGTCATATAAGTTCCTACAAACTTGTTAAAGTTCTGTATTAATGGTGCTTTTGACATAATTTAAAAATCCCTTGTTTTTGCCTTAGGCTACTGAAGTTTCTGAAATCAGATACTAACAGGTGTCTATTTCTGAAATCAGAATTTGTTTTCAATTTCATTTTCAAATATACATCTAGACAAGGTAATTTGTAATTTTTTTTTAGGTCATCCTATTCCAGAAGAGGGAGAGTGAGTGTGCGTCTTGTAGAATGTTGTATATATTAAAACAATCTGTCCTGACTTAGGCTTTTCCAGTTTTTACTAGCTTATTACCTGTTGATTTGTGAGCTATGTATAATATAATGTTTAGAATTATAAATTTATTTAAGTGCTCCTTCATTTTTAGGAGAAAAAAATTCTTTCCCCATCTATGAACATATCAATAGCTTTGACTTAGCTCTTTGAAACTGAGTTTGCCTCAGTAATATAAAATCAGTTACTGGCTCCATATGAATCCCTTTCTGGAAAGGATGCTGTTTCCCCAGTGACTACCCTTGTGACTGAGTGCCACCTAAGCCGTTGATTGCTGCACTTTGAATGACTGTCAGAGTGTTGAGCTCCCGTTGAGAGCCTCTAAAATTCTGCTCAGCTTTGGGTTCTCACACCTTTTAAGCAAGAATACGCTGGAGTTTTAGACAATCTCATTTAAGTATCATTCCAAAATATTCTTTGTTTTTATATATTTACCTTCTAGTAAGGAGGTCATCACCCATTTGCTCTGGGATGATGAGACACCTTTTGTTCTGGGGTGATGAAGTACAGTTCGTGAATCAGAACACAGCATTTTTCTCTAACCGTCACTGCTCTTGTATGTGCTTACGTGTGCCACTGGTGGGCCAGCGCCTCCCAAACCTTAAATGGTTGTTAGAAGTTTTCCTCATTTGTGTTCAAACAGTCCTCAGCGAGGTAGTGAAATGAGGATTCTTTAATAATCGTTCTCAGAGTCATAGTAGTTCTCCTCATGATCATGACGAAACTCATTTTGAATTTGAATGCTGTGAAAGAATCCAAGGTTGTTAGTTTTAAATTCACACCCTTAGGTCCTAAACTCAATAAAAGTCACTTACCCAAATGGCTGAGAAATGGTCTTCAAAGCAGGTTTCTTTATATGTCAAGACTACTAACTGTGGATGGTTTTAGTCAGGAATGAATAATTAAATTTCTGTGTTAAAAATGTTTGTAATTAATTTCTCATCACATTTTGTATTGCCATAATACTAATGCACACTTTATGTACAGAAATTAATTATGCCCATTTTCCCAACTGTAAAGCCAGTGCGCCGTATGGTAACTATCCGACAATTTTATACCACCTCTAACTAGCACTTCTGAAAAACTGCAAGTCATGATAAATGCAGGCAGCCGATGAACCCCTGACTTCTGTGACTTCCTTCAACTTGTGTCTAAGGCTTTTTTTTGTGTGTGTGTAAGAAAGAATAAAGTTACTGGCAAAAATGTGGTCTAAAGAAAATGTAACTTTCCTGACGTGTTAATTGATTACCTATACCAAAGTTGTGATTTTAAATTTTACTTTGTAATTTTGTTTCATAGGTTTTTCTCTTACTTCATGTCTTACATTTATGGGCCGACTTTGAAAGGCAACTTTGTATTGTGTATATATGAGTGTTCATTTAGTTATAGAGTTGTAAATCACTGTATTTACTCTACCTTTTCAGTTTTCATCATTTAAAAAAGTGACCTGTGCTGTGTCGTCAGTCAGTGTAGATTGGCTCCCAAAGTGGCTGTCCTGCCTGCTCATGTACTGGGCCACTTTTCTGGTTTCAAGTTCAGTTAAATTAGGAAGGGGAGCTGGAGATTGTGTGCGGCTCTTTGGCTACTTTCAGCTGTTCTCTTACTTGGAATGTTGACTGATGGGATGTAAGCTGGAGGGTTTTCCAGGAGCTGACCTTCCTAACTCAGAAGCCTGCCTGTCAGCGTGCTGCCTGTGGATCCTGCAGAAGCCACGGGCGCAATGGAGTGCTGGCTGCTCTGCCTGCTCATCTTGCACTTGAGTCTTTTTCTGTACAAATTGCCCCTGCCTTGCATAGCCCTGTCCAGACATGAGCCTTTTCTGTGTTTGAACCCAGGTTGAGATGTATTTACCCTTAGTCATTCTAACTACAGTGGTTCTTTTAGCTCTCTCTCTTAATATTGGCAACTTTAGAGAATTGTGGAAGCAGATACAGGCTGCTGCTCTGCTGCTCATCTTACTGCATTGTCTCATGGAGAGTGGTACTAGCAGCCCTTCTTAAGAAGACTCTGGGCTAGCTCTGTAAAATGTAAACGAAGCTTTCTATGGTGTGGGCTGTGGAATTTTCATTAATTGGAATGGATATTGGAACACTGAACAAGGAATTCAGTGACTCTTATGTTCCTATGTTGGTTGATAAGGCAGGCATGGCATATTTTTCTTATATTTGCTGAAGTAAACCTGTCATACTCTTGAGTATTTACCATTTCGACCCTTTCAGCTTGGGTTTGTGTAGTCCATTTTGGGAATGGGTATAGTGTTCCAGTATAGGAAGGGAAGGTGAGAAACTCGAACTCATAATGATCACGGTCTCTTTGGGGAGCTTGGGTATGACCCGGTGACCTCAATGGGAAGGACAGAAATGTATCTGAAGGATCTGTCGCCTGAAGGAGCTACCTGCCATAACAGAGCCCTTCTTCTAAAGTCCTGTGTTCTGTGTGTGGCAGAACCACAGAGCCAGCTGTTGGCTTAATCTTCCACACATTCTCATGTCATAGTGGATATTTGAAAATGTGTTTGAAGTCACGCCTCTGTGGCAGTTGCCAAAAGAGCATAAATTAGGCAATTCTCTCTGAGTGAAGAGCCTAAGACTTTATGTTTTCAAATTTCCGTTAAAGAATTTGTAGTCATTACATGTTTAAACAACAATTACCATAACACCAGCTGAGCAAATGTACACTGACCGCTGACTGGGGTCAGGGGAGGAATCTCTTGCTTACGATTTTTGTTGTTGTTGCTCCCCCTTCCCCCACCCTTTACATTCTCTTACAGTTTCCATCAAGACTGCCCTAAATTGGGATGCCTCTGTCAGTACTTATACCCAGGTGGATTACAAGTAGCCAGGGATTCCCTTTTCCTCTGGTTAGAACTTTATAGCGCTTGGGAACTATTCACACTGTTGTAAACAGCAGTGGTACCTTTTATTGCTTAATGGGATACATTTTGCCCCTGGGGCACTGACCTTGCTAGTAAAGAGAGAAAAGAAAGGGCAAGTGTGTTTGGTGACGTTTCACAGTGTGAATGCACAGCAGCCAGAGGCAGGACAAACCGGTAGTAACTTACCTCTGCTGATCCTGTGGTCCAGGACCACTTCTGTTTTCTGTATATTTCCTTTAGTTAGTGCTGTAAACACCATGCCAGCTCTTCTGCCGTCCACTGTCTTTGTGTTCCTCTGGAGATGTGATTTATTTATGCATTTTTTTTTGTAGTTGTAGGACCCTGGCTTTGGTTCCACTGACCCCTGTCTTTATATTTCTTTCCCTCACAGAATTTCTTCCGAGCCATTGCTTCTCCTTCAGACATATTTATAGTATGCTGGTTCTAAACCCACACCTTCTCTTAGTCTCCCCGCAGCCTGCTCCCATCATTTACCTCCCTGGAGCTGCCTCTTCCTTGAAGCCACTCCTGGATATACACTTCAACCTCTGTTCCCTGTCTGCTTCATCCTGAGAATTGCCTGTTGCATTGCTTTTCCTGACACTCTTGAACGAGCTGGGTCTCAGGTTTGCCTTTCTCAGTGCCTTTGTCTCTTCTGCTGGGAAAACCAACTGAAGGGGCTCAGGTGACAGGGACTAAGATTTCTTAGCATCATACAGGCTTCCCTCCTGCCCTGTTATGACTTTTCGAACCCAATTATCCTGACCCTCCTCTTCCTCTGTTGCTTCTGTGGTGCTCATGTGTTAATTTCTTATCTTTCAAGGGCTTGGATCTTTCCTGCCCGTTCTCTCTCCTTTAGAAACTTAAGTATGATAGTTGTCAGTTAATTGGTTGCCCTAATCTTTTCATTGAAAAAAATTCCTTCAAATTCACTGTAGGTTTTTAAATTTTTAAGTAATTATTTTCCCCCAGAAAAAGGGAGCTTTAGCTTATGCTTAGAACTGCAGGATGTTTGCTGCGCTTGGATAGTTTGTTTCGCTTTGATGCCTTTCTCCAAATCTAAAGTCTTAAGTGCAACATTCTTTCTTAATGTTTTACTAGCCTGGCAGTAATCCAGTGTTCTGGGTTGTTGGTGGTTAAGTTTTAACCCTGACATTTCATCAGTGTAGCCCATTTGGGTTCTAATGAGTGCGTGTGGGAGTAGATTGTCTAATTCCCCCCCCCCTTTCACTTTAGTGGGAGTCTGGGCTGCCATGGAAACAGTGCAGCAATCAAGAGGGTATCCAGGGCCCTAGAGTGTGGATGCTATCTATATTCTCATTTCTTTTGTACATTAAAAAGTGCTCACATATTTCAAAGTTAATGTTACAGAAGTAGGATTGGTATTTTATTCTTAATTAAAGTTATTAGCCAGGGCTGACAGTAGTTTTTACACAGTAGTACACTGTTATTGATCATGTTTAAAAAAACAAATTAAGTTTTGCCTTTGTTTAAGTAATTGTTTTTCTGATGCTGCTGTTAGCTCTCCCACAGAGAGCAGGTGGCTCATCACTAGTACCCTTTCCCCTCCTCCTTCTCTTGATGCAGCCAATGGCATGGCATTCTCAGACTTTCCCTCTCCAGAAGGATGATCATAGCATTTAGACTGTAATAAATGACCATCTCACATGGGCATCTTGTTTGATGGACACAGTTGACTACAAGTAGAGAAATGAGAGGAAGTTAAGGATGGAGGATGTAAGCAAGAAAAGTAACAGGAGCATATCTCATTCCTGAAGTGGGGCTGTGACTGGAGTGTGGGGAAACAAAGGCCATTGTAGTGTGTAGTATGGTAAACCTCAGGGGTTTCGGGCCCTGTTTGATACTCCCCAAACTCAGCTGTTGTAAATCCCTTATTCTTACATAGTAAGCACTGTGTCTCCTACCTAATACAGCCAAGAATGAACACCACGTGAGAAAGCCTGCCAGTATGTGAATATAAAATCACATTTATGAGAGTGGGAAATAAAAAAGGAAAATCAGTTGGCTGAGATCTAAGTACACCCCTGTTGAAAAAGAGTATGTTGAAAGAATATAGTATTCATGTTTGTTATGTTACAGGTTAAAACAAACAAACAAACAAACAAAACAACAAACAAAACCCTTTATCACAACTTTGATTTTCTAAGAGTGAAATTACAAAGCAATTGCAAAGGTTTTAGAGTAACAAGTTAAACATGACTTATATAATAATGCATTATTTGCTTATGGAACTTTAAAACATTGAATTTGGAATGATAGGGAAAAGGAATACTTGCTCAAAGATTAAAATACTATCAGAATATGTGTGATTAGCACTGTGATTCAGTTGAGAAACAAGGGTCCCAGTCCTTTCTGTGGGTCATCTGTGGCTTGAGAAGGCCTGCAGAGAGAGGCCATGGCAATTACAAAGTCATGAAGGTCTAATGCAAATTATACATTAAAATCTTGAAGATCTAATGTGAGTTATGATGCTGCCTAGTCTCAGGTTAGTTATAATGTGTTCCTTTAAGACTATGTTTACTGAAGTCTAAAGGTTGTATTTCTGATTGATGTTTACTGTCCTTTAAATGGTGAACTTAAGCACTTTAATTTGTTTCATAGAAATACCGATTAATTTATAGGTACTGAATTTGAATTTCCTCAACATTTTGTCTTCATAACTCTTTTTATCTTGTAAATACCAACAGAAGGACCTGGTGGGTTAGCCAAGAGGAAAACTAAGGCTAAAGGTATTATTTTCTGTTTTGTCAAGCAGCCTCTAGCGAATCCAAGTCATGCTTGATGGCGCATGGTGTTTGTGATGGAGATGCAGCCGCAGTTAATAGTACTGCTTTTTGATTTGGGCGCTCTGTGTTATGAATAGCTTTCTGAAGACTAAATTATAGACTTGCTTCTTCTAGCTAGCCTGTAATTTTAATTAATTTCCTTTTCTTGTCAGCAGATCTTTCAAACAGCCTGTACATTAAGAGTTTATCAACATAGCTGTCTTGGTGTATGGGATGTGCCTGTTAAGTTTACATATGCACGTCTTCTCTTGCTGCCTAAAACCTTTTATGGTCCGATTTTTTGTTGTTGTTGTTAAATACTGTACAGCTGTGTACCCATCAGCAATTGATTTCAGTTCTCCCAGGGCTGTGAGGGGGCTGTCCTAAAGCATAATAAAAGACAGTGTGATTTAACACTAAAGGTTAGGTTTATAACCTAGAGCACCGGATTGTTGATATAGGGTATGCTATGTTTGATATCTAATGCATTAAAATTGCTATACCTGCGTGATAGTATATGTACACTAACTTTGCATTATTACAGCCTGTATAGCTTTACATGTAAACAATGATGCTCTTTAGGGGGATGGCATGGAAGACATGCATGACTTTCTTTCAAAATCTTAGAACAGTTTTTTTTTGTGTGTGTGTGTGTAAGAACTTGGCATATTTGTAATTTCTTGTGTGTTTAAATCATTAATATATAAGACTTTTTACTCTGGGATATGCAAGATTTTTAGTTTTCATTTTCAGTTTTAGGTTGAGAAAACTTTAAGTTTAAACTAGTATCTCACCAAAAATAATTCCCAAGAAGAAAATCATTTATCATTTTATTTTTATATAAGCAATTTTGAACTAAATTGCCAGTAAATTATAATCCTACCTCATGTAATGTTAATACAATTTAAGCATTAAGGATATAATTTAAACAATACAGTTCAGAATAAGGCCTGACAGCAGTGTGCAAGCATCTTACAATTTGCCATGCCGTTTTCTGTTGCTTCATGAGCAGCCCTGAAGTGGGATGCAGACTTGCAGACGGTTCTATCTGAGTTTGAGTCAGTATTTTTATAGGACTTTAATGAGTTCTTTGCTAATCAACTCTCAGTAAACCACAAGGTACTGTCTTTTGTGAGTACCGCATATCCAGATTTCACCCTGAATGTCCTTGTGTTGCATGAATCTTAGATACAGTTTGTTAGGGCAGACAACTTTCACATTTTATTCCATCTTTCATTTTGTTTGTGACTGTTTCATTGCTGCTTTATACAGTGAGAATCTTTTGTAATGTCCTGGTGAGAGCAGAAAGTGAAGTGTGAAGCTTTTGCTAACTGCTCAGTTAAACGTTATAAAATGTAGTGTGAAAACAGTATTTTATCCGAGACTCGGACATATCGGCACTTTCCCTTCCTTGCTCTCTCTCACCCGAAGACCTGGAGGATGTGTTCAGAGACTCGTGTGGCTTTCCAAAAGTTACCAGGGAAATGTACTTAAAGAAAAGAATACTGACTCTATGAAGTTGACTGTGAGCATAAGAACATTCATAAAAATTGCTATTATAAATGTTACAGATAACGAATTTAAAAGTTATATATGTGGATTTTTTTTGTGTTGTGAAGAATTAAGTGGTATTTAACTTACCTGTGTACCTTTATTCTGAAGGCCTGTAAATATAACTGTTAAGGGCGTAACAGTGTGTTCAAGCTGAAAGTTTTTAGTCATCATTTAAAAACAAGTTAAAATTTGTTTTCTTAGTGCCTGTGTTCCTTTACTTATGACATTATAGTCAGGAGTGAACTCTACACCGCCCTAATGGATGGGCTCACCTTGTTAATGTTGCATGCCAGCCATTGTTAACACAAGTCAAGCCGTATTTTAAGCTGGAAAAATAGGATGAAATAGTCCCAGAAGTTATTTCATAGTTAATACTTTATAGAGGTTTATATCTCCTTTTACTCAGCATTTGAGCTAGTAACTTCCTGAAGGAGAGAGTTCCAGTGGCCGGGGTGGGTGGGACCAGGGCAGTGTATCTAACAAGTGCATCTTCTGTGGTTTAAGAGGTGTGGTCAGTAAACATTTTTTCCTTTGATTGGAAAACCTGAAAGCTAAAAACCCACCAAAGAAGAGCTCAAGAAGGAGAGAGAGAAAGCTGTGCCTAGCAGGAATGAAGAGAGAAAAAGGGGGAAGAAGGAGCAGGAGGCTGGAAGCAAGGGGAAGAGGAAGACTAACTTGGACACATCCCAGAAAGCATCCCCTGGAGGTAAGAGAGACAGAGACAAGGAGAAAGCCAGCTCAGACAGAAGTGCCAAGTCCAAGGAAAGCTGGAAGAAAGCTGCAGAGACAAAGGCTGTCCCTAGTAAAGTGGCTTCCAGAGACAAAGACAGGGGAGGAAGAAGCTCCTCTGGGCATGCTCATGTCGCAAAGGAAATGGCCAGAAGAGAAAGAACTGAAGGCCTGCTGTTAACACCCGGCAGTGGGTGACTGTCCTGACTCCAATTTGCTGCTAAAGGGCAGAGGAAATCTGGGATTGCTCTGACTGGGGAAATGATACATATTAGCCACTGAATGTGTTTATTGGTGCTCAATAAGTAAATTCTGTGAAACAAGTATACTTTGTCATCTTCTCAGTTTCAAAACAATGAAAGTTTGTAAGTGTTATAAATGTAATAACCTATTTTTATTGCTATGTGTTTAATATGAATTCTAATGGTTTAAATCCTGTATTAAATACTCCTATCGAGGTAGGTAAGAAAGAATATGGAGATATAAGCGGTACTAATGTGCAGCAGGGTACTCAGCTAGGCAGGGTCTTCCCTTTCTACTCCCTTCCTGCTTGTCTTGCCTGGCTCTCCCCAGCTCCCAGCTCCCATGACAGCCCCAGGCTCCTGTCTCTGTCACCTCCTTCCTCATTCATTAGGCTTTTTGAAGTGTAGGCTCCTTCCAAGTTTGCTTTCCCTTTTGCCTCCATCTCTCCCGGGTTTTTTTTTTTTTTTTTTTTTCTGTCCAGGTTCAACTCTTCCAGACTTATGCCTTATCTCTTACCTCCCTGTCCTCTTAGACCTCCTTAGTTGCCCCTCCTCTTCTTACCTAACTTCCTGTTTTTACTCCTTCCTTCCATTACATAAACAACAACAGCAAAAGCCAGAGAGCCAGTTCACCCCATACTGGACATATCATTCTGAGTTCTGTGTGTTGTCAAGAATTAAGAAGTTTTATGTAGGGGAGCATTTCCAAATGCTTTTATTTATGTTAGCTTTATAGACTCGGAATCATCGAAAGACTTCGACTTTACTGCGGTACTTGTATGGTTCACTGTTTTTCAGTTGTTGTGATTAGATGGCGTAGGTTCTTATGTTTGTATACTGATTACCTACCATTTCCAAACAATCGCAAATTTGAAATCAAACTTCTTAGCCCATCGTAAACAATTAATAAAGGAAATATTAATGAGAGAGACATTTTTACAAATGTGTGCTGGTCTGTGCATGATGCTTTAATTTATCTTTAGATTACATATTGGTTAAAAAGTCTGACCAGGGTATGGTGGGTGCCTCATGCCAGTAATCCCAACATTGAGAGATGGAGGCAGGAGGACCAGGAGTTTGAGGTCATCCTGGGCTACACACAGAAGCCTGTCTGGGCTATGTCAAGATCCTGTCTCACACCACACTACACACATACACACACACACTAAATAATAAACTAAAAAAAAGTTGATAATAGGATAAATAATTTTATCAGAAAGGCTTTAATTTTTAAAAATGACTTTTTACTTTTTCTATGAAGAGATCTGAAATAGAAATTATTTTGGCAGTTAAAAGGCATTAAAACCAGATATAAGTAAACTTAAATGTAGAACAAACATTTATTTTTTTTTCCTTAAAAGCCAACAGTGTTTGCTGCTTATAAACAGCTAAGTATTAAACTGTGAGAAATCCCAGCTCACTTAAAGGAATCACCAAAGGAGACTTTCTGGACATATACCAAGATCTCTGTTCTATTCTTGGCCCAAAGAAATTACACTGTGTGATGATTTGATTCTCTGTGTTGGTGAGTCAGGATATTTTGTTTTGTTTTGTAATTTTTTTCATCAAATACCAAACCACATTATCACAAAATCAGGGGGTCTGTGTCTCCAGATTGATGGCGACCTCAGCTCAGATCTCTGATGAGAAATTCTTCTGGTTCGATTTCCAAACTCCTGGTCATGCTAACTTGGCCTATTTTTTTTTTTTTCCTTGCAAGGTACAACCATGTGGTACCTGAGGAGACTTCGACAGGCCTCAGAGACGTGGTCTTAGCTCTCTGGAGGGTTCTTGTGGAACAAACTCCCTGGGGGAAATCTGTTGAATATTCTCGTTAGACCACTTGGTTTTTGAAACAGGGATTTGGGGTGGGGCATGAATGTGTGAGGACATGTTTTCCACCAAGGAACTTCAAGCTCTTTAGGGGTTGTCAGTGAAAACATACTCAACCACAAATGTCTGGTTCAGCATGTGTCAGTTACTGTGTTACCATGAAAATAGTCGTTATTCTTCATGAAGTGAGAACGGGGATTTGCCGTTACTTAGGGATAGTCTCCTGGATTCTTTTGGTTACATGGGTAAGTCTGTTTCAGATAGATTACTTTGATATCTCATACCGTTGTGAGATCGAAGAGAAAAGGGTTAGGTGGTTATCTAGCTGTACCTACCAAGACCTTGGACCTCTCTGCTCCTCTCCAGACCCTTCCTGAACGACGTCTTCCCTCTCAGACGGTCATGCACTCCTGGTCAGGTGAAACCATATGGATGGGTCTAGGATTGCTGCAAGCGATGAGACCTGAGCTGTGTGCAGTGTCCACTGTTACAGTGTGAGTGAAGGAACACTGCAGAGAGATCCAAGGCATGCAGTGATCCTACACTGTGCTGCTTCACTCTAGGCTGGCAGGCTCTGCTTCCGTTGCCATTTCTTGCCTCCTCCTTTCCTTGCCTCTGCTCCAGTGTAGAGAGTTGAACAAGACTGGCCAGAATGGATATTTTACTGTAAGAAACCATGGGACAGAGATCCCATCCTGACCCTTGACCTGCAGGAATTTTAGACAATGAAAGAGCATGATGGGATGTCAATATAATGATAAATATAGCCATGTTTGCTTTGTTGTGAGTTTTCAGTTTCTTCCTGGTCTATCTGAAGAGAACATTTTTGTTATTAGGAAGCTGAAGGGTGAGTATTATATGGCAGATATACTTTCATAAAACGTTTTTTTAACCAGGGTATTGGGGATTGAATGCAGACCCTACCAATGCTTAAACAAAGGCTAGTCCGTAATTCTGTTTGTTCTTATTTTGAGGTGCTGGCTGTCACCTGTACCTCAGGCTGGCCTTGGCCTTGCATCTTCCTGATCTTACTATAACCTCCTGAGATTATAGACATGCACCACTACCCCAGGTTTTATGAAAAATCAGAGAAAAAAAATCCTCAGTAGTAAACAGCAGTCTCATATCCTACTTGACCAAGGATATAACCACATAAAATAGGTTTTTATTTTGTAATTTGCCTTGATTTTCTTTTCACTGACATCAATTTCTGCAAGAGGTTTTACATTTGTAAGGTCTATTTACAGCTTTTGTTATTTGTGATAGTGACGTTTTCTAAATGCTGCAACAGTATTTCTCACTCCCTGACTCACTCGCACTTGACAGTCCCTCCCCCCCCCGCCCTCCCCCTCCCCCCTCCCTGAATCTGCAGTGTCACTGACTTGATGGGGACTCAGGGAGATGGGCTGTCAGGTGGACAGAGTCCCCCAGTGAAATGCTTGAATGAAGGGCTGAGGTAGTAAAACAAAGTAATGGCCATGCTCAGGTGGCAGTTCCCTCTGCTGAGAATACCCTCGGGAGGGACCCAGCCCCGCTGGCACATTTACACCTACAGTGTGTGGCTTACCTGGGAGGCTGGGTGCCGTGCCACAGCCGCAGTACCCAGCTCCTGTTCCCCCTTGCTCTCAGTCTGTGACTTGCACAGCACCTGGCCAGTTACCAACGGTCTATAGCCAGTGTTTGTCTGCTGAATGGGGAATATACACAGTAGATAAGCTGAAAGGTCTTAGGTCTTTAAAGACAATTGGAGGCCTTTAGAAGAGAAACATTAGCTTTCTAAAAGAAAAGCCAAGAAAAAACTTCAATAACTGCAATTTTTAACTGTTCCTATTGCTATGTGGACAAGGAGTAGGGCAGGAAATTTGTTTCTTGAATAAATAAAGTAAATTGGGGTAATAAAATCCCCCACAATTTTACTGAATCTAAATGATCTGTCTTTAAAAAAGTCTTAGGTTTTAAATTTATGTAGAATTTCTCTTGTGTTGGGTATGATTAGTAACTAGAGATGACAGGAAATGTCCAGTCGGAAGTGTATAGGTGATTATAGACAGTACCTCATTTTTATAAGGGACTTGAACATCTTTGGATTTTGGCATGTCAGAGGTCCTTGGTCTAATCCTTAATGGATACCAAAGACCAGTGTAATTCTTAGGAAAGGTGATTCATTCTTCTTGGACGGAAGAGACCTAGTATCCTAGGGCGTTTCTGGGTTTAAACCTTGCCTTCCTTTCCTGCCTCATTGACTCAGGCTTCTAAGTTTGCTCTTCTGTTGCCTGAGGATTGTAGTGTAGCTCATGGCCCTGCCCTTCTGACCTTTAGGAGTCTGTTGAGATCCAGTTGCTGAGCCCTTTTCCTTATGTTGACTTCTTGATGCAGTTTCTCCGTAACATCTGTTCTACCTAAGTAGTTTCTGCTTTCTGTGTTTTTAACTTGTTCCTTCTGGAAGGCTTGTATTGCACATGTTCACTTATTCTGGGAGAGTTCCTTACATTAACTGCTGATGGATATTTGTCTGATGAATCATTTTATGTAAATAAATGTATAAATACATAACATATTAATGAAGTGTGAAGCTGTCATGTTTATGGAGGTAGATATATAATTTTATACTCATTCAGGTAGGTATGGTAATGTAGCCTTGAATCACGTAAAGCAAGTTAATAATGGGCCCAGGAAAATTGTGTCCAGTGTCAAGGACACCGTGAGTGGCTTAAATCTTAAATCCTGGCTTCATTTACATTTGGTAGCTTCTTATATTTTTAATTAAAATGAAAAAAAAACCCAGCTATTTATAAATGTAAATTTTAAAAAAGCCTTCTAATTTGTGTAATGAATCTACAGAACAAAAATCAAGGTGTTGTAAGGAATTTTTTTTTTTTTTTAAATTCTATCCCACTATTGTCATAGCCTGATGGCAGTCAAGCCTCGGTCGTGTCAGTAAGCAGCCGCAGTGGAGTACGATTGCAGGAAGAGTTCCTCAATATTCCGGAGCAGTCAGGGAGTGGGCCTTTTGCTTCTGGATATCTCATCTGGAAGAGGCTTGCCTCTGGGAGCTGAGTCACTGTCTGAGGCTAAGGTGGGGGCCTGGAGCAAGCCAGCTTGCATCTGCTCTACAAATTAAGTGAGTAGAGAGAGAGAGAGAGAGAGAGAGGAGAGAGAGAGAGAGAGAGAGAGAGAGAGAGAGAGAGAAAGAACACGCTCAAGTTAGTGTGAATCTGGATATAGCACTGACCAGCTGTTTGTAAGTGTGTCGTTTCACTGATGGTTTGGGTGGAAATGAACCTGGGCAGTATTTTCTTTTGTGACATTTTCCCATTCTTTTTATCCTTTGGATTGTAAGAACAAATAACTCCGTGTTGAGTTACAGAAAGCTGCCTCTTTGTCTATTGTGTCTGAAAACTTGGACTGGTATCTTTTAAATACGTATATCATTTCTTTCTTTTTCAAATAAAATGGACTTTTCCAAGTTTGGTAAGAATGGGTTTTCCGGCAGTTGCATCTACCATTTGATAGGACTATTGTTGAATGCACAAATGCAGACCAGTTTGCAAGCCAGTTGAGTGTATGTTAGTGAAGGTTGTAACCTTTCATTCACACTGAGACCCTTCTGACAATACAGTAACTGCTGCAGGACACCAGACACATACTGATACCACCTGGGGAAAACTAGACCCATAGTACAGAAATAGTGGACAGTGGCAGTCGAATCTCTTGTACTAAATAGTAACAGCAAGATTGTTACATTCCTCATAGGAGTTTCTTGTAAATAGTAACAACAAGATTGTTACATTCCTCATAGGAGTCTCTTGTAAATACTAACAGCAAAATTGTTGCATTCCTCATAGTAATCTCTTGTAAATAGTAACAGCAAGATTGTTGCATTCCTCTTTTCTCCCGGACATCCCTGTGTCAGCCAGGTGTATTTAAGGAAGCTCTGACCTTGCAGTGAGTCTCTGCAGCAGTGGGCTGGTGGAGTGGGTATCACCGGATGCCCTAGCCTGCAGTAGGCATTTCTGTAGGAACTGCTTTGGCCAATTGTTGGTTGAAGTACTGAATGCAGAGACAAATCGCATGAGTCTATTTCCTAAGCCTCTCCTGATTGACTTAGCACAACTCATCCATTGATAGTTCCTGACCAACTGCCAGTCGGGAGGTAAAAGTGTGGATTGCATCACTGAGAAAGAGCTTTGTAGTTTTCATGCTGTATTTCAAGTAGATGTGAGACATTGTACCCACACTCTCAGCAAGTGAACTAGTTTGAAATCTTTTTTATAGTTAGATTACACTAATGTGTAGAACACGCTGTGTGTGGTGGTGGTGTGCACAGGGAGTGTTGAAATTGAGGAAATAGAAAATAGCCAGGCCTGTCTGCTGCTTTTGGGTCTCTGTAAGAGTACAGAAGTGGCATCTGGCGGAAACAAGAATAAGAGACCAGAATAAATAAGTAAAATGCTTGAGTGGGCATAAGGATGTTAGGTGTACAGTGGTACCTAAGATCTACAGACTGTGGGAGCTACCTTGACCTTTCACTAAGGCCCACTGTGCACATCATCCTAGATGCCATCCTCATCCAGCTCCCAGTGAGGGCAAAGAAGCTCAGGGCTCAGCACACTTGGACTCTTAGTCCTGCCTTTGTTTCCTAAACAGCTGTATTAAGGATTTATCTAATGTTCTGTTCCACATGTAACACATCAGAGCACTAACTTAGTGTTTATGTGGCTTTAAAATCAGTATTCATGTTAACTTGCTCTTTGCCTTATTATTCTTACCTTTTATTTTTTTATTTTTTATTTATTTATTTTTTTAGGCAGGGTTTCTCTGTGTAGTCTTGCCTGTCTAGGAATTGCTCTGTAGACCAGGCTGGCCTTGAACTCATAGAGATCCACCTACCTCTGCCTCTCTGCCTCTGCCTCTGCCTCTACCTCTGCCTCTGCCTCTCTGCCTCTCTGCCTCTGCCTCTCTGCCTCTCTGCCTCTCTGCCTCTCTGCCTCTCTGCCTCTCTGCCTCTCTGCCTCTCTGCCTCTCTGCCTCTCTGCCTCTCTGCCTCTCTGCCTCTCTGCCTCTCTGCCTCTCTGCCTCTCTCTCTGCCTCTCTGCCTCTCTGCCTCTCTGCCTCTCTGCCTCTCTGCCTCTCTGCCTCTCTGCCTCTCTGCCTCTCTCTGCCTCTCTCTCTGCCTCTCTCTCTGCCTCTCTCTCTGCCTCTCTCTCTGCCTCTCTCTCTGCCTCTCTGCCTCTCTGCCTCTCTGCCTCTCTGCCTCTGCCTCTGCCTCTGCCTCTGCCTCTGCCTCTGCCTCTGCCTCTGCCTCTGCCTCTGCCTCTCTCTGCCTCAGCCTCTGCCTCTGCCTCTGCCTCAAGTGCTGGGATTTAAGGCATGCCCCACCACTCCCCAGCTTCTGGGTGTCTTACAGTTCCTTCCGCTGGGCACTGAGCTCTGGCTTAGGCGGTACTTATCTTCTTAAACGAGAGGAGCTTGGACCCACACTGATCTTCTTTTGGCAAGGCTAGACATGGTTATATGTTGTGAATACTTATAAATCCCCTTTACAAAAGGTCTTAGCTACACTGAAGACCCTTGTGAGATAAGAGACCTTTACCCAGTTTTAAACACAGTACCGGAAAGCCTGAGTTTCTTGTCCCACCAATCAAATGTTTGAAAGTTTTTTTTTTTTTTAATTTAAAGTATAAAGATGATTTTTAAAGAAGTCTTAGTTAACACTGTGAATAAAAAATGCAGGACTTAAAGAACTATCTCCTTCTGAGAGGACATTTCAGCCGGAGGAGGCAGAGACACAGGCTGAGCTGGAGGAGCAGGCCCCCGAGGGGGAAGGTAAGTGCTCCTGAACATTCTCCAGGGCTGCTTGGTCTGCAGGTATCTTTGCAGTTACAAAGTTATGTCTTACCCAGTTGTTCCGAATCATTTATAAAACGAGCTACCATTTGTACTATTCTGGAATTACAATAAATAATCTTGTAGTCGAAATGTGTATAGGGTTTTTTTTAATTTGTAATCAAAATTCCAAGGCACAAATTACTGTTGTCCATTGCCAGTGACCATGCAGTTCGGAACAACAGAAGCCAAATGTGTCCTGACTCTCTTACCTTATTATATCCAAAGTAAAACCAGACATAGGATTCCAGCAGGACTGAAGATCTAACCCCCCCCAGCACCCTCCCCCTCCATGCCAAAGCCTCTGTAGACCTCCTTGTCAAGCTGTTTCTGCCTCTGGTAGCTTTGTAGATCAGTTCATATTATTTCCATAAAGGTACTTTGACTCACAGATTGGGCACACTGAAGTATTTTAATAAATTGGCACATAAAATGTTAATCGATCACTATCATTTTCTGATTGTGGCATAGGAATTATAGAACATTAGCTTCTGAACTTTGTCGAACTACTTAAGAAAATTGGTTTTATTTCGCCACCTATTGGCAGTGCTGGATATGACAGAATTGGAAACTATAGGGCCCAAGTTGTGCTGGTGAATACTATTTGATTTTCTTTATTTCGTTCCTTTAAGGAATGATACATTAGTCTAAGTCTTACTATGTGTTCATTTCAGAACCTTAGGAGAATTTATTGTATCCTTCCCATGGCTGTGGAATTGGTATATGGCTCCAGAATCCGTAATACTTTTAAAAAAGGTTTTTAATTTAAATATTTGAATTTAACACATAATATTTTACTTCGTACTAAATAAATTTGTAGTTAAAAAATTAGTTCTAGAGCACGTAGTAGGTCTGAGATGTTCCACATGCTCTTCATTCTTCCCTTTGGTTATTTGAATCACTCATATTCTTTGCACACGATTGCTACCTCCCAGCGCCCACTGGTGTAGTGTTAGTCCTATTCTTCCCAACCTCTCGGCAATGCCCCTTCCAGAGTGCATTCTGCTCTCTCAGCTCTTCCCTTGTTGACACCTTAGTTCTTCTTTTCCTTCTCTGGCTTCTTCCACCTGTCTCACGAATACAGCAACTTATCTCTCATACAGTGCATTAAGATGAAGCCCTCCATGCCCTCCGAATGCCACCTCCCCAACTTGTCTCTTCACTGTCGTGACCACATTTGAAAGGATGCACAACACAGCATTGCCTTTTTACTTGATTTCCTCTTAATTCTTTAGCATGTTGTAGCCCAGCATCTGCCTCTGCCCCAAGGGAGAAGAAAGTCATGTAGAGAATCAGAAATGAAGTGTCAGGAAGAGCTCACCTAGTTCAAAACAAGCCCCTCTTTATGAAGTTTGCCTTTGCCTCCAACATGAATGGGAATTTTATTAATTAAAAGTTAAAAGTATTTTCTCTTAGACTATTTTTAAAACAAAGACCTTCTACCTAAATTAGTTTCTTTCTTTAAAAGTCTTTTAGGAAGTCTCTTAATGTTTACACCTACTGGGCAAATAAGGCCAATTTTAAGTATCTATGTTTGCTGATGTAAGGGAGTAAATAGCATATGGAGAGAAAAATACAGAGCCTCTTAGCCAAATGTAGTCATTGCAATATGTGTGTAAATGCCATATTTAAGTGTTGGAATTCCCTATTAATACTTCAGTATTATTTACTTATTTATTTATGATTTGTAATTATTTTAGAAGTTCAGAATGTTGAAGATGAAGTAAAAGAACAACTTCACTCCCTTCTCCGGGAATCAGTACACACAGACCATGGTATGAATTTAATTCTGTTTTACACAAGTTCCTAAAATAGCTGGGTTTCTATAACTACATTCCAAGTAATTATAGACTAACTATTACTTTGAGGGGGAGCACTGGATATACTTTTCAAAATCCCACCTCACTGGGAAGTTTTATGGACATATTTAATTAAAAAATCATATCAATAAATGAACATAAATAATTCAAGACAAGAATAAATGGAGACTCAGAGCTGAGCGACCAACACAGGCCAGCGGCTCTGGCTGTTTGTCTTAGAGTGGTCCTCCATCCTTGGGAACTGTCATCTATGTCTGTGTGCATCAGAGACCAAATTTAAAGTCAGCATGGCTCACGAATGTCAGTTCTACAAGGGTGGGGGTGCAGACTGGTCCAGGAGCTAAGGCGTGTGTGATGAACAGCTACCTGAAGAGGAAAAAAAAAAAAATCCATTCTTGAGCCAAGTTCCCTGCCTCACTTTCTTGGGTCTGTGTCATATCCTTAGAGAGATTTTCTGCTTAGACAGTCACACAGGTGGCCCATGGCTTCAGACATCATTTAAGTGTTGCTACTCCTGTACATGTCACCAATGACTCTTATTGTACCCAGTTACAGCTCCGTTTGAGGATGCTGTGGGTGGCTCAGACTGCAGCTGTGCCTAGCATAGACTTTCCTTCCCCGTGCAGTCTCAGATCCTCATTAGCCCTTCCTGAGCCAATTGCTCTCACTTGAGCTTTTTGTATGCTCGGTAATGTCTTTGCCAGGTCTATAGTGGCTCAAGTTAAAACTCCATGTGTGTTTTCCATGTGCCCTTACCACATGTTCTGACTCTTGTCCCTCCTTGTCATTTCTTGGTATGGCCCTGTAGTGGCACTTGTCTTGGTGTGTTTCTGTTCTCTCTTCTTCATGCTGTGTTGGGTGTGGCCTTATCGGTTAGGCGTTTTCACACAGTCTCTTGCACAGCTGTCTCTGTCCATTATAATAATTTTATCTTGAATGTCCTAGGGCCTTTGCGTCTTCTGTGTCATCTGCTTGGGTGTTTCTCATTCCTACCTCATCTTCACACCTCATCAGACTGAGTTTGGCCCCTCGGGCCTATGGTCATGAACCTCATTGCTATACTGCATCTGCCACGTATTAGCTGTGTGCCTTGAGCACAGTTCCTCCTGTTTTAGAGTTGTGTAGCAGCATCAGCCGTCCAGAGAAAATGTAATAGCCCAGAGGGCTGGAGTGAGTCCAGGATGTGTTTTCTTTTCCTCACACATGGCTGACACTGGCTGAGCACTAGACTCAAAGCCACTGGTCAGGGCTTTCATGGTTTCTCTCCTGGGAACAATGGCATGTTCATTGAGCAGCAGTGCTGACTTGGTAGTGATGCAAATCACAGAACTCCTCTGGATGGGATGAAGGGAGGAGGGATGGAGACTGTACTCAGTAGAGTCCCACTGTTCCCAGCAATTGCAGTTGGTGAGCGGTTTGCTGAGTAGCAGATCTGAAAGGAGAGACTCCAGAGCAGGTGGTGATGAGAGATGGGAAGCAGATCCTGGCCATCCTCCTGTAGCTCTCTGAGAACCCTTGCAATCTGTGAAAACAAAAGCAGTATTGAACCCCACCCTATCGCTGAACCCCGCCCCATCCTTATCATATACGGTGGCTGTAATTTCTTCTGTTAAAGGTACAATAGCAAAATGAACACCATTTTTGCCCCAACATGAAGATTTTGTAGCTATCTCAAATTTTTCCTTCTTTCCTTCCTTCCTTCCTTCCTTTCTTCCTTCTTTTCTTCTCTTTTTAAAAAAAATCAATTATAAAAACACTGTATGTGTATTATTCCTTGGCATCACCAACATCACTATGCTTGTGCTTTGGTGTCATTATTACAGTAAATAAGGGTGCCACATGGCTGCTAGATAACTAACTGGCAGGTTGTGTGTACAGTGTTGATGAGCCTGGACCAAAGGATGACTCGTATCTCCAGTGGGAGGGAGTGGCAACTTCTATTAAAGTATCTATATAAATAGGTCAGTATGATTCAGTGAAATCCAATACTACCATGCACACTATGCAGAATAACTAAAGAGGGCCTCCTGTGGTTCAAAAGCAGTAGAAAGAATCCTACTATTTCTGTAGTAATAGTAGGTGGTACTGACGATAGTAATAGTACAGTGGTAATGACCATAGCGAGATACTTCTGCTGGGCCAGGCATATTTCTAACTATTTTCATTCTCTTATTGATGCTATGAATAGATCATTATTATTCCAATTTTATGGAAGGGAATCTCAAGCATGGAGTCGGTAATTTGTCTACACTCAAACAGCTGGAGTAAAAAGCCAAAATCCTGCTGCCTCCTGAGACTCCGGACCCCCAAATGCAGCCTAATTCAGCTCACTCAGCTTCTTCCACTGAAGCATTGTTTATAAAAAGAAATCTGCCAGAAGCCATGTCATTGTGGGATAATTTGAGGGAAAGGTCACATTCAAAATTATATTGAAATGGAATAATGTCACAGATTCACTCAGATTCACTCAGAATATCCTAAAAAAGAACTGAGCAATTGACTTTACATCTCTGCTAACTAAAACGCTAAGCCTAGGTCAGTTTGGATGCACAATGTGAGTTGTTTCTGCGGTGTAGCAATGTGATTGAGAACATAGCCAGCTGCTCTCCACATTAAAGCATTTGACTTTCAATTGTAGTTACTACATGGAATTTGACAGCTCTCAATAAAAGATCTCAATGTAACCTTTTTTATGACTCAGGAATTATAAAAGAGATGTGTGTATTAGTAATTACAATTTAATTTATTTGTTCATCATATTTAGGAGCACCTCCATTGGCTAGTCGTAGTCCTACCTGCTTAGTATTCAGTACGAGCAACACGATGAGGCGCCTATCCTCCAGAAGTGACTTCCAGACAGACTGGCACTGGCCAGAGTGAGAAAATAGCTTTAGAGGGGACAGTGGCAGAGGCTGATGGGTGGCTGCAGATGAGTCTGTCTAGGTAGGCTGCCACTGTGGGTCCTTACTGTTCCCTTGGTCACTGTATTTCTCCTTGTTGAAGACCTCGAAGCAGATGGGCCAGCAGGTGAACCACAGCCAGAGGTTGAGGACTTCCTCACGGTGACTGACAGCGATGACAGATTTGAGGACCTGGAACCCGGGACAGCTCATGAAGGTGGAACACATTTGTTTTAGACTAGTTGATTATTTATAGTGTAATTACTAAAAATATCTAAAAATTCCTTTAAGGATAACATTTAATTTTATCTCAATATTTTGAAGATAAAGCTAAATGCTTCAAAGTGTATAAAGTATTCTCTAAAAGCAAACTGATACCCGATTTGTTTCAAAGCCTGAAGGAAACTCATTAATAAGTGGGTTTCTGATAATAGTATGTGCAGAATTCCTCCTCCCCCCCCCCCCCGTATTGCCCCACCTCGGTGCTGTGCATTATATGAAGTTCAAGTCATGATGAACTGTGCTTCCGCTCTGTCCCTGGCTGTTGTTCCACCAGCACCGTCTCCCCTGCTGCTGAGGCAATCTGTAGCTTCCATAGCACATGTCCCCAGACAGTCTTTAAGTAGTCCGGAATCCAGTGTTTTCATCTAGAGGAGAATTCACTAATTTCTCGAACACTCAGCTACTATTGCAATGCAGATACAGTCATTAACTGTAATTAATTTGAGTATAAACATGGCTGTGTTTCCATGAACCTCTGTTTACAAAACCAGCTAATAAATAGTTGTAAAAACTGCAAGTCACAAAACAGCAGAGCATGTAGACGTCTGATATAATACTGGGAAATTTCTTTAGTGGTAGCTCCTAGTTTGTGTGTGGTGGGTTTTAGAAGCTATCATTCAAGTCTGCCTAGAGCAGGAGAGGCATTCTTCATAGAAAACCGATAGTATTGATATCTATTGTCTGCCCAGCTCTCAGGAGTGCACTTAGTGTACCTTCAGACTTGTCATTTCTTCAGGAACATGTTCTAATTTCTGAGTGAAGATGCTCAAGCATCCATGACTCCATTTTCATGTGTCATGCTTATCCCTTTGTCTTTGGCTAAGATGGCTCAGCATGGTTTACAGTGGCTCAGAATATTTACTGAGGTGCTGTTTATCCAGCAAATTGCAATCCACATGTAGCAGGAAGGATTTAATATCAGTAAGGTTCAGCTCTGGGCAGGAAGAAACACTTCTAAGAAGTCTGTAAGTTGGAAAAAAATCTTATTTTCTAATGTAATCTTTGATAAAACAGATTAAATACAGACCAAAAAGTCTTCTCATTAAAACTCTTCTATATCCATTAAATAAAATACACAAAGGTTAAATCATGAAAAACAGATAAGGAAGTATGTAGTAGATGTGTTGTATAAGCAAGGGGTCCAGAGGGAGTTCAGGGAACGGAGAAAGGATGACAGAGGGCAGACATGATCAGAACAGATTCTGTACATGCACGAAATTGTCAAAGGATGTCTAAACTAAGTACCCAAAGGTCACAGTGCTGAGGACCGAATGGTGGCATTTGAACTCAATGACCTGGGCATTTTCCATGCAGGTGTGTGGCACATGCTTTTAGTCCCAGCACTCAGGACGCAGAGGCAGGTGGCTCTCTGTGAGTTCTAAACCATCCTAGTCTCTGTAGCTACATCAGCGGTAGCCACCTAGTGAGACTTTGTCTGAAAACAAAGTAACAAAACCAACCAGCAGCCAATTTTTTTTTCTTTTAAAAAAAGACATCCGCCGGGTGGTGGTGGCGCACGCCTTTAATCCCAGCACTTGGGAGGCAGAGGCAGGCGGATTTCTGAGTTCGAGGCCAGCCTGGTCTACAGAGTGAGTTCCAGGACAGCCAGGGCTACACAGAGAAACCCTGTCTCGCAAAAACCAAAAAAAAAAAAAAAAAAAAAAAAAAAGACATCCTTCTTTCTGTATGCAGAGGTAAACCACTCCCAATTCTTGTTTATGTTTTCATCTGTAGACATGCAGATGAAATGCATTAGAGAGTGGTGGGACAGAGCTAGTGAATAGAATGCCACAGAGGCACGGGAAATGGATTAGCCATCAGCACCTCTCCTGGTTTAGTCCTTGTCCCTGTGGGTCACTGCATGAATTAATTGCCTTCTCCATTTGCCCGAGAGATTTGGGTGTGTGTCAACACTAATATTGTTGAGTGGATACAGTGAGAGAATGTTGTAGTGAGAAGTGTAGCAATAAAATGATAGATATTTATTGATATTTCCATCTTTATTTTAAAAGTTTCATAATAAAATCAGTGAAAAGCATTGCATTTAACTGAATTATCATTCAAATATACATATAGAGAGATATCACCTATCCATATACTATACATAAGAATAGTAATATCAACACAATATTTTCTTTTCAGAAACTGAGGATAGTTACCATATGGAAGAGACAGGTGAGATTTTTATTAGTCTTTATTAATTAGAGTGTATCTTCTAAGAGTATCATGAGAGAAAAATAAAATACTATTTATTTTTTTTAAAATACTTAATATATCATATGATCTATAGCTAATAGTGCTATTTGTGTTTTATATATTGATTTCCTGAATATAAATCCCAAGTATTAGAATTATTCTGTTAAAATATACAAGGGAACGGTGTTGGGTTTTGATGGTATATACCTTTAATTTCAGACATGTAGTTCAAAACTCCCCTGAGTGAGACCTTGTCAACACACACACCATACCACACAAACCACACACACACACACACACACACACACACACACATACACACATGTGCCCTGCTACTACCAGCACCTCCACCATCACCACCAAAACCAAACTGGGCAGTGTGCCCCACACCTATAATCCCAGCACCCCCAGCAACTGGCAGGCTGAGGCAAGAGAATTTCCATGAGTTTGAAGGCAGCCTGGAATATAAATATAAAGTAAGATCTGTCTTAAACAAAACAAAAGAAAGAGAAAGAAAAACAAACAAAAACAAAGCAGTGCACATGCATGCTTTATAGCCTTAAATTTTGAAGCCAGTGAAGCTCTTTGTCATGTTTTCCTGTATAGCATGAACCCCAGAAAGCTTGGCAGTAGCTGGCGTAGGGCCGACCTGTGCTGTTCTTGGGTGCTCTACCTTCCTATGTTTTGAATTGCTGACTAGTTGAGTTTGTATGTGCCACATGAGAACATAGCCTTGCTCCTTTGTGCCTAGATTATAAATGAATCCATGTTGGAAGCTGCCTTATCTTCCCATTTGGCATTAAGTATAGTTCGTGCATGGGTGAACATGGTAGATTTTAGGTATGATATATAAACTTCTCTTTGAGACATTTTAAATGTCCCATGTCCTAATTTATAGTATCACAAGACCATCCAAACGATCAGGAAGAGATGATGAATGAACAGGAAAACTCAGGTATGTAAATATTAAAATTATCAATGTATATTTCTGTTGTGACTATGGAAGACTCAAGTCAGGGTAAATGGCTTACTGTGATTCCCACAGAGGTCGCTTCGTAATTCTTACAATTGTTTATATTCCCTAGACCACGGAGTTTAATGCTTATCATTTAACATGACAAGGCAAATGAAGAGAAAAGGAAGTGTTTTTCAAACCATGACTGGGATTATTTGTTTGTTATAAGGAGTACTAAAAACAGAACCAAGCGTGATGTCATACAGTCAGGAGGGGTACAGACGTTTACCATCTTTGCAACTAGACAGCAGCTTGTGGGACCTTTGCCATGGTACATTTTATTAAAGAGAATAGTAGTATTTGTGTTAGTTTTTATTGCTGTGAAAAAAATAATGTAATTTTTCAAGGATGAAAGGTTTTTCAGTTTTGTAGCATAATGGGTTTCTTTGTGATGTTGTCATACATTTGTAGAGAGCACATTATGTGTTTACACATACCCTACCATCTACCTTTCTCCAGCTTCCCCACCATTCTGCTTCCTTCCTTTTTCCAAATACATAGTCCCCTTCTACTTCTGTTTCATCTTCTCTCTTTTCTTTTCCTTTCTTCCCTTCACCTTCTCCTCCCCTTCCTCCCTTTTAAAATAGTTTCCATATGAGAGAATCGTGTTTGTCTTTCCAATTCTAGCTTACTTCATCTGATGATCTTCACTTCAACCCACTTACTTCAAATGACATGGTTTTGTTCTCTATGGCTAAATAAAGCATCAGTTTTTATTTATACCACTCTGTCTATATCTAATCATTTGTTGGAGGATACCCAGGCTGATTCTAATTATCTATTGTAAAGAGGGTAACAGCAAACATAAGTGTGTGGGTGTCTCTAACTGTATACAGACTTAGATTCCTTAATGTGTACATCCTGGAGTGGGATAGCAGGATCTAACCAAGGAGGGGAGACTTCTCTTAGCTCATAGATTAAAATTTTTATTATTATTGTTGTTGTTTTTGATGGTGATGGTGGGGTTTGAACGAGGGGCACCTAAATATTGGGCAAACATTCTATTATGATACTACTTCACAGCCCAGAACCATATATCTCAGTATTGGGTTTACTAGTGCCATTGCTTTGAACCTGAGACAGAGCAGCATATTATGCAGCGGGAGCAGAAGGCAGAGTGAGACAGAGCAGCATATTATGCAGCGGGAGCAGAAGGCAGAGTGAGGCTATTCACATCATGGTAGCCGGAAGCAACAAGCTCGGGAGGGGAGAGCAAGGTGTATTCAGAGACTTACCCCCAAGTGATAGGATGACCCATTTCCTCCAGTAAGACCCCACCTCCTAACACCATTCATCTATGAATGAACTGATGGATTAATCCATTGATGGAGTTAACACTTAATGATCAATCCAGTTAACAGTCAATAGTGCCACTAACTGGGGCCAAAGCTTCCAATGCAGGAGTCTTTGTGGACATTTTATAACGAGACCACAACAGTATCTCTCTTAGAATTAGTTCGTGACTCGTAGAGTGGTGTCTGTGATGTGCATGCTGTTTGCTATTGGCCAACCCCCCGTATTTTTCCTTTTAGATCACAGTGAAGCAGTGACAGATGCTGACGGGCTGCAGCAGCATGCAGGTATTTCATGAGCAGTGTCAACCACTGCTAACTCATGGGGCGCTCTTCTGGTCACTGTCTTTAGTTGGTGGCTTTTTCTTTCAAAGAATAGACACAGCTTTAGTAGGACCCTTTTGTTTATTGAAAGAATATAATGAGCTGTCTCGTCTCCTACTGGCAGCCCCACTAACAGCTGACCACTTACTCCTCAGGCTAACATTTTATAGATTATTAGGAGGAATTTTTATGAAAATCAGTTTCCTTCTTTTACATTCATTCTTTTTGGGCAAAGATACACATTTGTAACTGTAATATTAATTAGAGATCTGTATTTAAGATAAGATTTTTTAATATTTGTTTCTTTCACAGCTTTAATGTTTTGTTTGATACTTACTTTGTTTTAAATCTCTGTTTTCTTTTTTTTGCAGAGGAAGTAAGGCACCAAGACTATGATGAACCAGGTTTGTAAATATTTCCTAACCCTCTGCCACTCATTTGTTTAAAGATGTATCCATACTTCTAAGTATAAAATATGGAGAATTGTGTTTTAAGCTGTAATTATCATGCATCATCCAAAAGAATAACATCTTAAAGAATTTGCTTGTGAATCTGGTCATTGCTTAAATAATACCTTATTTTATTTTCTGCAAGTTGCAATTACAAGCTATTTAAAACATTGGTATTATTTTATAGTTATTCCTCTTGACTAAAGTATCAGCCTCTTCCGTCAGAGTTCCTTTCTACAAATTACTCCTCTCATGGCGGTGACTTGCCATGGTATTTTGTCTATTGGGGAAGACCTAGAGCTGGTTTCTGGCTGCAAGTCTGGTTGCAGGTTGGGTGGGGATGAGGCAGGCTGGCCTGTAGGTGACTATACTGCTCTTGGCTCCAGGCTCCTCCAGCATGGTTTCTTAAGTCTATGCAAAAGATTATGCCTTCCCTGTTTTCTGGGCAAAAGATGCAAGGTTGGGGAAGACAGATAAGTTGCTCAACATTTTATGAGTAAGAAATAGAGTCCGTGATGTGCTGTTTTTCTTCGACCAAATTCATGACCACTGTGTGAGGACAGAAGTCAACTGAGAATAACTGAGTAGAAGGAAGAAGGTTGAGAGAAGAAGGCGCTAGGACTCATCTTAGCATAATGACCTGCTGCGTTCTAGGGGACCACAGCATTGAAATTCTGATCTACTACGATTTGAGCTGTAGGAATCCCACTTCATGGAGTTACAGTGTCTTAAGAGCTGGCAGGGTGCATGGGGAAAAGAAAAATTATAACTGTTCGTGTGTAGATCTGACAGGGTAATTTGTATGTGTTTAAGAATTGGGAACATGTCAAGATCACTATCTATAATCATATTTTCTAATAGGAAACAAATGATAAGCCTAGGTTGTCATTATGTAGTTTTTAACATTTTTAAAAACTGTGGCCATTGAGATAACATTTAAATTTTTGTTCTTGAATTTGAAGGAGCAAATGGAAGTGTATACATCAAAAATTATTTCTAGAGCTAAGATATGGGATAATTTTCTTCATTCTTCCAATCTTTTTCCTGGCTTAGCTTCTGCAAATTGGTCTCTCAATATACTCTAGGCCGTCCTCCTCTAGGTACTTTGCCCTGTTTACTCTTGGCCGCATAAGCATTTACTTGCTGGCATATCTTACACTGTTCTATTATCTCTCTGGCCCAAAGCCTGAGGTCCGTTATATATACCTTAGATCACTTGACTGCTTGGATGTGCTTATCTCTCAAATGAGTCCGTCTGTGAATTTGGCCTAGTAAGTCTTTTGCTTGTTTTCTGGAGAATATAGTTCTCCCTTCTTGTGTGTACAATTGCCCTTTCTTCTCTAGGTAATAGTTGGTAGGGTGGCTAGCAATCTGAGTCTTTTCTTTTTTTATATGTTTTAAGTGAGACCATCTTCTAATTTAGTCCCATTCCCCAGCGGGTGTCTCTTGCAGGCCTATAACCAGGGTAGGCTCCTACATGGTCACTTCTTGCTTGATATACCTGGTTATTGCCTCAGACCACTAAGTCTCTTCTCTTCTGGTGTCTTGGGCAATGAATAGTACCCACAGTTGTTGGCTGCATCAGGGCATCCAAGAGACCCAAGATTTCCTCTGATGCGACTAGTCCTCTCTCTTGATGTATAGACCTGTGGATGTGGGCTATGGCAAAAACATACCTGCTAACCATGTAGATGTTAATTAATTTTCTTGCGGCCCAAGTTCCAAGTCTGTTTTCTGCACAGACATGCGAGGGGTGTGGGGTTGGGGAGGAGTAGGTTCAACCCAGATGACATTTGTGTTGTCCACCACAGCAGCACCAGCTTGTCTCTGACTAGCATGGAGAAAACTGCTCCCATCTGTAAGCAGATGGTTTTACAAGCATGGTTCCCATATGGGAAGCATGTTGCCTCTGTTCCCAGCAGGGGTCAGTTGGGGAGGTCTTACTTCCACCCATGGGTTCTCCTTTTGGGCCAGTTAGTTGCAGCCTGTTGGGCAGGAAGTGTATCTGGGTCCCTATCCTGAACAGTATGTCTCACCCCAACAGAGGGTAGGGACAGTCTGGGATGACCATAAATGAATGGGATACCCAGCCCATCCCTAGGACCACCGTTCTTTGGGTAGTTCATGAATACATTTTGGTGCCAGTGGCTCCTTGGAACCAAGATCTTTTCTTGGAAACAGGGCCATCAGCTTGGAGGACTGAGTGTTGAGCCCTGTGTCCACCAAGAGTTAAGTGTGTTCCCCTCCACTTTCAAGGTTACCTTGGGCTTGGGGAGGGGGTCCAAACCCCATCTACCCCAATCACTGTCTTACACCAGGGATTGTGGGACCATGAAAGGATAGCTTGGTTCCTGGTTGAGCACAGGCCTCGAACCCCAGACCCTAATGGGACAACATCAGTTGTTCGGCCTCACTCCTAGACCCCAGGCTCCTGACACGTGGCCAAGATCTTCATTGACCTGAGCCTTTCAGTCATGTAGGGCAGCGCCTCTAACAGCTCCTCCACAGGTAGAGGGCATGACTACAGGCCTCAGGGCCTCAAGAGATTTACATACTAATGAGTTACCTGAAGGCCAGAGGGCATAGCCAATAAAATATTCCTTCCCAGACCCTCCTACCTCCTCCCTCCCTATTTATTAACGCAGGTCTGCCCTGAGTTTTGGGGAGGTGTAGCCAGATTCATCTACCATCTGCCACGACAATAAAGCTTGTAAAACCATGGACTTCCTTGTGTCTTTGCTCCCCCACCCCCTGGGGAACCATGGAGAAGGCCTTTAACTAATGAGCCAAGCTACCACTGCCTAAGGATTTCTCTATGTACCCGCTGCGGAGCCCGCCAATTCAACCAAACTAGCCAATCCAGCCAAGCGAGTCCTGGTAACAAAGAGTTTCAACCTGTGGGGCACTGTCGGGGCTTCTCTCTCTTGTCCCTCTCAGCTGCGGGTGGTCCAGTGTGGGACAAAACGCGTATGGGGGGGCGCGGCCCCAAGCTTCCTGCATGGTGGCGGAAGAGGCCCGAGACTGCTGTGCACGCAGTGTGTGTGCGGGATTTGGGCCCGGAGGTGGAGTCGGGGTCTCAAGGGCCAAAGCGGTGGCCTGGGTCGGAGCACTTCCCGCTGGGGAGCTTTGGTTCCCACATAGTTGAGATGGTCGCTGAGTCGTAGAAGTAGGCCCATAAAGACACGCAGACTGGGCTTCCATGAAGTAGTTTTATTGACAAGAATGGTGAATCTGGTGCGCTCCTGGCAACATGCCAGGAGAAGCTCCCTTAAATTTGGGAGCATCAAGGGGAGGCGCTAGGGAGGGGAAAATTTAATTACCTATGTCCCCCGGCCTCGTTAATATGCAAATCTCAAGGCAGAGGGCTCTTAGGCACGCCCCTTACCCATGTCTTACTTGACTTAAGATTACAGGTGAAATGGAGAGGGCCCTGGTTCTGGGGGCATGGCCACATCTGCAATCTCAGGGTTCCAGACCAATGGCAACCCTTCCATGGTCCAACAGTCCAGTCCACATGCCCCAAGTCTCAACTCTTCCATGGCTCCTGGTGGTGCCTGGGAGCCCAGGAGTCTGAGACCAGTCAATCCCCACACGCCTTCTTGTCCAAGGGTCCCCATCCAAGAGCTCTGCCCCCGCAGGACCTCAGACTGAGGTCTCCCCATGCCCGGGTGGAACTCCACAGTGTCCACCCAGCACCTCGTGGAGTGAGTTCAGTCAAATTCCCGCGCTTCTGCTCCCCGGAGCCTCTCGGGATCCACAACTCCGCCCAACAGGACACATGGGCCCGCGCCCACGCACAAGCTAACTGCCCCACAAGGGATAATACCTTTACCATTTGGGGGTGTTTCTCCCAAGGCTTGGGGTTTCCTGGTCCATTTGTTAGGGCATTCTCAGGCCCAGCGGCTCCTCTACTTGTAATGTGCACACTGGTCTCACTTTGATTGGAGTCTCCCTTCTCTGCTTTCCCTAACTACTGTCTGTAGTCAAGATTCTCTGTAAATTTCTTTCCTATCACCTTTCTTTTTCTCATCTCTCTTTTATCTTTTTTTCTTTCTCTTTCTCTGCTCTTTCTCTGTCTCCCTGTTGTGGTAAACTTCCTCAGCAACGTAAACTAAATCCTTTAATGACTTAGCCTGCAGTCCCTCTAGCCTTTGAAGCTTTTTCCTGATATCCACTAGCCTGGTCTATAAAGGCCATAGTGTGTACTGACCAAATGCCTCTGTGAGCTGCTGTAGGCGAGTCATCCGATCCCTGGCCCCTTGAGACCTGCCAATGGAGTCTGGCGGTAGGCTTATAGGGAACCCTTACCTTCTGCATTGTTAAAATCTCAGTCAGATCTAGTCAGAAGAAAAACGTGTCTGAGGGGACACTTTTTCTGGCTTCCTGCATTATCTTCTCTCACCCTTCGGTCTTAAGAACACTAAACCAGTCTCAAAGAGATTAATCAACCCCTCAGGGTTATCTGAAAGGGAGAGGGTGGAAGGGTAAATAGGGGAGTTAGTTGGCCTTAGGAAGGCACACCAATGATTGATGAGCATCTGTGTGATGTCTGTGTCTAAACTGGATCTAACTGGAAGCCCAGGACATCAGGAGTTTAAGCAGGTCGGTTCAATTTGTCTTACAAGAAGATCTATTTATCAAGGCTATATATTCTGTGATATACAGATCTCAAAAAAAAAAAATCAGCATTATCTTTGAGCCAGTAACCAGAAAACCTTTTATATTGACCCTTTTTCTAGAGGAAAAATATAACAACAAAACAGAAGATCTTATATCATCTTTACATAACTGATTTATACTTTTATCTGTTTGGCTCTCTACCTAGAGCAGCCTGTAGTTTTATACAGCAGGGGACCTGCCTGCAAGCACTGCTGCCTGCTTTGTGGCACATCCAGGGCTCGTAGAAGTCGACCTTCTCCTCTGACAGGTTCTTAACCAACTGGGCCCAGCCTATCTTTTTGCAGATGTCCTTGGATTCCTCAGCGCCGGCCACGGGGGCACGTGGGGAACAGGAGCTGCGTCCTCACTGTGACTCCTCCCTCCGGCTGCCGTGTTATCTCTTTCCCTAACTTCCCTTTAGTAGTTAATTAGGATGTTTAATGGGGGGTAGATTCAGTCCAAAAATAACATCAGTCTAAGTCAAAGAACACAGAGAATGACAACACAGACAGTTTGCCCCTGCCACGGGCGCAGAAACCAGGTTATCCAGACAGTTTTCACTGGAGTCTGCTCCAGCCACACTGAAACAAACCAGGTGCCCCTGCCAATATGGCAGGAGCCAGATAAACCAGGTTATAGCAAGACTTGACTCCCACCATTACTGTCTTGTTGTTTCCAAAAGGAGAGGAGTCCTCTCGACCCCTCCCAAGGGACCTGAAGCATCCTTCAAGTTTCCCGAGGAGGTCATGGTCGCGACATCGCAACATTGCCGAATGTCTGCCAGTCACTCCTGACCACCCAAACAACGTGTGCTCCTCAAGCCACCCAGACACTTGCAAGCAAACCAAAAGTTCAGACAGGTTCACAGGTTCAGACTTTGACAGACAGCAGATAAGAGATAGACAAAACTGAAGTACCTGCTCGAGACCTCCATTCCACTACCCTCTGGTGTGTTCCCACAGGAGGTTGGTTTCCCAGTCAATGCACCAAATGTAAGATTCTAGCGAGCAGAGCCTTCGTTTACCAGAGACTCCATGAGTGAACCACCTGGAGACGAGAATTGCTGCAAAAAGCAAGAGGAATTTTAATATTCCAGCACTGGCATCTCATAAAAGGGAGGCAACTCTGCCCAGCTTGTTCAGCGGACATTTATACAGTCTCTAGGGGTAGCGGCCATTAGGCACAATGTGACTGGCTGAACAGTGTGAGTTTTTAAACTGATTGGTCTTTAGGGAATGAGGCAGCAAGGACCTCCTTTGTCTGTGTGTGGCCAATGATCTGTTGTCCCATGTGCTCTGCCCCTCCCCCCCCCCTCAGCAGGTCAGTCCCCACTCCCTGTGGTCTGAGGAATGTTAATTAGCCTCTGCCTTCTGGAAGGGAGGGGTTCCTAAGAGTTCTATGGCCTTTCTTTTCCAGGAGAGGAGGGGTCTGGTGGAATTTTCCTATTCATTGGCAGTTGGCAGTGTCTGTTTATGGATTCTCTGGGGAGAAAGAGGAATGGAGCTAAGATGGCCCTTTGATCCATGTGTAGGTGAAGTCAAGAACGTCATCTTGGGGTGCCACACAGGGGCACTGGGAAGTCACATCTGTATTTAATAAGAGTCTCAGTGGACAAATTGGATGACAATGGTGGCAGTTTATGCCAGGAAACCAGAGTAGTAGCAGTAAGCGTGGTAAAGGTGGAGTGTGGTGAACATATGTGAGAAATATCTGGAGGTCAGATTGTTAGGGGTTGCCACATGTATGACCCTGTCCGTGATGCCCCACATTTGGGAGCCAGGAGCTGTGTTCCGTGCAGGTCAGCAAGAGAGAGAGTAGGGATGGAGGGACAAGAGACACAAAGAATGAAGACAAGACAGAGGTCTGATCAAATCCCGTTTATTGAAAGGAAATCATGGGTATATATAAGCACAAGCAGGGGACTGCAGCTAAAGACACTTTACCACGTGCTCCTTGCAGCTGGGGCACTAAACAACAAAACAAGATATGGGAGAAAAACATGATGTTTATCAGAGTGTGCTCAGCTGTTGTGAGCTGTTGAAAAATGAGTCTCTTGTCAGGGTATATGGCCCGAGATGGCTGCAAAGATGATAGCCGCTTTCTGCTAGGAGTCAGCTCCCAACACATGTATGCGGATGGTGAGTGGAGAACAAGGTGCTGCGAACTCTGACTCTCGCTGGCTTGATGGATGTTGGGCTTTTCTGTAAGGAAAGGATAACTAGGAGGCAGAGAGACCTTGGGCCCAGTTTCTTACAAATTGGTAGTTGGGGTGCTTTGAGCCACCCAAGAGGTGTGACCGGAGAAGCCATTTGATGATATTCAGCTTGCAATGGAGTCCAGGGCTCCATGGGATTCCTGTGCTCTAGCTGGTAATTGGATCCATACTGTGAATCCTGTAATGAAAGGATGGTGGGGTCAGGGTAGGTCCTGTGTCTAAGGGCACATTTGTACTGCCTGTTGAAAGAATAACTGGCCAATGAGGAAGACTGAGGGAAAGGGAGCCCTGCACACACTCATTCTGTTTGAGAGTGACCTGTTAGTGAGAGCTCCGTTAGGCAGAGCTTAGGAGTACCCGGGGTAAAGCTTGTCCCTGCCCTTCTCATGGGGTTCCTTTTCAGGCACTGATGGGAGTGGGTTGAAGAGGAGAGGAGTGTTAGTTACTGAAGAAATCTGAAGTAGAAGAAGCAGGACAAAGGGAGTCTGGCCCAAGAAGAGCTAGCTTTGCTCCTGAGGTCTGCAGAGGTTTATTTGTACGTTTAAATGTTAACTGCCCACTTACATGACTATACTCTAATACTAATAATAATGTCTAAATGATAGTCAATAGTCACAAACAGTTCTTTGTTAATGTATTATTGCATTATAATACATTACAGTAAGATTTATTACCACTGATGCAGACCAGAAGGTTTCTTTTTGGTGTACTAGATACTAGAAGCATTTTAGCATGTTTGTTGACTGAGGATATACCCTGCTGCTGGGTGTGGGGGAGACGACATGGGGACACCAGCCTTTGCATCAAAGCACAGAAACTCCAGTCCCCTGGGCCCTGGTTACCATGGTAAATTAAAGGTCCTGTCAGCCAGTTCCTGCTAAGAGAGTACCAGCAGGGGTGTTTGTCTCCAACCCAATCACTATGCAAACTAAAGACTCTGCCTGGCAGAACTGGGATCCTGGGATAATTAGCAGGGGAGAGCTCACACAGACTGGAAAACCAGAAAAGGAGCATCCATGTCAATTAATCAGTGAATCTCACTAACAGTGATTATGGGAGGAACTTTGACTTCCCCCTGTGAGGGGAGGAGAACATGAGGTTACCATCTCCCATGGCTACCCAGTGGCTAAAATGTGAACCCAGACAGTTTGTTTTATAGCGGTTAGCCAGATTCTCCATCCTTGCCCTGAAATCTACATTGCTAGTGAGTAAGCCTGAAGCTTAAAATGTTTATAAATATAGTACATTGTCTGTTTTATTGTTGTTCAGTGCTACATGATTTCTGTTTTCTATTTACTTCATAGTATATGAACCTTCAGAAAATGAAGGGATAGAGATTTCAGGTGAGTTTCTTATGGCAATTGCATAGCTGTAGAACAAAGAAATAAAAGAAATAAGTATTTAGGAGTTGTCAAAGATGGTTTCTAAGATGAGTTTGGTGTTATGATGGCTAACAGATATCAAAATCTGAAGATACTCTAGGCCCTTGCATAAAACAGCACAGCATGTGTAACCTGTAATGAACTGTACATTTTATATTCATGCAATATTTATTTTATATCAGCAGGAGTAAGGTTAAACTTTTGAATACAATTTAGAATTAAAGTTGGTTTTGTGGCATAAATAAAGACTCTTTATGGGAGTCTCCCATAAGGAGATCCTGCCTAGAAAATGCTTTCTGAGTGGATGTTAGTCACTTTAGGATCTAAGTCAGTGGCTCGCAACCTGTGGTTTGTGACTCCCTTGTGGTGTCACATGACTCTTTCACAGAGGTCATTGAAAACCATCAGAAAACACAGATATTTACATTACAATTCATTATAGTAGCAAAACTATAGTTAAGAAGTAGCAATGAAAATAATTATATGGTTGAGGGTCATGGCAACATGAGGAGCTATATTAAAGAGTCAGCCTTAGGAAAGTTGAGAACCACTGATCTATGTGGAGGGGAGTTAATGTAACGTGCTTGGCTTATTCATTTATTTTCCTAGATAACACCATAGAAGATTCCAGCATAATTTCAGAAGGTAATTTTTTTTTTTGTTTTCTTTTGTTTGTTTTTTGTTTGTTTGTTTGTTTGTTAGTTAGTTTGTTTTTGAGGCAGAGTTTCTCTGTGTAGCCCTGGCTGTTCTAGAACTCACTTCGAAGACCAAGCTGGCCTCAAGCTCACAGAGATCTGCCCGCCTCTGCCTCCCCAGTAATGGGATTAAAGGCATGTTCTACCATGCCTGGCTGGTAGGTTATTTTTTAGAGATAATCTTATATTCTTATAATCTACATGGAAGTAGATCAATTTATTCAAAGTCTGTGTCCTTATCTGTGTGTTTACCCTGGGCTCAGGGGCAGGCAGTATTGAGGTGGATAAAGCTGACAGGGTTCTTTTCTATGAGGCCTCCATTCCAGTGGCCAGATAGAATAAAGGAAGAGTCCAAAGACGGAGACAGAAACAGGGTGGTGTGAGAGACATATGTGTGGTTGCAAGGCTACTCTTGTGTATGAGTAAGTGACCGCTTCAGAGACGGCAAGCTGGTGAGAAAGGATTACTCTGGGTGGAGTTGGGCTGGAAGTCGCGTGGTTCGTGATGTTATTTAGATGCAGAGGAGAAAAAATGCATTTGTTGCCTGTTTGGTTAATTGATACATTTTTCTTGGAAAGGAAGGACTATTTTCTGAAAAGTAGAAGTAGTTGCTTTGACTTTGTTAAGTAGCAGTATTTCAGTACAACAAGTCTGATAATCCTTAGAATTATGTTAGAAGAATGTTTCAATTGAGTTGTTTCTGTTGATTCTCACAGTAGACACTGAGGAGGAGATGGGGGCAAAGGTGTTTGTATTTTTTTTTTTTTAACAAATGATCCGTTAAAACTGGAAAGAGATCTAGATCTGGTGATCCTGGTTCCACAAATATAAATGGCTCACTGTCCTTCTCTCTATGATCCTCAAGTTCACTGTGTGGGCATGCTTGTGTTCTTTCTCGTCAGAGGGCTACCATAGAAGATGTTTCCTTGCAGAATTACTCTTAGTCTTTGTTTGTTTGTTTGTTTGGTTGGTTTTTAGAGTTCTTTATTTTATGTGTACACTGTAGCTATTTTCAGACACACCAGAAGAGGGCATCGGATCCATTACAGATGGTTGTGAGTCACCATGTAGTTGCACCATGAGTTGGGAATTGAACTCAAGACTTCTGGAAGAGCAGTCAGTGCTCTTAACCACTGAGCCATCTCTTGAGCCCCACTCTTAGACTTTTTAATTCACATTTTCTGTCAGGCTGGAAGTAGAGCCACTGGCATGGGTAAGCATATTACGGCCGAGATGCACTGTGTGCTTTTTGAGCTCGATTTGGCAGAATGTGTGGAAGTGTAATTTGAGGAAATGTGTGTGAAGGGCTGATGACTAGATTTACTTCCCTAAGCACATACGATGAAGAGACACCTGCACAGGCCCTGTGTACCTTCTGTATTCAGATTGGCGTTGTCTTCAGGTTCCAGTGATGGTTACATTGAGATTTCCTCTCTTCCCTTCAGTATCTTGAATATCTCTGAGTCAGTGAGCATTGGGAAAGAGAAAGCCGAAACCCTTAAGGAGAACTTTATAGAATCTTCCTTACTTGAAAATAACTAACATCATTGTATTAGACAGGGTTTTTTTACAGGAGCAGATCCTATACAATGACTGTATATTACAGAAGGCTATTTATTAGCGTAGCTTGCCTGATTGGAGCTAGGTAGCCCAACAATGACTGGCTGTATATTGGAAAGCCTGAGGACCTAGTAACAACTGCTCAGTTTACAATGCTGTATGCCTCTGCAGTCCCACGGTGCTGATGGAGACCTAAGGATTCCCAGGGAGCTGCTGGTCTTTAGCTGAGAGGCTGGGTTCTGATGGCTTTGGATGATGAAAGTAGTGGGGTAGCTGTCCTCACGTGACAGCAGGAGGCGCTGATCTCTCTGCAGCCTCTGGATGTCTAGTTGCTGCTAAAGATTCTGTTTGTGGAAGGATCTTACCCTTCAGTTAATCCTGCCTGGGTTAATCATGCCCATAGCCCTGCCTCTTAGTTCATCCTAGATCAATCATGAGTAACCATCATAGTCGCCATATGTGACTTGACCACACATATCCAGGCTTGGCGACATAGTTCCTTTCTAAGAATTTTCAGACATTTTGAGAATCTGGCAAACTTCTACTTCTCTCTGGTGGTCAGCAGGGCTGAGAGCCTCGTCTGTGGCTCTTGCTGAACTGTAACAGCAAAGTGGGAGTTTTATATTTAAAATCACAACCCCAAATACATGATATTTTGATGAAATTTTCTGATGAGTTTGTTGAATGTACTTTTTCTGTTTTTCCAGAATAGAATTAGCTGGAAGTTTAAGTTAACTGGGAATAGTGACACTGTGGTGGTGTGATGGCAGTGATCAGGTGACAAGGAGATACGAGTGTACTGTCAGTAGCAGATGAGGGTGTGCGTGATTTTGGTTGTTATTTTCTTTTTATTGTTAGATTTTTACATTTTGTTTTATTTGTATGGGAGTGTCCTTGCATGCATATATGTGCAGCGCACGTGAACTGCTGTTGTGGAAGCCAGAGGAGCGTGCCAGATATTCTAGAACTAGATTTACAGACAGTTGTGAGCCACTATATGGGTGCTGAGAACTAAGGCGGTCCTCTGTGAGGAGCACCAAGTTTTCTCAACCACGGAACCATCTCTCCAGCCCATGTTTTATTATTATTATTATTATTATTATTATTATTATTATTATTTTACTTAAAGGGGGTGGAATGTGTTAGATTTGCTTATTTATTTTTAAAAAATGATTTTTCTGTGTAGCCCAGCCTGGCCCAGGACTCATGGCAAGCTTCCTGCAGAAAGGAAGAGTGCTGGGATTTGGAATTATATCCAGCCTTCTGTTTCCTTTTATGTAAAATAGATTTAATATTTTATTTTCAGCATAACTTGTATAATTAAAATTAAGTTACACCAAACACAAAAGTGAATAAAGAAGGCATATAAATTTTTTGAGCATTAGTTTAACCAAAAACTTAAAAAATTAATCTTCCCTCCTTTTGGTTATTTTGTTTGTTTTTGGAGGCACGGTCTCTCTATATAACCCTGGCTGTATAAACCAGACTGTATAAACTAGGCTAGCCTCAAATCATAGAGATCCTCCTGCCTCTGCCTCCCCCAGTACTGGAATCAAAGGTGTGTGCCACTCACATCTGGCCTCTTACAATTCATAAGGAGTAGAACTAACAATCTCATGTCTAAGGTAGTGTTAAGTAGGTTGCTCGGTTTGATGAAACTAGTATGTGAGGTGATTTATAGAGTGATCTGATTGGCTGGTGATGCCTGCAGCCTCTTATTTAACTCTCTTGAATTGAAGGAGCAAAGGAAAGAAAACCAGCTAAAACTTCACATCCACATCTTCAACTCATATTAGGATATCTGATCCTGTGGGGTGGAGAATTCAGTGATAGCTCATACTGGATTCCGTGTGTGAATCCACTCACACTGGGTTCTGGGTTCAGTGTGTGAATGTTATATGCCTCTGAGGGAAAGGGTTCTCTAATTTCCATTAGTGTTGCAGAGCTCTTGGGGAAAGTATCCTGGCGTTCGGGAGCCAAGGGATACCACAGTCACGGTGCACAACAAACCTCTCACAAGACATTTATTAGGAGAGTAGGGTAGATGCCTCTGCTCAAGCTAGAAGCCACAGGGAACTGAGCAGAAGCCGTCTTTATATAGGGTTTCTTGGAGGTAGAGTTTTCCAGAGTAATGATTGGTGGGATTTCCAGTTTAGGGATTGATGAGTTTTCATGCCCAGGGATTGGTGGTATTTTGAGCTCAGGGATTGGTGGATTATTGGCTCAATAATTGGAAGGTTTTGCTGAGTTTGCAATGGCGTCGGACCTTTTGTCCTATATAGCGCATAACAGCCAAAACAAAAATAAAATGCAGATTTATCTTGAAGATTATTTTTTTTTCTAAAACAACTTTTCTGAGCATGGTGTTTGATTTCAACAGTCTTTAAAACTTAATTTTTTGAAAATGTTATTTAGTGTTACAACTATGAGGAAATCAATTTTAAGCAGAAGCAGGTAAGAGTGTCATTTAGCAATGGTAGGGAGAATCTATGCACACACTCAAGGTCCTGCTCTTGTCCACTGCCCCAAAGACAGTGTAATGACAACGTTTTAGTGGCAGAATCTCTATAAAAAAACAAGGTGCTCAGCTGGTCTTTCATCCACTTGCTTATTGTGTCTGATGCAATATTTGTGGGAAAACCAAGGTCCTAGTGCCAATCTCCGTTATATGACTCTTAGCCAGGTCCCATCCTGAAGTCTGCTTTGCAAACAGTTGAGAAGTATGTAGCCTTACTAAACTGTAGCTAATTCTTTTGTTGTCATGGTATCAAAACCTTGTGCATTTATGACAATAATAGGTGAATTCTCTACAAATGATTACCTTAGCCATAATCTGCCACGTATAATGGATTGTTCCTTTGTTTAATTTTAGAAATAAATGTCGCCTCCGTGGAAGAACAGCAAGACACACCACCAGGTATGACATTTCCCTGGATCTAATGAGTTTTGCTTGGTTGTTTAAATTTAAAATACTGATGGTATTAAACTGACCTTATGAAACAGAACTATAGTGAGTAAGAAATTTGCAGATGATTTCTGTACTTAAAAAAAAAAAAAGACATTTGTGTTTTAATGGGATGACAGTCATGGAAAACACACTCCTTGTTCAGTATGAGCGTGCCATTGCAGATGCTGGTGGGAACATAAGTTAGGGACTTGTGGGTTTTACTTTTTTCTTTTCTGATTGTCATGGTGTTTGATGGTGGATATAGAAATGGTTCTCTCAGGTGAAAGTGAAATAGTGTGTATGTTTCCACATTGTCCCTCATCCTCCATCTGCCCAGCCTTCTTGACAGCATCAGCAGTGTGGGGGCAGCTGAGCTTGTTCAGGGCTGCTCAGGACCCCGCATCTTTCCTTAGCCACTGCATGAAGCCCACTGCTCACATTCTTCTTTGTTCCCAAAGTCCCCTGTCACCCGTGAATTAAGAGAGTGGGAGTGGCCCTTGAGCCAAGACTGCTGCTTTCAGGGGCTTTTTAGAGGTGACAGAATCTATGGTGGTCAGACTGACAGAGACAGGGGGAAAAAGAATGTTTTTTGTTTGTTTGTTTGTTTGTTTGTTTGTTGTTTTACCAGATTTTCCCTTACATCTCTTCTCCATTCACATTTCTTATAAGTTCTGTATTTTATTGTTTTTCTATTTGTATCTTCTTGGTTCATTTTTTGCTCCCTTCTCATGACTGTGATTTGACTTTGTTTTCAGATTGTGTATTACTACAGATCTTTAGCAGTGATGTGTATAACAGCCATAGATTTTGTTAGGAGTAATTGTACCTGCCAAAAAATTCTGAATACTGACTTTCAGAATAAAGAATAGCCAGTGAATGAAATAATGACTATTGTTAGTTATGTTTTATTGTGCCTTTATATGGTGGATGGGGTGTTTTAGTTTTTTGGTAATGTTCTTACCCTGTTCACGTATATTAATTGATATGCAGAAATTTACTATAGAGACTGAATCATTGGCATTACAGTACGAATGGGAGAAGATACCCAGGGAGGAGTTTACATGACGGATACAGAACAATTTATATTCTGTTGTTCAGAACAGCAGGCATGGCAAGTGAAACTTCTATTGGTTTTCTGCTTCTTCTTAAATGCTACTTGACACTGACAGAGCAGGTTATAAAATTGGCATTTGATGATTATAGGCCTTTAAAGAAAAGTATTTGAGAAATAATCTTAGAAATAATGAATTTTCAAGGAGTATTTTTCTGGTTGTCATCTATACCTTTTAATTTATTACTGACCTAACCATAGTGAAAGAAGTTGGGCCTATAAATGTCTGTGCTTTATTTCAATGTCCTTTGAACTGATGCTCTAATTATATTGACACATAAACATAAAATACCAAGTAGTTACCAGGGTAGTGGAGTACGGTGACTTGTAAAGTGAGATACTTACCAACTTCAATACAGCACATGGATATAAAGATGCGATTCATGGCATACTTCCCAGTATAATGTTAAGTCTCAGTTAATGGTGGATACGGCTGTTTCTGTTAGGGATTAATTAGCGTGATCTGTGAGGTAGAGCAAGAGCTGCTGGAACTCAGAAAAAAACTAATCAAGAAGTGGGTTCTGAGAGTGGGTTTTCCAAAAGCTCCCTAGACCCTCCGCATGGTTGTGATTTGACTTTGCTGCAAGACGGTGTGAGGCTCAGAGTCAACAGTGGTCATGCCGAGTCTTCAGACTGGACTTTCTCATATCCTGTACTGGGACTTAGTATTACTTCATGTTACAGTTTGTATTATGTAATTATACAGGGAAATAGTCAATCTATATCAATGATATCTTGGTTCAATCAGTTGACTGCTTTTGCCAAAGTGTTGCTTGTCTGATGGCAGGAACTGTGGGAACATAGCCAGCCATCAGGCCTGTCCACACACTAGATCCCTTCTTGGGAAAGCTAAACTGGAGGACTTCTGCAGAATTCCGTGTTTTCATTCCTTGGTCATCCCAAGACTAGGTTACACAGTCTTGCTTACTAACATTCATGGTGACATATAGTGTTATCCCATGAGACTTTACTGCCATAGAAACAAGGAAACAGCTCATCATGCATTAGGTCAGTGGATTTTTAGGCTATTTCATGAACTAACCCAGTCGTTAATAACACTGAGGAAGCTAGACTTGCTGGCGTGTCTGTTTTACATGCGAGGATGCTGGGGTATGGCAAGGCAGTGGCCTCCCCAGGCACCAGAGGTGACTAGTAGATGTACAATTGAACATCGCAGAGTGATTCTAGAACCTACAATCCAAATGTTTTCTAGAACATTTCAAATGAATGAAGGTCATGGAGCTGACACAAGTGTCTCGAGCTTTTTGAGTGTGATAAATTAGACTAACATGTTCCTGCATGCCTTTCTCAGTCTTCCTTGGTTTGTCATTTAGGACTGAGGATGTGAAAGACTGGCTCATGATTGTGGCATAAAGCAAAGTTGTCTTAATAATGTAACTTTCATTTCCTCTGTAAATGCATTGGTGCTTCATAGTATATGAAAAATTAGTCTTAAGAAATGATCATTCTGATATTAGAAATTAAATATTTTGAATACCAGATTTTTAAATTGATTTATTAAAGTATTGACCTTTTAAAAAAAAATCCAACTTTTAACCTTTCTCCTTAAACTAATATTTTTATTTGAAGTCATCTGGCATATTCCTAGTCATTTCAGGACATGGATCCAAATATCTACCTAACCCCAATAGAATGACTTATGAAGGAGTCATTTATAAAGTTCCTTAGAGTAGCATTTTTGCCAAACAGTACTCAAGTCCCTATGAATTTAGTGACCCATAAATTTTGTCTCATGTGCTACCAAGATAAAAGTGCAACAGTGCACTTAGAACATTGACCCAGAAGGAGTATAGGGCATTGTGTTCTGGGGATCTTGTTTGGCTGTCTAATATTGGTATTGTGTTTGGCTCTGCCCACTATAGAATAATCCTCAGTAGACATTGTTCCCTAAATGAATCCAGCCAAATTCCACCCAAGCGTCACTCACAGCCTTTGACTTGCAGCCATAAAAGTTTGTTCGTGTTCATAGTGGTAGTGTTTAAATCACTTCATAACTTCTGATTGGTATAGTGATTATTTGGATTGTCATTTTCACATAGATAGTGAATAATTATATGGCACAGTTATGTCCTGGTGACTCAGTAGACAATACATAAGAAAGGTCCTGGTCCTGGCACTGGGCTAGAAGGACTAACTAGGAGGTGGTAAACCAACATGGTCACTTACTTTGGTGTATCGAAGGACTGGATACATAGAGAGGTGGCCCTTGGTCACTGTGCACTGGTGACTTCAGAAGGACTATACATAGAGACGGTGGCCCCCCAACTGGTCACTGTGCACTGGTGACTTCAGAAGGACTATACATAGAGACGGTGGCCCCCCAACTGGTCACTGTGCACTGGTGACTTCAGAAGGACTATACATAGAGACGGTGGCCCCCCAACTGGTCACTGTGCACTGGTGACTTCAGAAGGACTATACATAGAGACGGTGGCCCCCCAACTGGTCACTGTGCACTGGTGACTTCAGAAGGACTATACATAGAGACGGTGGCCCCCCAACTGGTCACTGTGCACTGGTGACTTCAGAAGGACTATACATAGAACGGTGGCCCCCCACTGGTCACTGTGCACTGGTGACTTCAGAAGGACTATACATAGAGACGGTGGCCCCCCAACTGGTCACTGTGCACTGGTGACTTCAGAAGGACTATACATAGAGACGGTGGCCCCCCAACTGGTCACTGTGCACTGGTGACTTCAGAAGGACTATACATAGAGACGGTGGCCCCCCACCTGGTCACTGTGCACTGGTGACTTCAGAAGGACTATACATAGAGACGGTGGCCCCCCACCTGGTCACTGTGCACTGGTGACTTCAGAAGGACTATACATAGAGACGGTGGCCCCCCACCTGGTCACTGTGCACTGGTGACTTCAGAAGGACTATAATAGAGACGGTGGCCCCCCAACTGGTCACTGTGCACTGGTGACTTCAGAAGGACTATACATAGAGACGGTGGCCCCCCAACTGGTCACTGTGCACTGGTGACTTCAGAAGGACTATACATAGAGACGGTGGCCCCCCACATGGTCACTGTGCACTGGTGACTTCAGAAGGACTATACATAGAGACGGTGGCCCCCCAACTGGTCACTGTGCACTGGTGACTTCAGAAGGACTATACATAGAGACGGTGGCCCCCAACTGGTCACTGTGCACTGGTGACTTCAGAAGGACTATACATAGAGACGGTGGCCCCCCACCTGGTCACTGTGCACTGGTGACTTCAGAAGGACTATACATAGAGACAGTGGCCCCCCCAACTGGTCACTGTGCACTGGCAGGTGGTGTGTAGGCAGAGGCAAGTGCAATCTGACAAAGGCTAAGACACTGTGTCACTCAGGATATCAGAAGACATGGTGGAAAGCAGACTGACATGTCAGCATCCTCTATATAGTGTTTGAAAATTTATACTTGGAGTCCAGAGTAGCCGAAAAGACACTACATTTTTTTTTTCAAATAGAGAAGTTATGGGATCACATTCAGATTTGAAAAGGGTCCTGCAACAAGAAAGTGGAGACGTGTCAGGGAAAAGTGTGTTCAACTCAGTCTGAAATGGTGAAGCTGGGCAGGGTGGAGTAACTGAAAGGAAGGCATCGATATTACAAAAATTAGAGGCAGTCCAAGCCATCGGGAGGGCACAAGGTGGGTCCTGTGGGGAAAGGACTGAATGGATGCATAGGACAGAAGGGATGAAGGCAGCAGCAGCAGACACTAGCTCTGTGTGTCGGGGAGCGTATTTGCACCTTAGCGAAGCCCTTGTGAGTGGCAGCTTTGAATACATAGAAGCATATACTTAAGTTGTGAAGGTTGTATTGGCAGCTTTAAGGTGTTTTAAAAGGTTCATTTTATTTTCAGTTATTTGTATGTATGTGTGCACCAGTAGGGGAGTGTGCAAGTGTGTGCAGATGCCAGGGAAGTCACAAGAGAACTGTAGATCTGGAGTTAGAGTTCCGGGCATTTGTGAGCCTACTTACTTCAGTGCTGGAATCCAAACTTGGGTTCTCTGCAAGATCAGCAAGCACTTGTAATTTCTGAGGCTTCTCTGAAGACCCCATACTATTATTTAATGAGCATTTACTATTAAACTTTGGCCAACTTCCTATTGTTTCAATATAATTCAAATATAATTTTCTCAAAGTCTAGCTAGTTGTTAAATTTTAAGTATAGCGTACAGTCAAGTTGATGTTTTTAAACATTCCTATTGAGGTATAATTTGCATACTGAGAAGTACTAAAATATTGAGATTTTTACATGTATATACATGATTATAAATACACAGACCATATTCTAGAAAGCATCTTGCACCTCCAAAGTCTCTTTATTTCTTGTCAGTAGTCTTGACAACTGCTGTTCTGACCTACAACATCTAGACTGGTTTTGTCTTCTTTTGAATTTAATGTAACCATACACACACACACATACACAGACACACACATACACACACACACACAGAGAGAGAGAGAGAGAGAGAGAGAGAGAGAGAGAGAGAGAGAGAGAGAGAGAGAGAGAGAGAGAGAGAGAAGAGGAAGAGAGAGAAGTTTTTGGTTTTGTTTTTTGTGATTGGTTTCTGTTCTTCAGTTACTTTGTTTTAAAGTCTAGTAATTTATTCTTAACCATTACTGTTTTCTAAGAACATATGATAATGTTTTTATCATTTTGAGCTTGACAGATATAATAGTTATTTCTATTTTTTGGCTAGTATAAAGGAAGCAGCTCTATTCTTGTATATGTTTTTCATTCATTATTAAGCAGTCGGTATGGTTGGATATGTAAAGTTGCACATATACTTTTTAGTTGCTCTTCATGAATAACAACAGGTCTTGCTTATGGCGGCT
>JAJTUV010002080.1:0-330000 GCA_021653895.1 Mastomys natalensis | reverse complement strand
TCTCATAACTGATAAGCAAATTAATGGGGGTCATACACACACAGTGCTTAGAATAGTGTCCAGCAGCAGTAAGTGCTCACTAAGCTGTTTTCTTCTTTGGCATAGAGAGGTCCGTATGAGGTCCTTAGAGATGCGTAGACAGAGGATACTGTAACAGAAGAAGGCTATAAGGTGAGGTGGATCTCCTAGGAAACTCTTTAAGCACTAAAATAGCTGAAATGCTAATTCTTGGATTTTTCTCCACTCCTAACTGGAGTCTTAGAACTCGGCTTGTTGAGAATGGGGCTTTCGCTCTGGGGCTTGGAGAATTTTCATAGACATTAGGTCTCTTATCATTCCATCCTAGGCACTGCATGAGAGAGTGGACAAAGATGGTGTCCTAGTTTCTAGGATTAGTCCAGTCATACCTGCCTTCCAAGTACCTGAGGAATCTAGGTCCGAGCAACTTAAGGGGACCTGATATTGTGGCCCATGGCATGCCTATATGGGATCAGAACATTCTACTTGTATTTAGAATGTAAATCCTTCTGTAGTTTTTCTCCAGGGGTGGAGAGACCCCTTCAACACCAGCACCCACCTAATTGATCTGGGTGTGTTCTCTGTATGTGGCTTTTCAAGTCACTTTAACCCAGTGTGATGACTCTAGGATGTCATGTTGTGACCTTCTCAGAGTACTATGGATCCCACAAAAGAGAGTAATGTGGGGACAGAAACTTTTATGTTTTTCTTCTTTGTCATATCTTTATTATCTATCTACAAGAGTACCAGGCATATATTCTGCCCAGTTGATGTGTACTGCTGGGCCTGGGGAGATGGCAGGGTCAGTAAAGGACCTGAGTTCAGTTCCCTAGCACCCATGTAAAAGCTAGACTCAGTGATATATGTTAATGACTCTGGGACTAGGGTAGGTAGAGATAGATGGATCCCTGGCTCTGGTATAGCCAAGTCAATGTGCTGTAGGTTCATTGAGAGACTCTGCCTCAAAAAATAAGGTGAAGACAGACTGCAGAATACACCCATTGCTGACCTCAAGCTTTCCCATGTATGTGCACATACATGTGCATTTGCATGTGTCTGTATACATGAACCAAACATATACTACAAAAAAAAAATGTTCTAAAAGCTGAGTGATTTGTCTATGCAGCTGCCTAGTTTTAAGGACGTTTTTGGTCGATGAGCTCTGAAGTTCTGGGACACTCAACAGGAATTTAACAAACATTGTCTCCCTTTTTCTCATTTATCTTGTATGAGTCTTGTAGATTTAACAAGAGTTATATGCAACAAGTCAACTTTATTATAGCTATTCTTAGCAAGAGCGAAGACCTGTGCCTCTCTGTCCTACCATAGCTCTCTCAGGGAAAAGTGCAAAGGGGCAGAACAGAATGGCTTGGGATCCTGTAAACTGTTGGCCTCTATGGATTGGGAAACTCTGATTGCTCAGTCTTTACGTCTTTTGCATGCAGACACTTTTCTGATAGGGTATCAGAAGGCAAAAGTATAGGAGCTATGATTTGCAGATAGTGACCAAATTGACAACCTACATTTCAAAGTCGGTTCTTTTCCTCTACTTCAGGTCTCAAAGGCACGAACCACGACTCTCCTGTAAAAGACTCTTTCCTGTTCAAAGCCCCACCTCATTTATTTTTCACCTTTCTATATCAGAATGTATTCTGTGACTGAATCTTAGATACACAGAGCTTACAAGTCAAGTAATCCATGTCACTCTATTCTGGATCATAGTGTTAGTTACACCTACACACTCTCTGATGTCTGCTATGGGGAGAGGATAGCATCTAAGACTTTGTGTCTATTGCCCACTCTGCCTCATTCCTAGGTCAACACACACACACACACACACACAATTCCAGAGACAAATCAAGTGTCTACAGTAGCTATAATCAACTAATCTATCTTGAGAATTAGCTGCCTTAGTTTTTCATTAGATAAATACGCCTGCTCTTAGGCTGTATGTGCATAAAAGACATTATAGTAGACGGTTGCTCATTTCTTGTTGTCGTGAGAGAGGTGGATTTCATCTACTCTTGCAGGCACCCATTGGGTTTACACTCCTCATTTCTGGGAGTTGCTATTTGTGAGGCTGACACAGGAAGACTTTGGGTTCATCTTAAACCTCTTAGCCACTGAACAGATACATCTGGGATCCAACATAGGCACCGCCAAGGAGTCATCTGCATATGCATCAAGTCCTTGGGGGAAGGAGAATAATAACCAAGTAGTGTATCATGCAACATTCTCTTCAAACATGATATGGCTCTTATCAAAGTAGTTGGGGTTTTACAAGACAATGCAAATATTGAACAGGCTTTGGTAATTGTGTCTCACAACCTTCGTTTCTCCTTGGAGTGGATGTCTGTCACCCACAGACATACTTAGTGTTGCTGGATATTCTCTATACTACTGTCTTCATAAGGAATGCTTAGTCTGACACCTGATTCCTAGTCATTGTTGAGTGACATCAAAATGTTCATAGGAACCCAAATCTTGGTATTCTGTAATGAGGTTTGAATGTGAAGAATTCAACACTTAGGAAAATTGAATCATGTAACTGGAAATAATTTTCTTAAATTATACTCACTGGACTTTATTGAAATACATAGTCATATGTTTTGGGTTATAGATAGTGACTCACACAGTACTTCATTTGTTTTGTCTTTAATTTCCTGAAACAAATAGAAAAGCAGATGTGATACAGAGTAAAGAGAATACATGAAATTGTCTAATAAGCAGCCTTTAAAAATATATACAGAAAAAGTCTTATCTTAATTCAATAATGGGAAATTTTATTTTATATCATAAGTTGAAAGAAAATGATACTGAGTCTTCTGTTTTGTTCACTTAGACATTTATCAACAAATATTTATTTACATTCTACATAAACATTTAAGAGCTTAGGATCCAATGGCAAGTTAAGCTTGTGCTTGGGACTGCATGGTTGACTGGGCCAGGGCCAGGGCCAGGGCCAGGGCCAGGGCCAGGGCCAGGGCCAGGGCCAGGGCCAGGGTCAGGGCCAAGGCCAGGGCCAGGGCCAAGGCCAGGGCCAGGGGTTTGGTCTGTTCACTGATGGCTGTTGGGCATTGATAGTTGGCAGTAAGGTGGTAGATGTTAGGTATTGGATAGTTATGCTTGAATGTTGGTTGAACAGTAGCTGTTGGGTTTGGCAATGAAGGAATCTCAATGTACTATAGGTGATTGGGCCTTAGCAAGATGTGTGACCCAGGGAGAGAAGGAGGCTGCTATTTACTAGTGCTTGACTATTCCTTTGGCCAGTGTCAAAAATGGTCTGTGATGCACAGTGAAAAACAGATATTTGTATTAGAAGAACCTTTGGTTCATAAACTACAGCATCCAAACCATTGCCCGTCATCATGTTGAGGTTGATGACCCATGCATACAACCCTGTCCATTGTAATGGAATATTGTAAAGGAAACGATCCAGCTAGTGTCATTACAGACGGGAGCAATTTGGACAATACATAGGTGAAGAATTTGTTCTTCAGGTGGAAGCTTAGTTAGTGCCGTCATAGACCAAGTGCTGGTGGTCATGTGGTGCTGCTTCAGGATCTGAAGGGAGCCAGTGTCTTCCTGGATGGCAATCAAAATGCTACACTTGAAGACTTTTAACTAGCTAGAACATCAAATCATGATTCAAATTTATGGAAACATTGTTGGCACACCTGAAAAAAGTGAACAGCATGTCCAGTAATGAGAAGTTAGGCATATGGTCACGAGGTTGCTTGATAGAAGTTGTGTATGTTAATCTCTATCTCAGCCCACTGCGCATGTGTGTGTGTGTGTGTGTGTGTGTGTGTGTGTGTGCACGTGCGCACGTGCGTGCATGTGCAGGTACATGAGGTACATGCATGCATGGCTTGTATATGGCAATTAGACGACAATCTTGGGTGTCAGTTCTCATTCTTGGAGCTTCCAGATTCATTTCTTGTCTCCACACAGGGATTATAGGTGCTTATGCTACAAAGTCTGGCTTTTTTGTTGGGTCTGGGGATGGGAACTTAGGTCCTTATCCTTGTATAGCCAGTGCATTACCTGTTGAGCTATGTCTCTAACCCTCATTTAGAGCTTGTACCTTAAAATAATGCTTCTGGCAAAACGAGAGAAGGTAGACTCCATACCATTACTCTGAGGAATAGCAACCTTGCTGGGATGTTAATTAAAGGGTTGCCTTTGACTATCTGAGAACTCCAACCTCAGACCTGCATAAAGAACTTCTGCAAAGAACTCCCTGAGAGGGCCGCAAGCTGCTGGATCCCAGCATTGTGCTGAGTAAGCCAGGGCTAAGGGCCATACAGGTGAGAATGAGAGCTTGCTCTCACAGCTGGAGAAGAGACTGGAGTGGAAGGAACATGAACTATGCAGGACCAGTGGGGCATGGACTGGTCAGAGAGTAAGTCTGTCAAAAAGCTATAGGAGAGTTAATTGCTAATGGGACAGAAGTCTAGAATTTCTCAATCCTTCATCCTCAGAAGTTAAGAGGATGCTCATTTCAGTGAGGAAAAGTGGAGAAACATGATGAAGAGTAAAGTTTTTAAGTCAACAAGCAAACAAGCAAAAACAAACATCTGTAGTTAGTTCACTTCCCAGTGTAAGGACCTGAAGATGCTCTGTGCAACAAGAACTACAACCATGAACTAAAAAGGAAACCGTTCCATGAAATCACAAGGCCAGCAGAGAGATGCAGCTGCCTATCATGTTTGATGCTGCCATTGGCTTTAAGGTAGTTTATATACTTGGTATGTGTGATGCCAGGATTGCCTTTGCTGGGTTTTTAGCAACATTTGCGCAAGATGGCCACATCTTTAATTTTCTCTCCTGCAAAGGCTTTATAGAATGAATGTGAAAGGCCTCCAGATAGGGGAGACCCCCACTCAAGAGATTACGACCACCCAATGACTCAGAAGACACCTATCTTGATGCAACTAGCATGAGGTTTAATGATTCCAGTATACTAGGGTTCCCTCGCATGCAAGCAAGAAGAGAGAACCCCTAGTTCAAGCTAAGAATAGCTTTTATAGGGTCTAGGGGTTAGAACAGAGAAACAGTGACTAGGCACAATATGATTGGCAGAACAGTGTGACTTTTAAACTGATTGGTCTTTGGGGAATGAGGTGGCAAGGACCTCCCTTGTGCCCTGGCACCTGGTGGCCATGGTCATGGTGTCCACCTGTCTCTTTAAATGCATCTTCACTGTAGACATTGTTCTTTTTAAATCCTGCTTATCGCTACAGAGGCTTTAGCTGCTCTTGATATCTGTGTTACAATAATAATTGTGGGAAACATGAGACTCCAGGTGTGACAGAGCAGGAATGCTTTTGTTATTTAAAGGTCACCTGCAGATGTGCAACAGGCCTTTACTAGTGTAAGGTAGTATAACTAGAGGCCCATTCAACCTCGTGACCATATGATATCTACCGATATCCTAATTCCAATATCCTAATTATACTTCTTGGAGATAAGAAGTTTATTTCAATGCTGAGGAATAGAAGAAGAAAAGAGATTTAGAATCTGAGCGAGAAGTGCAAGTGAGAGGTAAACTTTTTGCACAAGAATAGGGACTAGTTGCCGGGCGGTGGTGGCACACGCCTTTAATCCCAGCACTTGGGAGGCAGAGGCAGGCGGATTTCTGAGTTCGAGGCCAGCCTGGTCTACAGAGTGAGTTCCAGGACAGCCTGGGCTACACAGAGAAACCCTGTCTCGAAAAAACCAAAAAAAAAAAAAAAAAAAAAAAAGAATAGGGACTAGTATCCAGGGAAGCATCTTCAAAGACTGTGTCCAATGGAAAAGATGCTAAGAAGCCAAAGACCCTATGACCTTAATAATGAGGCAAACATTAAAATTAGGTCTTAGCATTGTGCAGCTCCTGCAAGCAACCAGGGAGGCCTACAGGCTGGGGGTGAGCTGGAAAGTGGATTGGGGTGAGACTACTGTTGAGTCTCTTGTTAAAGTCTAGCTGCTCAGTGCATCCACCAGTTCACCCTCCTCATGTTCAGCTGAGACATGAGACTATCTGAAACAGCGTTATGTCACAGGACACCTTAGTCCCTCGGATTCTGTATAATGTTGATGGTTAATATTCACTTAAAAAGATAGGTTTTAGAGATTGTATTTATATCTATTAGCATTTGATTTCTAAGACAATTGATGTAATTCTTACGAAATATTATCTTGAACCCTTAACTATGGAATGTAAATGCTACAATGTCATAGTGAGTATTTTAAATCAGTTTGTGTAGTTAGGTTTTCCAAGACCTGTGATTACCTAATGTTTAATATTACAGGACAGTCCTTAGGAAGTTTGTCAGTTTTCAAGGCTATGAGGAAATACAAAAAGACTGTTCCCTTTGCCCACAATCTCCTTACCACCTTTTCAGAAGAGGATATGTTTGCCTCGATGAATGCTACTGCGTGAAAACAGAGTATAATGACCAGACTAAACTAGCATAAAGACACAGAGTAAAGGGACTAAAAGCCGTTTTAATGTTGTTAGCTTTTATTAAAGGCGAAGGCTTCTTGGACTTTGAATTTTGTATCTATCATTTACGTTCTCTAATGATTCTTGTATCTCACATCATGCATGTCATAGTAGAAGTATCTGTAAAAAGCATAACTGCTGCTGTTGTTGTCTGAATCCAGTCAACTATTGTTATCCAGAGACCTGGACTGTGTGTTACTTCTATCAGCAATTTACTTGGCGTGGAGGTCTAACATAGTTGCTCTGGCATGCTAATGTAGCCGGGCTTTTAAAGATACATGTCTATCACAGTGAAGGAAAGGTGTTTTACCCCCCAATATAAAACACATATTTCAGAATAAAGGACAAATTGAGTAAGTTTAGCTTTATGAGACAGTGTCTTATTTGATCCACATTGATCAGGATTGACCATGTCCTTAAGACATGGCAGAGGTGGATCCCAGTCGTTGTCAATACTGGGTCAGCCAAGCCTCCCTGCTCCCTGGAGATTGGGAAACAGAAAACACACTTGTCTTTGACCTTTATTCCCAGTTTGCAAACTCCCATCCTTAGGATAAAGATCTCGAGCTATCCTGGTTTTTTTACTAACTCCCTAAGCTGTGTCATCCCACATCTCTACAAACTGGGTTATATATCACAATCAGACAGCAGTTAGATCCAGTTATGGGTCATTTAAAAAGTTCAAATTCCAGTGGCTTAAAAGTTCATGTTATGCATGTGACTATTCTAGCATTTCCTAGGGGCTTAGCACCTATCTTACTATTCAGCCATCATTTTCCAGCCGTTGAAACTACACCTATGTAAGTAGAAAGAGGCTTGGGAAAAAACAGAACTTTCTTAGGAGAGCTTCATTAACTGACAGAATTTGTTAAAGAGATGCTGTTCCAGAAGGAGGAGGAAGGAATTTAAATATTGAGAATAAATGACAGTTGGCAGCTATGGGCAGTATCTTATTCGTCTTGTCTCCAGTTGATACTCAGTATCTTTTAAGATCTTGGCTAAGATTGGATGAGAAGCAGTTCACTGGGTGTTACTGTGAGATAGCAATGTAACAGAAGCAATTTAAGTCAGAAAAGGCTCAAAGTTCAAGGGGACAGACCATCATGGCAGAAGACTTGACCCAACTGGTCATGTTGGCTTTTCAGCGTGGAGGAGAAGTACAATGAAGGGCCTGTGCTCAGCCTCTTTCTCTCTTATGCTGTCTAGGACCGAAGCCCAGAGACTGGTCCTACCTACACTGCTTTAAGGTGGACCTTCCCACTTCAGTTAAGTTACTCAAGTTAAGCCCCACTGACATGCCCACATGTTACCTTACTCTAAGTAACTCCTCATAAGTGTGCATAGAAACTTGTCCTCTACTTGATTTCAGATTCTGCCAACTTGACAGTTGTCACTAACATCACAGTAGGCCACTGAAGTGTCTGTTCTTATGAAGATAACCATTTGTCACGCTTTATCTTCTTAAATATCTGTGTAAATGCTGAGTGCCATTTCTACATATCGGATGCTGCTGAGAGCAGACAGCAGCATGGTGTTTCTAGGAATCGCCTCCCACAAGCTCTGCACAGGAGAGCTGAAACTAAGTTCTCTGAAGACCCAGCACAAGTGGGCTATTAGGTATGAGAGAGGCAGGTCTCTAAAGTTGGTGATGCTATCCAGGGCATTTTTGAGCTGAGGAGCAGCCTGCACTGGTCCTGAGAAGCAAAAGAAGGCCCATGAAACTGAGAACCCTGAGCAAGCCAAGAGTTAGAGATGGGCAACTAGAGAAAGTCCAAGGCCAGAGTATGGTAGCAAGAACACTTCAGTCCATGGGTGAGATGCTATGCCTGTCCCAGCCCTCTCTCCTCCACATGTTCAAGCATGTGCTTTCAGGAAGTCCCCCCATTGTATTTATACAAAGGAAGACTATGAGAAGTGAGAGTGTGGTGGTGGCTTACTGTAGATACAGAAAAGTATCTGGAAACCCATAGCTCAGCACTATGATGAGCCTTGCTGTCCCACACACCCTAGCTCTAGCTTTATACCCTTGCCTTCCATCCACACAGTCCTGTGTGCACTGCACAAGTCCATCCTCCAAGGGCTGTGAGTGCTAAAGGGGCCATCTCATGGAGTGTGGGACCTGGGGTCTCTGGAGCTGCAGAGAGGACAGTGCAGCAGCTTCATGTGCCAACTTCAGCACCGTCCATTTCATTGGCAGCGGAGACCCAGCCTGAGGGCTGCACACCTGTAGTAATGCTCAGCTACGTGGGGAGAGTGGGAGAGGCAGCAGCAGGAGCATCAGAAGTTCAAGACCAGCCTGATCTATGAAAACATCTCAAAAAAATCAAAGTTAAATAAAATTGGAGCTGAGGTCAGTACCAACCAAACAGTGCATATAATTAAAGTTTTCCATTAGGAGGGAAAGAAGGAGTAGCCATGATTCAAAGAAATAGTAACTAGTGTCACCACTGTTCATTCAGAAAATCCTCAAACATGGGAATCTCATGTTTTTACACAGTTAGACTCAGTTGCATGGAAAATCAAGGCTTTCCGGTTTTTAAACATGTCAGTGTGCTTGGTGGCCATAGTGTAGATTCACAGGAAAAGGCCTGTTTTACTTAGAACTAGTAATCCTGTGGCCCTGTTAGAAAATCAAATCTTTTTTTAGTGGTGTGTGTGCATGCTTTGCTTGTGTGTACACACACTTGCCTGTTCTGTGTTTAGAGCCAGAGGTTGATGTCAGATGTCTCCTATTGATTATCACGTTATTTTTTAAGACAGGATCTCCCCTGAATCTGGAGGTGACCAAATGGGCTAGCCTGACTGACCAGCAAGTCCCTAGGACCTGCCTGTCTGCCCACAGCACTGGGGTTGCAGGCACAGACTGCTATTTTATGACTACTGGGTATCTAAACCCACGTCTGTAGTCTGCCAGCCAAGCACTTTATCCTTCAGGCTGTCTCCCCAGCCCTGAGATGCCCAAATTTAAAATGGAATCAAATTATGTGTCTGCTTTTAGATAGAATTGCTATATCAGTCTCTCTCCACTGGATGTCATCTTTCCCCACATATTCATATGCCGGAGCCTAAATCAAGTGTGAGCTACAAACCAGTGCAGTGTGGACAGTTTACTGTATGTCACACTCAAATGACGTTTTATTCATCCACTCATTCAGCACTTATTCAGGTCCTGCTGCCAGGCTCTACTTTGGGCAAAGGGCAAAACAACAATGATGTATGCACACACGCGCACACACACACACACACACACACACTCACACACACACAGAGGGTTATAACAACAGTGATATATGCACACACACACAGGATTATAACAACAGTGAAATATGCATACACATACAGGGTTATAACAATAGTGATATATGCAAACACACACACACCAGTTATACCAACAGTGATGAAATGAAGCCCCAGTCCTCCCACCACAGGTGATTTTCCCCTATTCAAAACACATGGGGCCAGAGATGTTTTGGATGTTGGACTTTTTCAGATTTTAGGTTATTTGAATATATAATTATGCATCCACATATACCTATCTATTTATCATCTATTTACACACACACACACACATACACACACATCAAATACCCCCACCCCCTACACATATTACCCAAGAGTCACATGTATCTACCATGTATTGTTATGTATTGTTTGAGATAACATTATAAATATTGCTTTGTAATCTTCCCGCTGTAGCACAGTGTTGATTTTGGATTTTCACATTAGGGATACTTAATCTGAATTTACATTTTGAGTGTGTTTGGGAGGTAAACATGGAGTTTTGTACAGTGTGACGGGTAGTGACAAGAGTTAAAAGAGGGGCTAGGGAGATGGTCCAGTCTGAAATGTGTCAGCCATGCAACTTGAGTTAGAAAGGATTCCTGTAATTCTGGTGCTAAGAGGGCCAAGGCAGAAAGACCAAGGGGACTTGCTGGCCACTGGTGTAGCTGAATCAAAGACCTTCAGGTCAATGACAGCCTCTGTCTCAAGTAAGAGGAGACAGTAAGAGGAGAGATTGAGGACTGGACATTACCTTTGGCCTCCATGTGTGCTTGTGTATTTCTTTTTGCCATACTGAGAATTGAAACCAGGACCTGATGTGTGCCGGGCAAGTGCTCTGCTGCATCACTCACACAACACACACACACACACACACACACACACACACACACACACACGAGGGGTTGGTGTATGATAGGAAAAACCATTGCTCTTTCTTGTTTCTTGCTGACAAGTCAGTAGATATTTGAAGACTTCAGAGAGGGAGTTTTGTTTCTTCATGTTGGAGGAGAGTGTGGGGCTCACAGGAAATCTCTGAGGCCAAAAGGCATACATGCTCAGTGCCTTGAGTATTGGTTAGTGATCTTTACGGCTGAAGAATGTGAGGAGGGGCAGTGTTGGAGTGGGTAAGATCAGAGTGCTTGAGAGTTCACAGAGAGCTTTGAAGGTCACAGCGAGGACTTCTGTCTGGTCTCCAGTAAGAAGGGAACCCAGGGGATCTGCTTTGTTTTCAGAGCCTCATTCTGGCCAGTCAAGTACAGACAGAAGAAGGTAAAGCAATTAGGAGACTACTGCAGACATCCAAGTGACCAACAACGACCATGATTAGCAAGGAAGTTAGAGGGGCAGGGAGGAAGGGAGAGTGTGTGTTGTTAAATAAAATAGTGTTTTCATCACGGACATTTCTGTGGTTTCCTTTGATTTAAACCAATACTTGAATATATATATATATTCATGTATATATGTGTATGTATATATAATATATAGAACAATACTCATTATATACATTATATAGTTACACACAATTAGTGATGTGTTTTAACATTATATACTGTGAAGGCTTCTAAAAAGGCATTCAGAAGTTTTCTCTATAGTATTTTAAGAATAAACAGCACTCCAGCAAAACACCAGATGGCAGTAGAAAATAAGTCAGATTTTTTGTACCAAAAAAAAAAAAAAAAAAAAAAAAAAAATCACATTTGTAATGCAGCTTAAAGAAAAGGCTGAGGCAGCTAAGTTGTGGCCAGGAAGTCAGTGTGGTACAACTGGAACCTTATAGGGAGAGCTCCCAACTTTCTGTGACCATGAGGAAAGTAAAAATAAAGCTAACTGGAGGAATAACCAAGCCTCAAACTGAGCTTCTGCTTCTGTGATTGTGTGTGTGTGCCTGTGTGTGTGTGCCTGTGTGTGTGTGCATGTTTGTGTGTGTGCCTCTGTGTGTGTGTGTGTGCATGTTTGTGTGTGTGCCTCTGTGTGTGTGTGTGTGCATGTTTGTGTGTGTGCCTATGTGTGTGTGTGCATGTTTGTGTGTGTGCCTGTGTGTGTGCCTCTGTGTGTGTGTGCATGTTTGTGTGTGTGCCTATGTGTGTGTGTGCATGTTTGTGTGTGTGCCTGTGTGTGTGCATGTGCATGTTTGTGTGTGGGATTTATGTGTGAGGGGTTGCAGATGCATATGCCTGTGTTACATGTATGCTAGACTTTGGGTTAGTATCTCACTAGTCTCTGCGATTTAGATTCTTGCTACTGTTTTGTTTGCCCTTTAGACTGCTGCCTTTCTGCACAGCAGCTTTAAGTTCACTGGGCTTTTTGGGTTTTTTTATTTTTCAATTTGCTGTTGGGTCCACAAATAAAATTTTTATTCTAGCTTATTTTCTTTTCATCTCCAGTTACTTTTTAAAAATAGTTTTTATTTCACTACCAAGGTTCCATCTCTGTTCGTTAACTAATGCTTCATTTTTCTTTGTTTCTTTATATTTACTCATAATCATTGATTTAATGTGTTTTTTTCTAATAAAATCTGCGTCTGGGCTCAATAGAAAGCCATTGCTATTGGGCAGATTTTTCTCTCATGAGTCAGGTGATCCCTGTCTTCTTCGCATGTGTAGTAACTTTTGGCTAGAAGGTAAGTCGTGTTTTCAATATGTTTGGTAATTCTAAAATTGGTTTATTCCTTGAAAGCTGATGTGCAATAAGGAACTAACTTATCCTTATTGAAACTGAAAAACAAAACAACAAACAATAACAAACCCTTCTTTATACTGTCTTCTACAGTGTAAAGCTGAGAGTACCTTCACCCTGACTTTTGGCTTCTAGTTGTTGTTTCCAAAATCTAAGTCCATTGGGGATGGGGTCACCTTTGAAACTTACCAATCTGCCAGAGACTGGAGCAGAGTTTCTACTGAAGACTTGCCTTTCCTGTTTCTGGTCTTCATCATCTGGCATCCCAGTTGTTTTCCAACTCTGATATGTTCAGTATTCTGTCCCCATGTTCTGCCCTCACAGAGTGTGACCTGGAAGTGTAACTGGGTTATTTTGGCAAGAGCAGTTCCATCCAGAGTACATCCCCATAGTAACTGGCCTCCAGGAAACATGATGTTTTGTATTCAACCTGTATGCAGCCCTCTGCATAGAAGAGGACTGGCCCCTCCCTCTGTAATGGTTAGTGTTACTTTTCACCTTGACAGAATCTTGAATCCCCTAAAACATGGGTCTCTGGGCCCTGACTGTGGGAGACATCATTCAATCCTGGCTGGAATCCTGGCCTCTTGGAGAATGCAAGCTGGGCATCTGTATCCATTTATCATTTGCTTCTCACTATGGATATGATATGACTAGCTGCTTCCAGCCCCGCTGCCTTGACTTGTCCTCCATGATATACCCAGAGCTGTGAACCAGGACAAGCCCTTTCTCCCTTAAGTCACCTTTGTCAGAATATTTTATCACAGCAAAAGGAAAAGGAACTAAGACAGCATGTAACCAATGGGATATTACAGAAATGACAAAGTATGGTTTCCAAGATGAGGGTCATAGAAGGGATGCCAGTGTGTTTAACTTTCTTTCCTTTGGTTCACTCACTTTGGAGAAACAAGGTGCCACTTTACACATGAGCAATTTGGTCCATGTATCCAAAAACTTGCACAGGGTACCCAGTGATTATCGATGTCACAAGATTCTATATGTGGTGATTCTTTGTTGTAGTCATGTATCACCCATCCGTTGCCAGACCCCTTACGTGTCTGCTTTGTCTCCACACTTGCTGAGGCTGCCCTTAGAAGTGGTCAGGAATCACACAACCAGGTTGAACAGAACTGGAACCACCTCCATCCTGCTTCTCTGTCTTCTAGAACAGTGACTTTCCACTGCGGGCATGCGTGACTGGAACACTCCACACGGGAGCAGAAACAGTCTTCTAAGAACAGTACCTACCAGTCTCTGTCTGCCCTTGCTCCTTCCCCATTGCATTCAAAAAGCATTTTAAAAATATTTTGATGACATTTTTCATCAATTTAATGAAGTGCTTATTCCGATACACTTAGTATGAAGCAGGCTGAACATCTCACATGTGAGCTTCCCTCGCTGAGCTACTTACCTGTGTGTTCTTACTCATTTTTCCTTGAGCTGTTGGACTACTTTTTCTTTTTCTTGTTGATTTCAGTGATTTCAATAATAGCCCCTTATTGGGTTTTTGATATTGTACAGTTTCTTCCCAGAAATTTTTTCTTTACGTGTTAGCTTCACATGTGATGCCTCAAAGATGACGTGTTTCTATAAGGTCAGTACATAGATGGATGAGTACAAGAAACAGTTGCATTCTCTTTTGTGCTAGAGACCTTGGGCCAGGCATAGCGATGTCACATACTTCTCTATTCCATAGCAATAGAGTATACATAAAGATACTAACAGGCTTGATAAACTAGGAAGCTTGGGAAATAGAAAGTGGGAAGTGTGGTACTTCCCTTAATAATCACCTACGGGGACAAGAACTAAGCACCGGTCATGAAGGGGCGATCACTCCACCTATGCAGATCCTTCATCTGGTATGCATGAGCTCAGTCAAGGCCTCTCTGTCTTGAACGGACACACTGTTGGGTCTATGTAGCTCAGTTGCTCATGGCATGCTTTCTCTCACTGTCTCTAGCAGTCCAAAACTACAAGGTACGATTCATTATTAGTACCAGCATCCAATCTGGGATTCGTTGTGCTGGCTGGTGCTTCAGTTCAGACCGCATCCCTCTGTCTTAGTGAACTCCACATGTTACCGAAGAACAAGGTAAAAATAGCACGTTTAAACCAACTCAGTCCAAAAGCTTTGAAAAGTAATCTCAGTCCTACTCCGCAGCTGCGAGCAAAGGGTCTGAGATAACTGCCATGCAAGATTTATTATCATCATTACACTCGACAGCGACGGTGCTGTCAGTGGCTCCTAAATACATCGGCACTTATTGTCTGATTACTTCTACAGATAAGTTAATTATAGGAGATTTCTGACTCTTATGTAACTGATTTAGAGAGAAGTTTAATTACAGCAATTTTAGTGATTTAAATAAGCTCGGCATAGATTGCCAGTCGCAGCAAGCAGAGTAGAAGTTTTTCAGCTGTGTTGAAGTACACATTTGCTTTGTTTTTATTTTTCATGGCAGGATTTTAACACTACTGTAGGACACGTGATGATCCAGGACACCTGTTTCCACCAGAGCGCAGCCTCAGTCACACACGCACTGCAGGGCTGTAATAGCAACTTCCTCCTTATCATTAAAATCCCATTCCAGTGCTTCCCACTGGGCTCCCACATTCGCCAAGACTAATTTGTGTAATGATTGTGACAATGTGGGCAGGAAAGGAAAACAGGCTTCTTAAGGGGAGAAAAGGAAAATGTTAGGGTATTTTAAATGATCTGTTAGCATCTTGATTTTTTTTTTAAACCAATGAGAATTGTGGCATGCTAAACCAGAATAACTCACATGACCTTATCAACATTCTCTCTATCGGTATACTTAATCAATTAAAGGTTAACATATCAGTTATGTATGCCCAGACTAACCTAAAATTAAACTTGCAAGAAAATATGCTATAAATAGAACGATGGGTAGTTTATTTAAATAAGACGTAAAATTAGCAGCATTAATGTTAGTTCAAAAGGGACAGTGAGAATTTCCTTATTTGGAATTCCATAGGCCTTTCCCCATAGTGTTTCTATTTTATGGTTTTATGGATAGCGTCTGCTGGCATTTATAGTAAACAATTCTTACCATCTAATTTTACATTTCCCTTAAACATAAACATTTTATTTACAGTAGGAAGTGCACAGTCCACTTTTATCTATGCTTTTGCATACTCATAGTCAGTGACGCCCAAATGCAGAAATTCCTGCCTTCTGAAGGTCACTGTGCTCCAAGGTCTAAGATTCACCTCACTTCACCCCATCACATCCTCCTGAGAGAACAGCATAGTACACTAAGATATTTTGGTAAAAGGAGAGAAAGAGAAGAAAACCCATTGCCATAACATTTATTATAATACATGGTTATATTTGTTCTGTCTTATTTGTCCTCTTTGTTAACCCATTAGTGTGCCTGTTTGTTACACTCAGAAATGGGAGTTCACAATACAGACAACACATCATCTATGGGGTTAGCTGTGTCTGCAGCTTCGGACATCTGCTGGGATATATCCCCTGTTGGTAAGGTCATGCTATCCCACCAAGCATAGAGAAAATAGACAAGATCCTCGCTGTTGCGCTCTGGATAATCTATTTCATTCTTCCTGGGAGGAAACCTATCTACCACCTTCTGTAGCACCGTGGAATGTCAAGCACTTCTTCTTTTTATTAGAACGACACTTCTTTCCACACCTCTTTTGTCCTTTGTCTGTCTCACCTACAGACTTCACCCTTTCTCTTCCGTTCCCATGCCTCACAAATATGTACTAGAAGTAAGGGAGAATGGTTTGAGAAATTCCCGGCTGCCATCTTCCGGTACTCCAACTTCAGGTATGAAGATGAGTGTGAGCTTTTCTTAGGTCTGGGTTTTCTGATAAGTGTGGTCTGGTTGTGGCCACACTGATGCCAATGGAGGGGGCACCCTGAGGTTCCTTTAGTGCTCCAGATGGTGCCTGAGGTGGGTGGGACCCCACGCTTCTCTGCATGTGAGTGCGAGGCACCCGCTTCCACTTCCAGGCTGCGGATGGGGACTCCTAACTCCACTCTTCTCCTCACTGACCAGTCCCTTGGTGGGGGACACGCTCTGTGGGAGTGTAACTGCTCAGCCATTTGAGGACACTGACTCAGTGGTGCTCACGAACTGACTGCAGGCTGTCTGTGGATATGGGCACAACAGTTACTGGAGCTGTATTCCTACGTGTGGTGACGGCTCTTGGGGGAAGTGTAAGTCTGATATCTTTAACCTTGTGGTTTTACTTCTCATCACATTTTCCTGACGGCCTTGCTGTGCCTTACACTCAGAAGGCATCAGCTTCAACTGGACCTGCTTTGGGTTTCCAGAGAGAACTTCAGTTTGTTTGTTTGTTCGTTTATTTGTTAACATACTGAAATAACAAATACAACCAAAGAGCTGGGCACAATGGCACACACCTGTAATCTCAGCTCTATCAGGGACAGGGATAAGGCTAGGGGTAGGGGCAGGGGCAATTGTCAGAAGTTTGAGGCCAGCCTGACTTTACATAGCAAGTTTCAGGATAGGATGGTGTCGACTGCACAGAAATTAATAAATAAAAATAACTGAGATGGTTGAAATACCTTTCATGGTTCTCTCAAAGATCATTCAGTAATAGATGCATTGATTACTTAAGGCAAATGTGTACAGAGGTACAGTTATGTTATGAATTTGTGCATTTGTCCAATTGGCTATGACTGAAGCAGAGAATATAAGGTTTATTTATTTACTTACTTGCTTGCTTTTGAGTTAGTCTGTCTGTCTGTCTTTCTGTCTCTCTCTTTAAGAAGACATCTATATGTGCAGGGAAAGGAATTAAGAGAAGAAATTGTATGTATTCTAACATTTTTCTTTCACTGTGTCTTGGGACCACGGCCGTTCTTGCATGGCTTTGCCTTGTGGGCTGTTTCTCAAGTATCCAACAGGGGTTCCATTCATGTAAAAGTTCTGTGCACTCTGAAACCATCTTGCTGTCAATGGTCAGGCAGTAGGTTGATACAGAACGGAACTGTAGGAATTCCTGTACACAGCAAACCCGTCTCTGTTGCAAAGAGCATCACTCCTGCGGTGTGAGGGGCCGTGCTCTCTACAGAACAGTTTCCGCAGGATACAGTCCCTCAGCCCTGGTGGCCGTCCTCTTTGGAAGGCAAGCACACCACATTTCTCTTCCACTATCTAGAGAGATTCATACTTTCTCTACTCTGGGTCCTCACTGCACTGATGGGACCACCATCTGTCTGTCCTGTTCTGATTCGTGTGCTGGGTTTTGTTAGCATCCCCCTTTTAAGATTAAGTATTCATTGTCTGGAGCCTAGTTAACTATGTCACTACCGTCCTAACCCGGTTTGCATGCACGAAGCACACTGAAAATTGAACTCAGATCAAATATGTTTATACAGCATGGCGCCTTTAGTTGTTACCCTTTATGTAAAAGCCAGGGTTTGATAAAGTTGTGCTTCAGGTAATAAACCTTAATTTTTCTGCTTCCTAGAAATTTGGCTCCTCTCCCCCTAAAAGATCACCGGCTCCCAGTGTGTGTACCAATGTATCGGTGACGTTATTACTAGCATTATTCAGCGAGCCAGAGGCTGGACATAGCATTAATTGCAAATTATAGCCTGAACATAAAACCAATGAACTTGGGTGAGTATTTAATTTCTGTACCCTGTCACTTTGATTCATACTGCATCTTGCTTTTTAACTGCTGCCATGAACCCCGCGTGCATTTCTCTGCGGTACATTTTTTTTCATGGCATTTGCAGACAGTCACGGAGAGTCAAGCAGTATAGGACCCAGCAGGGTATGTGTTGTTGTGCCATTAATTGCATACCTCTGGGCCTCCTGAGGAAGGAGGCCAGAGGCAGATTGTCTTTTACCCCCTGAGAAGTATGATAATAGCTTGCCAGTGTGCTTCCTTCAGTATTTCTCAGTGATTATAAAATACAAGTGAAGAGATTTGTTGGAAAGAAAAAAAAAGAGAGAGAAGCGTCTTTAAATCACATCTTAGATTAACAGCATTAAGCAAGGTTAGTGCATTGGCGGTGGGTGGACACTCATTTCTGCTTTCTCAGGTACCAGGACTAAGTTCTGTTGAGTTTTTAGGATCAAGGGTGAGTCTGAATGCGGCTTTGGGCATTGAGAGCTTCACTGAGAGGATTAACCTGTTCTGTCTTTAACATAGTCCATGTCCCCCCACTCATGATCATGTTCTCTCCTGCTATTTGTGTGAACTCACTTATTTGAAACGAGAATCACTGTCCTGAAACACAAAGGATCCATGAGTGGAGCCGGGTCTCTCTGGTCTATCACTTCCTGTTTGTCCTTTGACTTTGAACACATCACTTGGGCCCAGGGAACTTTTCTTTCTTCACTCGTAAAATAATGCGTATGCTTGCATTCCTGCAGTTTCTGTCTACTGAACATGATTGTGTGTGTCACTTTGTTCCTGGTGCCTTGCGCTACACATACAACCGACTCTTACCATCCCTCTCCCTGTGATGGATTAAATACAAACAAAATGAAACAAAATAAGAAACAAGAAGCCCAAAGATTTGGCACAGTGGTGAATATCTCTAATCCCAGGATCCTAAAGATAGAGAGAGATAGGTGTGTTCTGAGTTTAAAATCACTCTTTGTCTCTAGATACAGTTTCAGACTGGCCAAGACTATGAGAGATCCAGCCTAAAAGGAAAACAAATCCAAAATGTAGTTTTAAGAAAAATTTACATGATCTCCAAATTCAAGTGTTTTAGAAAAGCAATCTAATAATTTGTATTTGTTCTTGTTGCACAAGGCTCCGGATGAACACAATAAATTACTGACATGACAGCCTAGTGTTCTTAATGTCTTAATTGCAAGAGAAAGATGCTAATTCTCCAGGGCTGGTTCTCCATGAAGTGTGTATTTATGGAAAGTGAAGATCAACAAGCTGAATGAGGTGCAAGCATGTTGGGGAGCCATTAGAGGGATGCTTGTGATGGCATCTCATTAAATAAACAGCAAGTGAAGTTTTCTTTCCACCTTGGGTGTTAAAGTGGAGTTTGAAAACAGCCAACAGAAAAAGCTAAATGCTTAAGGGATTTATGGTAAGACTCAATAGTGCCATTAATTTCCATGTATGCTTTAAATTGCTGGAGTAAAATAATGTATTCAGCAAAGAAGCAAGTTCCCCCGTCCTCCCATGAGTCTCCTTGATTGTGCAATTGGTATCTCATTCTTTAATTAAACTTGTCCAAAGATAGGATCAGCTAAAGTGTTACTGTATAAATAGTTTTCATTCCCAGTGTGCAAGCTTAAAACTGTGGTATAAAGAGTTTGCCATCTGTTAAAAACCAAAACATGTGGTGTGCTGTTGCATAAAAATAAACCACACATTATTCATATAAAGGATCACAGCATAGTATATCTTGGGGGATGACAATAATTTGTGATATTTTGGAATGTCACCACCTTCTCTCTAAGTGGCAGTATGTTCAGAAATGCATTATGAAAAGCAACATGACCATGTATAAGCATAAGAAATCGAGTTTTATTTTCAATACTTTTTTCCTCTCTTAACATCTGGTCATTCATTTATGACAGAAATTTAAATATCCTCTCTCTTCGCTGCATCCTCTTGGCCCTGCGGTCATCATATCTCAAAGGATCTGCCTACTACTCTGTTATTTCTGCTTATGTATGTGGCAGAAAAGCTTCAAGCAGATCCGTTATGCTCACCATTAAAGCCATAGTAACACCACAGTGTCCGCAAAGCAGAGTCTTCCTTCTCCGCAACATCATAAGAGAAACAGGTCGTCTGACTTCAGGCCACTATGCAGCCTTGCCCCTTGCCCTGGAAACCAACTCCTCCATGGTCTCTCTGAATCTTTGAAGTTACTTTCTTTGTATTTCTATGTCCACGCTTTCCTTTCACTTTGGCATCAACTTTCCTCCCTTACGCACCCCAAGTTAGATCTGTGTTTTAAAGGCTCCAAACATTGGCTTCCTCTGAGTTTCCTTTCTCACTGGTCCATGTAGAAGTAGCTGTCTGTGTGTGCACGCTATAATTCCTATTTTGACTGGCCATTTTCAGCTTGTTCTACTCATTACAGACCTCTCCATTATCTGAGGCATTTTGGTTTGTATTGATGTTTGGTCTAGTTTTGAGTTATTACCCAATGAGCATGAGGAGAGGCCTCAGTAAGTATGCGCTTGAGTGCTTGGGAGGATGCTCTTAGCATGGCTCAGGAATACTGCCATATCCTGCAGTGGGGTTTGGGTACAGCTGTTTAAAATGATGTGGAGATTCAGTCATATCTGACAGGATTGTGGGAGGAGTTTTGACATTTCAGACAGAACCAGCATCACAGTCTTTGGACTTTTTACATTCCACTTCAGAACAAACAAATTATGAACACTATCTAGGAAAAGTATTCAACTGTGATATTCAGAGTTATTTCTTTCCTTTAAAGATTTACTTTGAATTCTTGTGTGTGTGTGTGTGTGTGTGTGTGTGTGTGTGTGTGTGCGCGCACATGATTGTGGGTTTTCATGGAGGGAAGAAGAGAGCTTTGGATTTCCTGCAGCTGGAGTTTCAAGAAGAGTATGTGCTTTTAACTGTTGAGCCATGTATCCTGCCCCTCAGAATTATTCTGAATTTTTAAAAATAGAATCTTAATGTAATTATGTTTTACATGTTTATTATAATACTTTTATTGATGTGTATTAGACGGGATAAACTTCACTAAACAAAATCTGAGGGTTTGACATGTGTCACAGCAAGGAAGTCACCACCATGAAGACAATACTCACACCCAGGGACTCAGAAGTTCCTTGTACTCTCAGCGTCCCATTTTCTGTCCTCTCACACACCACACAGTCACTCATCAACCCAGGTTCCTGGGCATTCACCTTTCTCTTCCAGGACTCTGAGTTAGTGGAATTATAGAATGTATAGTATTTGAAGGTAGAGGTTTGTTATTGTTGTTGTTGTTTTTAAGATTTACTTATTTTATGTATGTGAGTACATGGTCACTGTCTTCAGACACACTAGAAGAGAGCATTAGATCCCATTACAGATGGTTGTGAGCTACCATGTACTTGCCGAGAATTGAACTCAGGACCTTTGGAAGAACAGTCAATGCTCTTAACCATTGAGCCATCTCTCCAGCCCGAGGGTAGAGTTTTATTGAGCAGTTATTTTGAGATTTGTGTAACAGTATGCAGTAATACCTTACTTTTATTGACATGTACTGCTAATTGTATTGCTATACTAGAGTTTGTTCATCAATCCACTTACAGGCATTTGGATTAGTTCAAGCTTTAAGCCATGGCAAAACAATTAAGAATATCCATGTGCAAGTCATTGTGAAGACATGTACTTTCATTTTCCTTGAGATATATAGGAGTAGAAAGGTTGTATTATATAGTACATGTTTAACTTCTGAAGAAATTCCTAAGCTATTACAAACGGATGTTTAAATTAATTTCATACTCTCTTGATCACGTGGCATTCTTTCTCATCTTTGCCAACACTTGTTACCCAGCAGCTGCTGGCCACTGCAGCCACTCTGACGGGTGTGTGTTTACTCCTCATTTGGTTTTAACTTTCAGTTTTCTAATGACAAGTGATTTTGAACACCTTTTGTTGAATTGTCTCATATTATTTCTTCTTGGAAGAAGTGTTTCTTCAAATTTTGCCTAATTTTTTTTATTAGTATGCTTGTTTTATAATCTTGAGTTTGGAGACTATGTTATGGTATTTTTAAAAAGTAGATACACATCTTGCAAATATTTTCTCCCATTTTTCATTTATAATGTATTAGTATGATAAATAGCATTAATTAATCTTCAGATGTTAGACTTGCAGCGTTCAGAGTTCAGAGTTAAGCCTTATGATCGAGTTTCCTTTGTCTTGTTGGATTGGGCTTGTCAGAAGTTTGCTGAGAATTCTTTACACTGTGTTTGTAAAGCACACTCGCTTTTAGTGTTGTTTTTATATAATGCCTTTGTCTGCTCTTGGTCTCTGGAGTAGTGCTGGCTCACGGTGTAAGTTGAAAAACAGTCTGTTTTATTCAAGAGTTTATGTGCTACTTCTTCCTCAAATAGTAAAAATCTCCAGTTGAGATTATCAGGGCTCGAATTCTCTCTGTGGGAAGATTTTGAACTACAAGTTCAATTTCTTGAATTTTCGTATATATTCAGCTTAATTCTTTTTGAGTTGCTTTTTAAAGTTTGTGACTTCCAAGAATTGGATTCATTTGATCGGGTTTCCTTAATTAATTCACATAACATTGTCTGCCCTGTATTCTCCTCTCCCCATCTTATTATTCATTCACATCTCCTTTTGTCTTTTTCTAGCTGAAATTTGCTCTCCATCATTATTTTTGTTTCCTTCAATAGGACCTGGTCACTCTGTCTGCTTTTAAGATTGAGAAACATGATTTGTGCCCCCTTGCAGTCACTGCCTTCTGTTGCCCTATATACAGTGTCTAGGGAACCGTTGTCTCATGAGCTATATAAAATATTTAAAACATTGTCATTATATTTAACCATAACTTTTAGTGTTTGAAGGAAATATCCCCTTCTACTATACTGTTAGTTTTGCCACCTCTGTCTAGAGTAGTAATGGCTTGCCTCTACATTATATCAACTTATAGGTTTAGGTCCCTGGTTCTAGTATACTAAAATCATGTATGTTTATAATGAGAAATGTACCAGTTAAGCATATAACTTTCCCCCTGTGGGACTGTAAAAGGATAGTTTGGTTCCTGGTAGAGCACAGGCCTCGAACCCCAGACCCTAATGAGAAGACAGTAGGTGTTCAGCCTTGCTCTCAGACTCCAGGCTCCCAGACATGTGGCCAAAGACCTCCATTGATCAGTGCCTTTCAGTCACGTAGGGCAACACCCCTACCAGCCCCTCCACAGGTAGAGGGCGTGGCTACAGGCCTCAGGGCCTCAAGAGATTTCCATATTAATGAGATACCTAAAGGCCAGAGGGCATAGTCGATTAAGTATCCCTTCCCAGACCCTCCTCTTTACAAACAGTATTTAACCAAAGGCCCACCTGGGAGGTAGGGGGGTACAGCCAGATTCATCCACTTTTTGCCATGACTATAAACCTTTTAAACCCATGGACTTCCTCATGTCTTTGGGGCCCTGCTGTGGGGAACCGTGGAGAAGGCCTTTGACTAATGAGCCTCCACTGCCTAATCTCCTGCTAAAAGACTTCTCTACCTTCCTGCTGGGGAGGACGCCAATACAATCAAGCCAGCCGAGCCAGTGACTCAGCCAAGTGAGTCCCTGGTAACAAAGAGTCTGGGTGCTGTCGGGGCTTCCCTCCCCCCTGGTCTCTTTCTGCTGCAGGCCAGTCCAGCCCATTTGCTCTTGCATCTCTGTTCTTCCACGGCTTCTAACAGCATCTGGGGGTCCAAAGGTAGAGACCACCGGTCTCCCAGGTCAGCCGCATTGGCCCGGAGACCCCCACTCAAAAGCCCTGCCCCGCAGGACTTCAGACTGAGATCTCCCCATGCCCGGCAGAACCCCCCCCCCCCCCCCCCGCTGCATCCGCCCTTGCACCACATGGAGTGAACTCAGTCAAACTCCGGAGCTTCTGCCTCCCTGAGCCGTGGTTTCAGCTGACTGGGGCAGCAGACACGAGGAAACCACAACAGCCCAATAGACCCTCATCCCCCTATTTGTTAAACTATTAGAAATAGTTTTATCCACTTTCTACTGTCCAAATAAGGGTAAGTATTTCTTATCTCTGGAGATCAAGATAGTAGCAGTTGGGTTGCTTGCCAAAGGTCTGTGGTCATCTTCTATCAAATGTCGCTCCTTAAAGCTAAGATTAATAACTTTTGTAACGTCAGGTGTTCATTTTTGTTTCAGGGAAAAATATGAAAAGCTATGTTGAGATTTCTCTTATTCTGATCATATTTGTTTTAGAGCTTGGTAATGATATCTCCATATGTATGTGTGTGTGTGTGTGTGTGTGTGTGTGTGTGTGTGTGTGTATATATATACATATATATATATATATATATATGTAATAAGTAGTAATCCCTTGTACCTTCTGTCTTAAAATATGTGATAATTGAAGAAGTCACCATTATGCTGTTAAACACCTATCAAACCTACAGAACTTGTTGAGAGCAAGGCAATTCAGTGAAAATTAAGCACCAAGAACTCTCTTATAAATCCCTAAGTCATTACTGGTGCCATACATTCCTCTTTGTGTGTAGATTTATCGGAGATATTGTACCTCAGAGTCACTTACTGCTTACCCATCATCGGGGTTTGAGAGTCACTATTCATTTTAGATTCTCCCAAAGACACTGTTGCATAGCCAGGCTTGGAGATTATATGAAAGGCATTGTTTTGACATTAATAGGAAGTCACTTTCACAGAAACAAAGCTTTTAAAGGAAGAATTCAAGTACCTTTAAGCACCATTAAAACAAAATTAATGAAGTTTGGAAGATAATTTTCTGACATACATCTTTGAAAGTGGGTGTTTTACAGAATTTCATGGCTGGTAATTAGAGACTACAGATCTCGTTTTAATGACCACCAGTTACTGTATTGAGCAGTAATGCTTTGGGGACTGTTAGTATGGGTAGCCCTATGCATTTAGCTACATGTGATACTTTTTGAATTTGTACTTGTTCAGCTGGCTTTTCTGCCTTCCCTACATTGAATGTGTCAGTTTGTGTTGCTGCTGAGCAGGTCCCTGTCCAGCTACTGTCACCCTTATCCATTTTCTTGTTGAGGATGGGGCCCTCACCTTGCCTGTGCTGAGCATGTGATCCGCCCTGGGGCTGCACTTCCAGCTCCTTCCTTGTGTTGCTTAGATACTCATTGATGGTGAGCGAACCGGAGGACCAAGATTGTCAGAACTGAGTCTGGAGTTAAGCCAGGGTTGAGCTCCTCCATCCTGACCAGTGCCCACGGAGATGGCATTCAGAATGACCGTGTAAGAGTATGGACTGCTTTGGCACTGATGGGGTTTCTGTTGCCTCTAAAAAAAACGCATCACTTAGTGTCTAAAATTTCTAATTTAACATATGGGGTCACATCTGTTAAAGGATTATTACTCTAGAAGGGAATGATGTATAATTTATTAAAATAACCCTATGGGGAGACAGCCAACTCCATTTAATGAACTGAAATACTTGCCGCCTCCATGGACCGCTCCCAGCTGCATCTCACAGTATTTCCATCAAGGGGGCAGATGAAAACAATTGCCCTTTATAGAATGTTTACTGTGTTGGATTAGTTAGTGTCTCTTAGCTGAAGAAATATTTATGTTCCCTGTTCACTGTAAGCTTTGAATATTGGACTCCTGCTGGTTTGTAGTTGATATTTAATTCGAGGAGAACAAAGGTCCATTATTCCTCCACCGTAGGTGGCCAGGAAGGAGGTACTGTCCACCCTTCCCAGTACACTGCGGCTGAAGGCTGGCAGCTTAGATGGAGCATCTCCCCAAAGTGGTCCAAATATACCCCTTCTCCCACTCCTCTTTATGAAGTGTGTAGCCTTAGAGAATGAAGCCTCACAAGGGGTTACTTTTGGATCAAGCACATTAATTTTCCTTTCTCACATAGCAATAATACAGAGAATGGCTCCTGCCGGAAGCACTTCCATGACTGTCTGCTGATTGGGTTTCTCAACAGCAGAGAACCTGTCTTTCTCTCAATTTACTAGCAAACGGATTGCACAACCAGTGGGATGCTTAGCAGTAGGGAAGGCCTTGGTCAATTCCCACCTTTAAATGAAATAGAAAATGGCTGTGGGCTCCAGCCCACATTCCCTGCTGCTCTCCTAGGAACACTCCAGTGTAGATGCAAGATTGCTTGTCCTGTGCTCATCAGAGATTTCCATCAGTAATTTGCCTGTGGGACTCTGTAGGGGATCACTCTATTGCTTACTGTTCCATCTGACATGTCTTCATGCTTACCTTAAGTTGAAATTTATCAGTGATTTTGTTTTAAAAACATCCAATGTAACTTCTGGTTTTAAGTCTCCTAGACGAATATGCATATTAGGATTTGTCTTAAGTGTTATTTAGCTTCGTCCCACATCTTAGGTGGGAAGCATATTTTCCTTGGGTACTATAATATAATCTCATTTCTTTCCCTTAAATTATTTTGCTTTTCAAATTAACTAATCTTGATGAATTCACATTAGATTCTACCTTTGATAACTGCTGTAAATAAAAGCCAGTCACGAGTATTTTCCATATTTCTGAGGAATACCTGTAGAAGTTGAGTGTTCTTTACCTGAAATATTTGGAATTAGAAATGTTTTTGATTTCCAAAGTTTTGGAATATTTACAAATGCATAGTGAGATGCTGTGAGGATGAGATACAAGCCTTGTGATGCAACTCAATTATATTTCATATATGCTTGATTCATATAGACTAAAGATATTTTTTATATTCTGATGGTTAATCTCAATTGTCAACACTATAAGATATAAAACACTGGGATATAACCGTCCTCAGGAACTCTATCTTGATTACTTTAATTGATATTGGAAGACTCACCCATGGGTAGCATCATTCCCTAAGCCAATTTCCTGGACCGTATAAAAATGGGAAAAGTGAGCTGAGCACAGCGATGCTTCGCTCGTTGCTTCCTTGTGGTGGACACAGCTGTATGCCTCAATCTCTTGACAACCTGACTGGTCCTTTCCTGCCATGATGAATCCTGGAATTGTGAGTCAAAATAAACCTCTCCAGCTTTGATTTTTTTTGTCAGGATATCTTATCCTACTAACAGGACAAATAACTAAGACATATATATTTCACTTTTTTCTTTTTTTAATGAAAGAATGTTTGAAAGTATTGAAGTATCAGATTTGTAACAATATGTGTTATCAGAAAGTTTCAGACTTCTGGGCATGTTACTTCACTTGAGGGAGATGAAAACAACCAATATCCTTCTTGTAAGGTCCTAATACAAACCAAGTTGGGATTTCACTAGAGTTCAACTGGGGGAGCTAATGAGAACATTTAGGCTTACTTAGAGCAGTGGGTGTGGCATTGCATTCAATAAGAGCATGTATGACCATAGAGAATCCACATTGGAAGGTATGTACACAGCAGGAATGGCGGCTGCCTGTGCCTATGTAGATGGAGTCCCCTCCACTCATCCTCTGTCCTAATTTGGGTTTTACTGCTCTGAACAGACACCATGACCAAAGCAACTCTTGTAAGGACAACATTTAATTGGGGCTGGAGTATAGATTCAGAGGTTTAGTCCATTATCATCAAGGTGAAAGCATGGCAGAATCCAGGCAGATATGGTGCTGTAGAAGCTAAGATATCTACATCGTCCTCTGAAGGAAGCCAGGTGCAGACTGGCTCCCACGTGGCTAGCAGGAGGGTCTCAAAGCCCACCCCAAAATGACACAGTTTCTCCAACAAGGCCACACCTCCTAATAGTGTCACTCCCTGACCCAAGCATATTCAAACCACCACATTTCCCCACCTATATCCTCTTGTTCCTCCCAGAGATCCTATGGACACATGCAACGAATGTCAAATTGCATACAATTTGTTGTGTTGGTGAGGGGGTGGCTGGATGCTCAAGTGAAGGTTCCATAACCCAACCTGCCTTGTACCTTCCTTCCAGGAGGAAAGGTCAACAAACCAGCTGTGATGATCTTTGCCGAGCAAGCCTACCTGGATTATAGAAAATTGCAGCAGCTTGGCTAAGATAGGCCTGTACAACAGAGCATTTCATACTTGTGTTTTGTCGCCTTCCTTCCTTCCTTCCTTCCTTCCTTCCTTCCTTCCTTCCTTCCTTCCTTCCTTCCTTCCTTTTTTTTAAATTAGGGGAAAGTGTCATGCCACACCACACATAGAGAAGACAGTTTGCAGGAACTATTTCTCGTCTTCCATCATGTAAATTCTATGCCTCAAATTCAGATTATCAGTCCAAGTAGCAAGTGCCCTCACTCAATGGGCCAAAGTGTAATAGGGTTTGGGGAGCAAGAGAAGTGTGGTGTGGCTTCACAGGTGTAGTGTAGATCCAAAGAGTTGCTTACTCCTCTACCAAAGAAGTGTTTGACCATAGAGCAAATGTGAAATTTAAAAAAGAAGAAAGTCTACACATTTACTAATAAGATAGCTAATACAGATTTTCCATTGAATTAAAAAAGCAGAATCTTAAAGCACATTAAGAAGCCATATGTAAGAATTGTAACTAATGCGGTGCTTGATGCCCATGACTATCTTTCATGGCACGTAGGCGGAGTCAGATACCTTCATTGCACTTATGGTAACATCAGCTTAGGCAGATATTTCAAACCATCTACAAGAGGCAGCTCTGAGACTCACACTCTCATCTTTCTACTAAACTAGGGTGTGCTTGTGTAATGTAACTGGGTGCTTAAGACACAAAATAAAGGAAAATTACTATGGTTTTATAAAACTACCTTTATCTTTAGAGACAGTCATTTAAAGTTGGTAGTTCCTTTGTAAAATGTACTACTTACACTAATACTTAATTCCATTCTGCCATCATGATCAAAGCTATGAACAACCCACTTTCTCAATGTCTGGGCCACATGCCAGAGATAGAAAGCAATTGTAAAGACTGTTAGCATTGCAGTCTGCTGGGGACAACCTGAGACCCAGTCTTGGCTCCTGCTGTTTACAGAATATGTGTCCTGGGTAAGGAACACATGTTTAACTTTTTAAATGCTCAATAAATGACAACTATATATCAACAATGAATTAATTTCCCTGGTAGTAACCTGAACCCATAAACCCAGGGACTTGGGATTCTGAGGTAGGAAGATCATCTGAGACAGCAGGTCCAAGGCCAGTCTAAGAGACACAGTGAGACCTTCGTTTCATAAACAAAACAAAAAGAATTTTGAGAGGCCCAGAATACAGCTCAGTTGGTACAGTACTTGCCTAGCATTCACAAAGCCCTGGGTTCAGTCTTGACTTCTGCACTTCTTAAAGCCTGGCATGGTGACTCATGTCTATAATCATGCCTGTCATGGAGGAAGGAGGATCAGATGTGGAGGATCCGATGTTTAAGGTCATTTTCAGATATATGGTGAAGTCAAGGCCATCCTGGACTACATGAGACTATGTCCGTACATAGGAAGAGGGAGGGAAGGAGAAACAGGGAGCAAAGGATGGAGGGTGGAAAAGAGGGAAGGAGGGAGGGAGAAAGAGAGAGAGGGGAGAGAGAAAGAAAGAGAGGGGAGAGAGAGAGAAGGAGAGAGAGAGAATGAGAATGAATGAATGAATTTGATAACACATTAGGTAAAACCAAGCTGTGTTGTGGGGTTTTGATGTCCCATTAAAAATAGCTGAATTTTCTAAACCTAGAAGCTCCTGGTTAGCTGTGCCAAAATCCTGTCATATCTATACAGTTCTCCTAAATTCACTGAAAACATAGAATAAGACACATGAAATACATACCAGTGCTCTCCATGGGGGGTTCTAACTTGCTTCTTTTCCTTGTCTTCCTCTTCTGTCCTTTCCATTATGATTGATGGAACATTTTGGGTTAAATGCATACATGGGCCATGCCAAAAGCATGAAGCCAGATGAATGGCAGAATCCACTGGAGTGATGTGGGAAGTGTTGGGCTCTCAGGGAATTCTGTGTGCCTGAGTATTCAAGGGGTACTGGTGAGTGTGCACCAGCAAGCCTGCCCTTACACTTGCAGGGCGTGATACCTTTAGGAGAAGGGCTTTGGTTTACACAGCACCCTAAGCCACTAACTAAATAAATGATAAAATTCAGCTTTGACTTAAGACATAGTGAGTCTATGATTTGGGCTTAGTAAGTACAAGGATAAATATGATACTAGAGGTCATATGGGGAGAGACCATCAAAGAGACATGCATGGTGGAGGAGAGAAGGGACAGAGAAGAAGACAGAAACCTCAGGAAGAAGGAAGAGATGGGGAGAGAGCTAGCAGACTGAGCAGTAGGGGGCACTTTCTCAGTCATGTGGCTTTGAATGAAAGCATAGCAGTATTTTTAGCTGCGAAACATAAGAAAAAAACATGTAGAAATTGGCATAAGAAATAGTGCTAAGAATAAGAAGAATGGAACCTGCAGTATTCTCATTTAGCAGAAGCATAGACTCTGTGGGGTACTTGTGACTTCCTGTGACAGGCTTTTCTGTCAAGTATGAATATGGCTCATGGCATCCCAAGTCAAGGGCAAATAAGGATAAAGATTGTTGGCTACAAATCACCAGAACGGGTCTAATAACATTAAGATTTTAATTAGCCAGTGAGTACACAGAAAGGTTCACCCACTGACTTCTTCAAAATTTTGTCCGAATTCCATGTGTACAAAGGGAATGTCTGTGCCTTGTAGTATAGGATAGCCCACAGGATGGCAGCATTTTCCTAGGTGTTACCAGCTCTCTGTTCATTGGTTGAAAGTGAACTGGGATATGCTTGCTCCCGCACTTACATGCTGGACAGCAAAGTAACTGCATTGACAAAAAGCAAATTAAATAGCATATCTCTCTCTCTCTCTCTCTCTCTCTCTCTCTCTCTCTCTCTCTCTCTCTCTCTCTCTCTCTCTCTCTCTTTCTTCTTTCAGTTAAGAAGAAGAAGCCTAAACTTCTGAACAAATTTGATAAGACAATTAAGGCTGAGCTGGATGCTGCGGAAAAGCTCCGGAAAAGGGTAGGTTGCTATTTTTGTTTTGCACAGAAGTTTACAATGGTTTCATTGTTACAAACCTGGGAACTGCAGGACTGTGTACAGTATAATAATGATGGCAAAAACAGTAACAATAGTAGCTGTAAAAGAAATCATCTGTGGGTTTCCTGGCACCTCCACACAGTTCTGTGTGAACTGGCCATATGGGACAGAACTGCTCCCAAGGGCCACAGAGGAAGAGGGTGATCCACAGGACCTGGTGTCACCCCACTTCCATGGAGTTCTAATTACATGGATTCTGTAACCCCGTAGCCACTGTAGGTTTCAGTTTCCTTGTTTATAAAAAATGAAAGTGATATGAACAGTCCTAAATCCCTCTTGCTATTTGTAAAGCTCAAATTAGAAGAAAACATATTATCACTGCCATGCACTCGCTGTGTTTCTACCACCAGCTAATTCTGTAGCACATCAGTGCAAACACAAAAAGTCTTATCCAGTACCAGTGGCTGTGAAATGTCACAGGCTTAGAATACTCCTCGTTTAGGTAAATGAAGCTCATGACAACTCTTCTCTGCCGTCAAGTAATTGCAATGCTCTGGTTTCTCACCAGATGATCCAGCCTTTGAAAACAATGAATTGACATTATATTGAAGTCTTTATCTTCTTTAGCCTGGTCATAGTTAGGTAATATAATAATAGTATAATCCACAGTATATTTATCAGACTATGGTTAGGATCTTTAATTTATCTGCTTGCTTTTCTTAGAAATTTCCTTTGATTGTATTTAAGTTTAGAATCTGTACTGGTCATTAGTTTTTCTGACCTGTGCATTTCTACTTAGCTATAAAGAGGTAGACAAACAGCACACAAGCCAGGAGACAGCAGTAAGAAGAATATGCAAGTTAGGGACCGAAGTGGGATAAGTTTGTACTTCTTACCTGTTTACTGGAAGTAGCAGAATCAAAAGGCCAGCATTGGACAGAACTTCACAGAGGTAGCCCAGGTCATCAGCACATAGAAACACGACTCCAGAGGATGCTGTTGGCAGTGACGATTCACTGCACCTAGATTTTTGTCAATAGAATGATTTCTGCATTTATTTTATTTCACTTCATAAAGCAAAGCCATATATGGCTTTTGCTATTGTTTGTTTTTGTTTTGTGTGTGTGTTTGTGTGTGTGTGTGTGTGTGTGTGTGTTCTGTGTGTATTTGATGGTGGTGGGAGGGAGATTTGTGTTTCTTAATCCAAATGAGTCAGTGGCCATCTCCCCTCATCTCAGTGTGTTTCCCTCACCTTCTCTGCTCCAGATAGATCATGTATGCAAACATGCAGGAGGCTGGTGGAACAGGTGTCTTTGGGGCTTAAACATCAATAAAGGACTTTAAAGAAGGAGTTTTCTGTGATTATAATGAGTGAAAAATGTGGTCTGAGTTACTAAGGAGCTCATGAGTCAGTAGGATCTAAAGTGCTGGCCCTGTCCCTGTCCACAGGGTGCCCTCCAGTCTTGCTCATTTGGAGAAATGATGGTGTTTTCCTGTAGGAGCACTGTGAGCCTGTAACAGGGCACATTAAAGAGGCAGGAACAGCAGCCACATGTGACATTTTCTCCAGACATGTTGTGACAAAACCATCTACATAATTAAATCTTGTTTACAATAGTTTTTATAGCTAGATTTTCAAAGGATACAATTCAGTTTTCAAAAATTCTTGAGGGCCGAGCTAAGGCGCCCCAGACAGCTAGTACAGCCTCGTTTATATCACACATCCAAACTCTTCACATTTGAATAATCAAATTTAAAGCTTTAAAGGTACATTTATTTATTCATTGATTATATGCATATGCATTTGTGTGTGTGTACATGTGTGCATGGGTCTATCCTGAAGGCACAAACTATGAATATCTAAAGACAACTTACTAGATCAAATTTGGATTGTCAGGCCTGGTGGCATGTGCCTTTAGCTTACTGAATCACCTTGTTGTCCCTGAATCATTGAATTATTAAAAATAGCATGTGTTATTTAAGACTTTCCTTTTCCCCATCCCCAACACACACAGGGGTTGATATAACCTAATGAAAGCATTCATTTATTTTTTGGAATTATTTTTATAATGGTATTTATTTAATGAAATTATTATTATAATGCTGATATAGATGAGGGCTTTTAAGGGAGGAGGTAGGTTATTTACTCTCCTTGCTTGTTGTTGTCAGTGGTGGTAGGTTGTTTGTTTGTTTGATAGGAATGGGGATAGTAAGAAAATATAACAAAACCATACAAAATGAAACAGGAAAGGTCATACATGCTACAGACAAAGACACCTCCATTTCCTTGCAGGCAGAATGAGAGAAACAGAAGCGACTAGTATATGTGTTCAGTGTAATGGCCAGTCTGCACTAAACCCATAATGCAATGCTCTGCTGTACATGTGGATGGGTAGTGAAGAGTCTTGATCCCACACTTCCCATATCACTCCAGTGGATTCTGCTGTTCATCTGGCTTCATGCAAAAACAGCATGGCCCATGTATGCATATCTCCAGTGAACTGTCCGTATATAAGTAAACTACAGTGCAGGATAGATAATTTTTAGGCAATCCATTATAAATACTGTATGTTTTTAAATCAGAATATGTATTGAGTAGCAGTGTTAGTAGCTAGGACAGATCTTGAAGGAAAGAAGCTGAACTGACTAAAAACAGACACATTAATATTATAGTCAACTGTAATGACTGTAATGTCGTGTGTGAGCAGCTATGGTGATTCCCAATGTTAATCACCCAGCCTGTGGCTTGAGGTGATCCAAAGGATGCCTAGTCGAGCCAAAATGGGTTGCTACTTTGCCAAAGAGGAATGATACGCTGTAAAATCTGTTATGAATCTGGTACTCCTGCTTTTGGGTCTGTTAGTCGTACAATGGTCACAAGAGTGACTTGGGTAATTAATGTTGGATATGAAATAAGCTGAGGAGGGTTCACCAAAAGATAACACACTGGAATCCCTGGACTCTGTACAGGTTTCATTACCCGAAGAAAAGTTCCTTCAAATGTGATTGCCTTATCGATCTAGAGGTCGAGATTATACTGTAGTCTCCATTTAGTCCCTAAGTGTAGTCATGTTTGCTTAAGAGAGGGAAACTTGATACAGAACGAGCCACAAAGAGAGAATTTTGATGGCAGCAGCAGTGCCACAAAGTCAAGGAACATCAGCAAGAAGAAAGGAGTGGACTTCCCCTGGGGCCTCTGGAGAAAAGCATGGTCTTAGCAGTATTTTTATTTTAGCTCAGAAAAAGTGATTTTTGACATCTACTTGCCCAGAACTGTCAGCGAACAAATTTCTCTTGTTTTAAGGCACCAGAATTATGCTGGTATGGCCCTACATGCATAGGAAACTAAGCCCACACTGGTAGACTCAAAAATGATCTCCTCAAAAGATAATCCTGTTTTAATGGTATCTATAAATGTTACCTTGGAAACATCTTAAAAATAGGTCTTTCTAGGTATGATTTTCATGGAACAAGTCTGGAAAGGACCCTAATGTGTCGTTTCCAGAAAGGCAAACAAAGATTTGGTCTAGACAGAAGAACAGACAGTCAGATACAAAGAAAGACCGTGTGGAGACAGAAGAAGAGATTAGAGCAATGAAGCCATGTACCAAGGAATGCTGACAGCTTTGGGAGCTAGTTTGGCATGAGCAGAGATTCCCCTGGAGCCTTTCTTTATGACACCTTGATTCCAACATCACAAACCCAGTTTCAGCTTTCATTTCTCCAGCCAGAAAATTTGCAGTAATTTGTTACATCCCCCATAGGAAATTGATGGTATTTTTAAAAGAACCATAGAGAAGGCACTTAGGCGCTCATGCATGCCACAGAGGCAGTCATGTGTTCCACTCAGCCAGACAAGCCAAATCAACCCTGACTTCCACCAGAGTGCATGGCCAAGTGGCCCTCACACACTCCTTGTTTATTCTTCCTGCTTGCCAGACACTTCAAAGCTAAGGTGATGCCTCGTTGCCTCTGACAGGCCCAAGGCAATCTGCTGGTAGTAGTGTTTGCCCCCACATATAACATAAACATCCTCATTAAGAAAACAAGTGGGGACTCTGTAGATTGAGAAAAATGTGCTTATCTTCAACAAAGTTCATTTTTCATCATTATCAGGACACATCACTTTAGAAATTAAGATTATAACACTCATTAAAGTTTTATGTTTGTTACTTAACATCAGCTTGGTTTGTTTCTTTGTTTGTATTTTAAGTGGGCTATTCTGTTTAGCACTCAAAAAGAATTCTAAACAATTCTTTGGCGACTTATCAAATAACAAATCTAAGTATCATTATTCAGTGGCATCGTATTTATGCAGTTGTGCCTTCCTAACAGGGTAAAATCGAGGAAGCAGTGAATGCATTTGAAGAATTGGTTCGAAAGTATCCTCAGAGCCCACGAGCAAGATATGGCAAAGCGCAGGTACCCTGCACCCACCTCATCAGAATACTGTTCTGGCATTCACATGTTCTGTACAATCAGATTTTTCACTCGTTCATGTTTGCTTTTTTTTTTTTAATCTTCTCTTTTTATAATTTCTATATAGTCAGTTTCCCAAGTATATAATACACCCCAGGGTTGGGGGGAATGCCATTTTAATTAGGGCTGTTTCAATACTTTGTTCTGAGTCCTGTAACATCCAGATGACTTATCTTGTCATTGGTCCTGTATCGATTTATCTCTTTTCTATTTGAATTTGCTCATGGTTTTGATTTCAGCCTCTTTGGAACTTTTAGGTTCCATTGTGTGACTGAAGAGTATAAATCTGCCTTGGAGAGACCTTTTGAATTGTAACATGGACGGCACTTTGTTTCTTGACAGTTTCTTTGATGTGACTCATGTCTTATCAGCCACCTCCTGCTTCCTTTCTTTCCCAGTCACCTCCTATTCTGTGTTTTGTCATCTTCCAAACCCTGTCACAAGGCTTGCCACACTCACCTGCAACTTCATGAACCCATCTGTGCTGGCAGTGTGTGGTTTGCATTTGTTTGATAGTTAGATATGGACACAAAAGAGGATACAGAAATGGTTCAACATAAAATGGTTTATTCTCTTCCCGACCTAAACATAGGAAGCAGGTTCCCTGGACACTGCCATGGAAAATATGGCAGGAATGGAAGGCAGACCCAGAAGGAAGCTGTAACATGATCCTTTGGAGCTTTCCGTGAGAAAAGTAAGGGGAGGTGGAGTGTCCAGCCCAGGATTGCCTGGCTTGAATAATACTAGCAAGCCTGGGCCACAGGAATGACTTCTAATAGCTGAGCATCTGACGCTGGCATGACAAAGGCAAAGGATGTGGCTTCCTGTGCTGTGGGGCCAGAGAGAGGAGGCCAGGCTCTGGGTTGCATGGATTGTATATAAAGACTTGTTTGCTGCTTTGCTCTCTCTCAGACAGCAAGCCCTAGTAATTTTCTGAGGTGCTAGTATAAAGCACACTCAATTTTAAAATGTTTCCAATACAACACGAGGAACACCTGAGGGCTACTTACTCTAAGGAAATGTAATGAGAGCCCACTGTGTGTCAGGCTCTACTGGGTATTGGAGATATGTTCGTCAGCAAAAATGTTCTCATAAAGCTCCATTGTGAAGGAAAGAGGTTGGATAAGGCAAGGAAGTACCATGCATAGACTTGCAAGTGGTGACTGTTAGGAAAAGGAAAGGAAATGGGAAATATCCTCTGGATAGGTGAGGCGGTTACCATGACAAGAAAGGGTCACCAGGAGGGTAATATTTGAGTAAACCCTTGGAAGTTTTTATAAATGACTATACTGTAGAATCTTACAAAGTATTAAAAATGAATACATATATTAGGTCATATTACCTAACAATGCATGCTGTAGGCAAAAGAAGGCGGCAGTGGGGTTCTAAGAGCACACTTATTAAGAGCTTTGGTTGCAGGTGATATGAGTGACTGTGACAGGAGATAGTAGCTGAGATGTGTCAGCGTTTGGAAGGAACTGTCTGGATAGAGGGAGCAGATAGACGAAGGCCATTACTCAGGGCAACTATCTTGGCATCAGAAAGCTGAACAGAGAGGCATGCTGAGAGCATAGGGCAGACAGGGACACTAGTGACACCTCAGGGCTCTTCTTCTCCGTGCCTGAGGAAGCCTTTACAGGCTATTACATGTGCAGGTGACTTTTGTAAAGATTGCTTTGATCACCAGTTGGAAATGGGTTATGTGGCAGAATGAGATGCACAGAAAGTAGGAGCCAGTGGAAATGTGCTGTGCATGAGACTGGTAGAAGGTAGGACTGTGGGCTGGCCATGGAGGGGGACAAGGACAGAGATAGATTGGAAAGGACTCTAGATGGAAGGACCACAAGAAAAAATTGACCAGTGACTGTGACTCCTGGTTTGTTGGTAACAGCTAAGGAGAAAAATAATGCCAGCCGACTGACCAAGTGGAACATCGGGTTTGAAGAGAGGCTGGAATTGGCAGTTTGCTTTTTATCTGAAGTTTGCAGTTGCAATGGTTTTCAGATATCCATGTGGCTGCATCAAGGAGACCATGGGGTTTGTGGAATTGGAACTCAAAGAGTAAAGCCAGAACTGGTGAATAAATCTGTCAAGGTATAAAGTTCCAGCAGGCCTCCTTGGGGAAGAAGGAGATGACCAGTCCCAGGGAAGGAATGGGAGAGAGCTACAGAAGTTGGTGGAGCAAGGACAAGCAGATGGTATTCCCTTGTGTGTGACCCTCACAGGTAGTAAAACATCTGCAGGGAGAGGTGGGCCTTGCTCTGAACTGAAGGATGCTCAGATTCTTTTTATCCCATTGGAGACTAATTCATTAAATTTTCATTAATTAAATTTACATAAATTAAATATGTAAGACAATTAATACAAATAAATTTTTCTTGTCCTTGGTATCTACTGGGTTTATTGCTTAGCAACTGTGTGGTTTTAGTAAACTATTTACTAAACTGTTGGTTTAATTGGCCATACTCCTCTAGCCATTAAAATCTACATAGCTAAGATCCAGAATGTCCAAACAAATGATGTGCTTTGTCACTAATGTCAAGTCCTTTGATTATGGAAAGCCCACTAACAGGAGAGCAAAGGGTTTGCAAGTGTTAATTATGGCCAAAATGTTTTATATTTTCCAATTTTCCCTGTATGTGATTTTAATCATGGTTCCAGGAGTCTCTGGAATGTAGTGATCTCTGTATGCGCAGCCTTCTTTCACAGGAAGAATTTGAGATGTGGGCCTCAGGCAGTATTTTTTTTTAATCTCTAAGCTATTATGCTACAGATGTTATTGATATTAACACTAATGTGGCATAAAACAAAAGTTAAGCATGATAAATTAAATTTTAATCGAGTAATTTAAAGGACACTGAATTTATTGAGTTTTAAAAAATAGAAGTAGACAGATTTTCTTAAGGAGGACTAAATTGTGACTTTTCCCATTCTAAGTTAGCAAATTAAGTAATTTCTTTGCAGTTTCTCAACAGATACTAAATAGTCAGCATCAAATCAACTAAAACTATACTGTCTATATTTTTAAGTTATCACTGATTATATCATTATTAATGCATCTTTCTGAAAATCAATTTTGCTCAAGTTCCCTAAACAGTGAACAACACAAAATTCTTAAATTATGAACTGAATTCACTTCATTATCTTCACAAGCCATCGAGGCTCTGAGGTCCAAAGTGACATGCCCCCTAGGAAGTTTGAGTGAATTAGTCCATCCTCAAAAGATTGTGTGAAGAGAGGTCCTGGCACATGGATTGCATGTCTTTCTCTCTTGCCAGTCTGACATTAAACAGATTAGATGCCTGTCTCTAAAGATTATTGAGGCCAGCATTGCCCTTCCACTAATCTTACAGAGTCTTCAGGTCTGTTGGGTAGCTCTGCAGACTCCAAGTGGGAGAGTTCACTTGGTGGTGTCCAGAGACCTCACTCAGCTCAGGAACATTGTTTTTGTTCAATCATCTATCAATATTCATATAATTCATTATAGCCAAGAAGCTTATAGCTAAGCAGGCAAGCTAGTATGAATAGCTGGTGGATGGATGTGTGGCCAGGATGGGTTACGGACATGGGACTTCCTGCCCTGGGAGCTGAATCAGCTTGGTAAACCTACTGTGGATTCAAAACGTAGCTGAATAGTCTGATGTGTATTTCCATGAAGCAAAGATGATTTGTGTCATTAATTTTTCTTACTTATGAGCCCACATCTATTCATTGGTTCCACTGAGCCCTTGTCATCCGGAACCCTTATCCTAATGAATGCATATTATCACAGTACTTTATAGATGTGCTATTTTCTGAGGAGAACTTTCTCACAAATGTCTTTATCAATTGGTGTTGGCTTTTACAAAATTATTTGTCACCTAAGGACAGAGATTTGAGGATTTTTCTCACCAAAATCCTCAGACTTTATATATTAACCCAGCACACAGTTTATGTGAAGTCTGATTATGTTTACGTATCCTGAATAAAAATTTCCTAGACTGATTTCAGCATGGACTTGCTATTATTTTTCTTTAAATGAAAGTCTGTAAAATCTGATGAACTACTAAGGACCATCTTACACATTCCCCCTATTTTTATGTCTCTGGTGTTTCATTCCCATTCTCAGTTTCAAGTTATGAGTTTGGGTGTATTTTGGTAGGAAAATAAAAGCATCCGGAGACTCTACCCTGTCACACAGTTGTCCTGATATCTGAACTGTTCTGTCCCCCTCCTTTCTCACCGTTGGACCACTTCTTATGTTTGTATGCTCTCTTTTGTCTTTAGATATTCCCTTTCTGCTGGGTATTTTGCATCCACTGAGAAATCTGATGTACTATCTCATCCTTAAGATGTCTTGCTGGGTTCTCATCCCCATCTACCTGCACACATATGTTCTGGCTCCTATTAAAGCTTGCCCTTCCACATCTGTCCCATGGTCTCTTGACGCTGCTCCAGTTTGGTATACGTGTTCAACATCCCATGGAAACAGTGATGGCAGGGCTATCATCGAGACTCTACAAGGCCATTACATTCTCTCTCAATCCTCCTCTTGTCCAACTTGGAGCCACTCAGAGCATACTTCTCTTCCTCTTACAACCTTTGTGTCCGACTTGCCTCTGGGACATTGCTTTGTTGTTGTTTTCTTTCTGTGTAACTCATTCCGTATTCCATTTTCCTGTGGGAGAAAATGAGTCTTTCTAAACTCTAATGAGCTTGAAACATTGGATAATTTTAGGATTTAGTCCTTGGAACTTCCTGAGTCTACACTCATGACTCTTCTAGCTGGTCAATTTAAATACCACTTCCATCCCTGACGCTCCCATGTGTGTATCCTTAACACAAACTTTTCCCCAATTCCACACCCAGAAATTCACCTTCTGAACATTCACTTCCACTTGGCATTTGGTTGAGTGTACCAAAGACTGAACTCCCGATTCAGGCTTCCCCAAGACCTGTCTTGTCGATCTTCTCATTCTCAGGTGATGACATCTCAGTCAGGTAGGCACTCATACCACACCTGAAGCCATCCTCTCTCCTCTTTTTGTCTTTATACTAAACTCACAGCATCCGTAGATCTCTTGGCCCTGACCTTCAAGATGAATCTATGATCTCATCTCTTCTTACCACTCATCACAGCTGCATTAGCCCAAACAGCTGCCGTCCATGCCTGACTTCTTGCCTGGCTCCCCACTTCTGCCCATCTCTCAGCCTGTTCTCAGGACTGTGGCTAGCACAAGCCCTTGGCTCCCTTTAAGATACTAGAAGTGTGAAAACCCCTCATCTTTCTCATCATGGAATAGTTCAGAATCCTCAATAGTTTGCCAGTCCTGAATTGCCTGATGGCACCTTCTTCCTCTCCTCCCTTGCTCTCTTCCCTCCTCCTCTCCACTCTTGCAGCCTTTCGTCTGTTCTTCGCTGTACTAAAGCCACAGCCCATCCTTTCCTCTCTGCCTTCGGAGATCTTTCCCCATAGCCTCACACTCTGGCCCCTCTTCTACACTCCCCCAGTTGTCTTGATTAGACCAATAATTTCCCCATTCTGCACTCGACGTGCATCAATCTGCTGTTTCTATGCACAGCACCTTTGTTTGTATTTGTCATTTTGTCCCTTCCTAAATCAAAGCGCAATGAGAAAAGATCTCACTCTAATCTGTCAAATTAGGGTGACACATAGATAGAATGGTCTGATCCCTGAAAAAGAGGTGTTAAATGAATTAATTAATGGGTGAAATGAATGAGTTACTGGGCACACAAATTGGAGAAGAGACCATGATTAGAGTTCTCTATGTCTCATGCTCTCAAATGTTATTATGCCCATCTCCATCAGCCCCACAGAGTAGTGTTTTGATCGTATAGTCTTCTTTCTCATCTGTAACTCAGCAGCAGACTTTTCTTCCTGTTATTGAACCAACAGCTGTCCTGCTTTCTTTTGTTTGTATCATTCCATAAAGAAAAGGTCAATGTTTTTAAAAAGCATGTCTAAAAGTTCACTGTCATTGGCTCTCTGGGGGAAATGACGAGCATGAGGTAATGGAACATTGATCTGTCTGGGGGCTGCCTCTAGTGTGAAGATGACTTGGCAGAGAAGAGGAGAAGCAACGAAGTTTTGCGCAGGGCCATCGAGACCTACCAGGAGGCGGCCAACCTGCCTGATGCCCCTACAGACCTGGTGAAGTTGAGCTTGAAGCGACGGTCAGAAAGACAGCAGTTTCTAGGTGAGAAGCAGAAGCGCTAACTTGATGAGAGGTAGAAGATGACTCCCTTCAGTGGCAGCCACTTGGTGCCTTCTCAAAGTCAAGGTGCCTGGGAAGAAGCCTGCCTTTTGGCTGCTGGTAACTTGTCTGTCTTAAACACACCTTCTCTACCTTCAACCAATCCTAGCCTCAGTAATTGTGTGCATGCACATGTGTGTGTATGTGGGGTGGTTGTGTACGGGTGTATCTGTCTGTGCACAAAAAAAGTGCATACATACATGTATGGAAGCAAATATCTGTGCATATCTAGGCCAGAGGACAACCTAGATGTCATTCCTCCTTAATTTTTAAAGACAGGATCTTCACTGGCCTGGAGCTTTTCACATAGCCTAGACTGGCTGGCTTGTTAGTCCCAGGGATCTGTCTGTCTCTGCCTTGCAAGCACTGGGATTACATGCCTGCACCAGTATGTGTGGCCTTTTGCTTAGATTCTGGATATCACATGTCTTCTTCATGCATGGAAGGCCAGCTTGCCTTCCAGTCATTGAGCTTTTCTCTAGACAAGCATAATCAATATGTCTCACCTTCCACAGAAATCCCTCAGTTCTTAGTATAGTCTCTTCTGCTGAGGGGAGAATGAGACTAACGTCATGTGAGAAGGCTCTGAGGCAACTGGACAGAGATCCTGAAATTGCAGGATATGGAGTTGCCTTTCACAGGAGAACAGGGGATCCGACAAGGTGTGAGAGGAAGAGCAGCAGGTGTCAGCAGGAGGTACCTGCACTATTGGCACCATTGCTGTCTGCACTACAGAGGGAAGGACTGCCTGGGCAAACCACCTCGAGTCCTGATTGGAATAGTGTTCCCCAGCAATGGGGCACAGACCATGGAGTGAACGGGCCAAATTTCCCTCTGTTAGCTAAGCAGCAGCTGCATTCGCTGACTGAACCTGCTGCCGCCTCCTCATATTCCCGTTTGCAGGCATTAATCCCTACAAGGTAGGTTTTTACAAATGCTAGTCTTCCTTAGTACACCCACTCTGCCCCCATTTGCAGTTTGTTTTTCCGATTTGTAATTGTGACCAAGAGCGATGACAGTGGACCCAGACTGTTTCTGTCTAAGCCTCCAAGTGAACAGCAGTTCGGGTTTCCTGAGCCATGTAGTGCACCATAGCCTGTCGTCCACTAGAGGCTCCCATAGTACTAGAAAATGTCTCTTCTGTGCAATCAGTACCTGTTACTGCTGTTAAGGGAAGGCATCCACAGTGAAACCTATGCCATGTCCCCAGTGCCCATTTAAGTTTTATACTGACCGCTCAACCCAAACTCGGGCTTTCTGTTGCCTACACTCCATCTAAAATTTAAAGCTAGTAAACCAAAATTGTCTCAGCAGAATTGGTAACTGACATTTAAGATAAAAGATGTAGATGTGAATTGACTCAGAAAATAAGTATGTCTTTACATTTATGATTGATCTCGTGTTTAGCATCTGCATAGAACAATTACAGATAGCATTATAACTGTGCTACTCAGGACTTAGTACTCCGTTCATAGAGGAAGTCAGATGGAAGGAGTTCTTCAGGCTCTGCTAAATCCTTTCTCCTGGTCTTATTCATAATATTTTTAATCCTATTCATCATTTTCCAACACTAGGTCACATGAGAGGTTCTCTACTTACCCTCCAGAGACTAGTCAGCTCTTCCCAGTGACACTACCTTAAAAAACGACCTCGGCGTAGGATACCTCTTGATGGGAGACAACGACAGTGCCAAAAAGGTGTATGAAGAGGTAAGCACCGTGTTTTATGAGCTGCACTGAGTTATCTGTAGACAAGTCCAAGTGCTGATTGAAAATGACGTGTGACATGCACTGTGTTTTATCCTTTTTCTCTTGAATGAAACAGCATGTGAGTTATTATGGCTAACATTCTGGACTTGGCTTTCCCATTGGTTTTCTTTCCTTCATTCCTTGTTGGAGCCAGAAAGTCACATCTAGCACAGACTTGCCTCAAACTCATGTAATCTTCCTGCTTCAACCTTTCAACTGCTACCATAACCATTTTTTCTTGTTTTATTTTCTTTATTAGCATGCCTCCATTGCAGAGTGATGGGTCCCATAAAGACTGTGTGTGTGTGTGTTGTGCGTGTGTGTGTACACATACACCATATTCACCCTGTATCTTGATTGGAATGATTTAAATTTTAGTTAATTTTTATTTAAGTTTCATTTTTATCAGTCTGTATAGTCAACTTTCTAAGGGTTTTTGTGTGATAGGAAAAAGGATGAGGTTAATAAATATAAATAATATACTATTTCCAAGTTTTGCAGTATGAGGCTCTCAGGCAAAAGTCGTAGATTATACCATTGATGTTCCCATCCTCTGGCCGAGATGGCTTTCAAAGGATTTCTACATTATAGTGGACCTTTTAATAGATAAGCCCTAAGTCACCATAAAATCTAGAAAACTGGTTCCTTTAGGCAACAAGGGAATTTATTTGATGTAAAGCAAACAGTATGTCGATTTCACTTTGAAACAGGAGAAAGCTAACAGCTCTGTAAAACAAAGAGAGACGAGAGTCCTTGTTCTTTAACTTGAGCCTCTGGATCAATGGTTTCCAAGCTGCTGCCTTTACGTTAAATGCTACTTCAGTGAGCTAGGTGTGTAACAGAAAGATCTTTCTGTGTTGGAAACAAGGTCAACAGCAGCAGCCTCCCCCTCAATCTGCTCACAAAGAGATACTTGCCTCTATTGTGCTTAATTGTAAAGTCATTGAATTTTAAAGCTATTGTCTTTCTACCTTGTCATAATTTTGATTGTTTTTGACAGAGCAGAAGTTTGGCCTTGGCTTTTATGACATCATTAATACCTGCACAGTTGACTGAGACTACAGCATTGCAAATATGTGTTTTCTAGAAAAGGCCTGCACCAGGCTATCACATAGTTCCATATGGGACATATTGTCTGCTAACATACCCAGTGTTCCCTCCATATGGGACATGGTGTCTGGTAACATACTCAGTGTCCCCTGTCCTGCAGAGTTTGGTTAAAAGAAACATCATGTGTCACTATGATTCAGGATTATGTGAATATCAAAACAACAAACTATCTGATACCCAAGACAGAAGTCCAGTGATCCTTCCTATTTATATGTCCCCTCCTTCCCATACTCCTCCTTTCTTCTACTTGTAAAATTCATTCTTGTTTCCCAACTCTCTCTTTTCCTTCCTTCCAGTATCCTTCTCTCATCCCGCATTTCAGTCTAAAGAGCCAGTCAAGTGCATCCTAAGAGCCAAGTACAAGCAAGGTCAACACATACTGCCCAAACATCTAACTGAGTTTCCCTCTCCCACCGTCTAAGAACCTTCCTTGAATACACTCATCCCTTCCACCTGACACTAACTCTCAGATATGTGGAACGTTTTTCTTTACCTTGAAAACCAATATTATGTTGTGGTGTTTATTCACCTAGGACCGTATTCTCACTTGGTTGAGCATACTAGGATGCAAAAAGCGCCAGATATTGCCTTATCACACAACTGATTGGTTTTCTTTTAAAAGAAGCATTCATACATTGAAAGTAATGTGTGGTGCTCCTCTGGCTTTGCTTCTTACTTCTGAGCTAATGAGCTGTGGCTAATGGATACTCTTTCCCTAACCAAAGATTGGCCTGGTGTGTTTATCTCTTTTTCCAAGGTCATTTCAGAAATGAATATGAGGGCTGCATACTTTTCTTCACATTGATTTTTGAGTACATATATAAAAAATCATTGTGAAATCCTATTTTTAGTTTTGTGTTTTTGTTGTTGTTTATTTGTTTTCTGTCCTTGTTTTCAGCCCAGAGACTAGCTTTACAGAGGTTAGGTAGAGGCTGCTCACATCTGTAATTTTTGAAGACTCCTCCTACATCTCCTTCCCAAGATTCTTTCACCAGCTTGGGATCTCAACCCAACATCATCCCAAGTTCTTTGCTACCCCACACACCTTCTGCAGATGCATCACTCAGCCAGTACACATTTATTAAATGCACACACAGCAGCTCAGGACCTGAGTTTATTGAAGCAACAGAGAATGTATCTTTGTGTCTTCACAGAGCTTACAATCTGGGGCAAGTCACCAGTTGTTCATTTTGTTTCCAAATAGATCCACCTTCCACCTTTCAGCAGACACTGATCACCTTTTGTTTGAGCCGACCCAGATCCCTCTGCAGGATGGCTGTCCTGAGACCTTCGTGTACCCCAGGCACCACCTGACCATGGCTCTAAGCACCAAGTCTTCCAGGCCTCCTACAGCAGTGTTCTTTAAATACCCTTTATGCTGTACCCTTCCAGGCAAAAGTGTTCAATCTGATGTTTGTAGTTGTTTGTAGATTAAAGTGTTGTCTATTCATATATGTATATACATGTGGTGCATACTTGATAAAAAAAAATACATACCCTCCAAATAAGATTTTAAACTCAAATGAAATATTTCAACTGCTTCTTAAATCTTACTGAACTGACAAATATCCTTTTGCTCTTAGTAAAGTGTTATTATTTCAATCTGTTCACTCTGAAGCACACTCATGGTTTGGTAGTACCCTTGCATCCGTGATGAACACCCACATGGATACCTAAAGATGACGATTGCCCTTAACACTGCAAGTGAGATACACCGCAGTGTTGCCTTGAGTCATTATTAAATGAGACGGCAATTGTTGGAACACACTGTCGTCCCTGGAGCAGGCAGGTTGGTGATACAGACAAATATTGACAGCAAAGTCAGGTAGCATTTACAATGTGGACAGGCTGAAAAGTCAATGGCTTACATCCCAGGCAAGATAGAGTGTAATTTAACATTCCCTCATGCTACTCACAGTGATAACAATTTAGACCATGGATTCTTTTGTTGTTGGACTCTGCATCTGATCCCATCAGTTGCTGGATAAAGTCTCTCTGATCTCTCTGATGATTATGCTAGGCTCCTGGCTCAGCACATTATGCAGAAATGACGTCAGAGGTTTTATGGCTGGGTAGGTGTCCCAATCTCTCCACTTGAGGCCTTGCCTGGTTACAGAGTATGGCCACTTCAACTCTGTGTCCCCCATTACTAGGACTCTTCACTAATGTCACCGCTGTAGATTTTGTGGACTTTTCATTGTAATAGGTTTTTACCTAGCTCCCAAATGCCCCTCCCCCCCAATTCTAGTGGTCTCTTCCAGTATTCCCTCCTTCCATGCCCACACCCACACTTGATTCTTTCTGTTCCCATCTCAATTAGCCCCAAGTCCACTCAAGCAAACAATTCTATTTCCCCTTCCCAGGAAGATCCTTGCATTGCACCTTAAGCTCTCCTTGTTATTTAGCTTCTCTGGGTCTGTAGATTGTAGTATGCTTAGCTACAGCTAATATCAACTTATAAGTAGTATATACTGTGTGTTTGTCTTTCTGAGTCTAAATTACCTCACTCAGGATTTCTTCTAGTTCCATCCATTTAGCTACAAATTTCATGGTGTCATTGTTTTAACAGCTTAGTAATACCCCATTGTGTAAATGTACCATATTTTCAAAAAATCCATTCTTCAATTGTGGGATATCTAGGTTGTTTCCAGTTCCTGGCTATTATGAATAAAGCTGCTATGAATATAATTGAGGAAGTGCCCTTGTAGTTGATGGAGCAACCTCTAGTTATATATACCCAGGAATGGTATGGCTAAGTCTGGAGGTAGATTAATTCCCAAGTGTTTGAGGCACTGCCATATTGATTTCCAAAGTGGCTGTACAAGTTTTCACTTCCACCAGCAATGGAGGAGTGTTCCCATTGTTCGACATCCTTGCCAGCATGAGTTGTTAATTGTGTTTTTTATCTTAGTCATTTTGACAGGTGTAAGATGGAATCTCCAAGTTGTTTTGGTTTGCATTTAATAAGTTTGGGTATATTGGGAGTTCATTGTCATTGAATTCTAGGAAGTTTTTAATTTCTTTCATTTCTGCATTGATGCAGTAGTCATTCGGTATAGAGTTGCTCAGTTTCCATGAGTTTAGATACTTTCTGTTGTTTTTGTCATTTTTGAAATCCAGCTTTAATCCATTGTGGTTTGATGCAGGGATCATCAGGATGATGCAGGGAGTTAGTTCAATTTTCTTGTATCTATTGAGACTTGCTTTGTGATGGAGTATGTGGTCGATTTTGGAGAATGTTCCATGAGGTGCTGAGGAGAAGATACAGTCTTTTATGTTTGGGTGAGTTATTTTGTAGATTAGGTCCATTTGGTTCATAACATCTATTAGTTCCATTATTTCTCTGTTTAGCTTATAGCTGGATAACCTGTCCATTGTTGAGAGTGGGGTATCGAAGATGGGTATCAGTGCGTGAAGGTTGATGTATAATTTAAGCTTTTGTAATGTTTCCTTTACAGATATGGGTGCCCTTGCATTTGGGTGTAGATGTTGAGAATTGAGATGTCATCTTGATGGATTTTTTCCTTTAATGCATTACCAGCTTTCCTCTTGGGTCTATTTGCTTGGAAAATTTCTTTCTAACTTTTTACTCTGAGGCAGTGTCTATCTTTGCTGTTGAGATGTGTTTCTTGTAAGCAGCAGAAGGATGAATCTTGTTTTCATATCCATTCTGTTTGTTTTTGATAGAGAATTGAGTCCACTGATATTGAATGATATCAATGACCAATGATTGTTAATTCCTGTTATTTTGTTGTAGATGTTGATAGTGCGTGTGTGTGTGTATGTGTGTGTGTGTGGCACATGCCTGCATGCGTTTCCTACTTTTGGTTATGTTAGTATGAGGTTATTTATTGATGATTTATTGCCAGTGTTTTTATGTAGTTAACTGCCTTTCATTAGGGTTTTCCTTCTGGTATCTTCTGTAGGGCTGGATTTATAAATAGATATTGTTTAAATTTGACTTTATTATGCAATGTTTTGTTTTCTTCATCTATGGTGATTGTTAAGTTTTACTGGATATAATACTCTGGGCTGGCATCAGTGGTCTCTTACAGAATGTAAGACATCTGTCCAGGACCTTCTGGTTTTTAGTGTCACCATTGCAAAGTTGGATATAATTCTAACTGGTCTGCCTTTATATGTTACTTGACCTTTCTCTCTTGCAGCTTTTAATATTGTTTCTTTGTTCTCTGTGTTTAGTGTTTTGATTCTTATGTGGCCAGGGGACTTTCTTTTCTGGTCCAATCTATTTGGTGTTCTGTAAGCTTCTTATATCTTTATAGATATGTCCTTCTTTAGGTTTGGAAATTTTTCTTGTATGATTTTGTTAAAAATATTTTCTGGGCCTTTTAACTGAGAATATTCTTCCTCTATTTCTATTATTCTTAAATTTTGTCTTTTCATAGTGTCCCAGATTTCTGTATGTTTTGTGTTAGAAACTTTTTAGATTTAATATTTTCTTTGCCTGACCTATTTGTTCTATTGTATCTTCAACAGCTGAGAGTCTCTCTTCCATATCACATATTCTGTTAGTGATATCTGTGTCTATAGTTCTTGTCCACTTACCTATATTTTCCATTTCCAGAATTCCCTCAGTTTGTGTTTTCTTAGTGCTTCTAATTTTTTGATTGTCTTTTCCTCAATTTCCTTTAAAGATTTATTCATTTCCTCTTTAAGGACCTCTATCATCTTCATAAAGTTTGTTTTAACCTTTTCTTGTGTTTTAGCTCTATTGAAATATTCAGGGCTTACTGTAGCGGGATGGCTGGGCTCTGGTGGTGACTTACCACCCTGTCTGTTGTTGGTTGTGTTCTTACACTGATGTTAAGACATCTGTATTTGGGGTCATTATAGATCTAGGTTCCAATTTCTAAATTTGTCTTTGTTAGATATGTGTTTTCTTACTTGGTTTTTGTTTCCTCTCTGATCTTCTCACTGGAATGGCCTGTGGTTGAGTAGAAGGCTTCTGCTCACATTAAGAGCTGGATTTCTAATGGCATCAATGGCCTTGTTCCAGCAGGGGCTTTCCTCCCAAGTTGGGGGCTGGAGTTCTAGTGATGTGTGTGACCTCTGACGTGGCTGAAGATCTTCTGGGGTTCAGGATGTGGGCCTGGCTTCTGGTAGGGTAGGAGGCCTATGTCAGAGGAGTGACCAGAAATGTAGTGATGGTCGGGGGCAGTTGGAGCAATGCTAGATGTGTACTAGCAGGATGCAGGTGCAGACTTACATGGAGTTTAAGATGCTGGCCTAACCACTGATGGAGTAGGATGGTTCCAAAAGACATGTGGGTTGGGATTTGGTGACTATAAAACATGGATTCTTTATTTCTGGAATTTTCCATTCAATATTTTGGGTCATAACTAACCGTGGAAAATGAAGTTTGGATAAAGGAAATAGGTGGTGTTTTAAAATTCTTGAAATGTATCTTGAATTTGTTTTTAACTGCAGCTAAAAATGTATATGTAATAACTAGATAATTAGATAGATAGATAGATAGATAGATAGATAGATAGATAGATAGATAGATAGATGATAGAAAGGCTCTTTAATATCATTTTACATCAGTCTGGGTTTCTTGTAAACCCACCTGTATCTTTGTGTGTCAGTTTATTAAATCTGTAGATTCACTGCACATATATCTACAAATTTCAAAAGTGTGGTGTCTAAATTTAAAGAAACAGTGAGGGCAGCACTGTCAGCCTGAGCCTTGCCCATCCTCCTGTAATAGACAGGATTCCTGACTGTCCACTGCAAATGAGCCAAATGAGCCAAATGAGCATGGCACTATGAGCCTCTTCTTTGTAAGTGCATTTCAGAGCAGAAGTGATTGCAATTTCTTCTCCCTAGAAGAGGGCATTGGATCCCTCAGGGCTGATGTTAACTACAGACATTTTAGAGATTTCCAGTGTATTAGTTACTTTTCTCTTGCTGTGATAAAATACCCTGATAAAAGCAACTTAGTTAATAAATTGGGCATAGTGGAGTGAATGAGAAAGCCCCATAAGTTCATGTATTTTTACTTGCAGTTCCAAATGGAGAGAGTCCATTATGATAGGATAGCATGCCATGGTCAGAGAAAGCATTGTGGCAAGAAGCTGGATTGACATGCTCTCATCTACACATAGGAAGCAGAGAAAGACTAGGAAGTGAGATAAGACTGTAAACCCTCATTGCCTGTTCTCAGAGATAAGCTTCCTCTATCCTGCTGAAGGATTGATAACCACAACTGGGGATGAAGTATGCAAACACGTGAGCCTTTGTGGGTGTTTCTCATTCAGAAGACCATACCCAGCCTGTTACATGGGCACTAGGAACCGAACTCTGGCCCTCATGATTAATCAGCAAGTGTTCTTAACCACTGAGGGATCTTTCCATCTCTACCCCACAAGCCTTTTTTATATCTTGTCGTTCTCTTTTACCTTGAATGTCTTGATCCTTTGGTCCCTGCTTTCCTTTCTCTGGTAACTCCCAGAAACCTATAGGACCTTTCTCTGATCACACTCACCATGAGTGTGTTGGGTGTTCCTCCCCTGGGGCCACTGCATGCCTCTGCTTGTTTCTGGAAGCTCTTGTACCATCTGTGTCTGCTGAAAGTGCATCCCCTGTACTGCATTTAGAGTCCTCTGAGAGAGAAGGATATCTCATTCCTGTTTGCATATCTGGGACCTAGAGGAATTTTATGGGCTTTGAAATCCTAGAAAATGCTTACATTTGATAGCTACTTGAGATGATGTCTGTGACTGCAGTAGGCAGGATGGGGTGCAGTAGTTATAATGACTTGTTTGTAGCAGTTTAGGAAGAACCATGCTCAACACTGATTCTCTTCAGTCCTGGAGGTTCATTCTCAGTCCATGGTCTGGTTTAGGGCCTGTCAGCTAAAGAAATAGAGCCCAAGCTTTAGAGATTCTACTAAGAGGAGAGCCTATCATGCCCCATCCACAACTTTATCACAGAAATCTGACAGTTCCTCATCACCAAGGGATAAGTCATGAGTGAAGCAAAGTCCCTGTAGAGCTTACATGTTAGAAAAGGAATAAAATATCCAGGTCAGATGGTGACAGCACCTGTGAAAACACAGTCTGGATAGATAACTTGGAGGGTACCCAGGGCTGGAAGTGGCATTGGTTTTCTAGTTGGGAGATAAGCAGGGGGGAATGCACTGGAATAGTGTGGAAAGTCTTTCACACAATCCTTCTCACACAAATAAAGGGATGACCCACTTGGATGCCCTAGGAGAAAGTGAGCCAAAGAGTATTGTGAGGACGACAGTTTGTAATAACAGTGCCTTTGGCTTGCTATGAATAACAAGGAATCCAGTGTGCCTCAGAGGGATGACTGGAAGGGGACAGAGCCAGACAGGTGGAGGCTGCAGAGGTGGCTCCTTGAATATAGTCTTTCGTGCTGAGTAAAATGTGGAAGGATCAGGTCTGACCCTGGATTTAAACAGTTGTCTGAGGGTCCTGTTTGGGGAATGAACAGCAGGGGTGCAAATTATCAGTCACTGAGGGATCCTGCAGGAGGGTGTGAAAGAGAAGAGATTCAGTCCAGTGCAGTAGCAGGTAGAGTGTTGAGTGCTACCCTTTTAAATGGGCCTCAAATAAGCACTGAGTCCAATACATGCATGGTAGCTTCTTGTTAGATAGCTTGCTCTTCTCTGTAAAGCTCCCATGGTAGCTGTGACTTCACTTTCCCTAATTGGCTCGGGGATAGAGAGGAGAGTACTCAGGCATCTTATCCCTGAAAGTACCACTCACATTCTCCATCTCTTCTTTGTTCAAGAAATCTATTTCCTTGGCAGCTTTCACAAGTCTAATGCTTTTGTGTTGTTTTCTCACTGTTCATATTTAATTTAGGGGCATTTTGCATAATTCATCTTTAACTCATAATAAATAAATGTAGTGATGAACAATGGATCAGCTTATATGAAATAGCCACCTGGGTTTTTATCACAGACAGTTGGATTATTTTCATCAACTTTATATTCTGCACTTAAAATCAATGCATTCCCAAGAACTTATTTTCATTCGTAATTTTTAAAGCTTGTTATTTTGAAATACTCTCAGACTTCCAAAATGTTACCCAAGTAGGACACAAGTTATACTCTCAGGTCCCTAGCCATTCTGCATGCAGTCTCAGCACAGTTAAAGAATTAGCATCTGGTAGCTCACTAGGCCAATACTCAGGTTCCAATCAGTTAAGACTCCCGAGGGTTGCTCTTCAGCATCCACAAGGCTCAGTTTACTAACATCTACTGGTATGCCAAACCTGTAACAGTTCCTTGGGTCAGTTTTCACTCCCACACCTATGAAAAACGCAGGCAATTGTTTGGTTACAGCTGCCAGGTACTTCCTTATCATTCAATATGGCTATACTTTGGTGTAGGTCAGCCTCAGGAGCAATGCTGTGTCCTCTGCAGTAATACAGGATCCTACTATGGCAGATGTCGTTTCCATGGTGAAGGCAATGCGCCCCCCGCCCCCGTTAAGTTGTCTTTATGATCACCATGCATCTGTCACAGTTTACTCAAGAGTGTTCTCATGTCCCACTGTGCCACTGACTTTAGTGACATGGATGGATGTTTTATGCAGGAAGTAGATCCTAATATGTTGAAGCATTACGTAAGGCAGCATGAACAACCCTTCAGAGTCTTCCTGAAGCACAAAATTTCAGAGTGACTTTCTCTAATCACTAAACAATTTGAAGTCCTATCACTGGCCAGGTATGGTCTGGTGACAGTCATACTCCAGCAGTAACTACGTTCTCATTCACAGCTTTATTCAGTGAGCAAGTGTGAAAAGCAACTTGAGTTGAGAGGCCATGGGTTTGTTATGTTTAATGATAGCAGTGAGACAAGATGCTCCCACAGGGTTTGAAGCTCTAACATCCTAATCCATTCCGAGTATGGAGAAACTAATGAGGATTTGTTGTGACAGTCACTTGTACGTCTCTTCTCTATCACAGTCGCTCTTTGTTTTCTTTGAATTCAGGTGCTGAATGTGACACCAAACGACGGCTTCGCTAAAGTGCATTATGGCTTCATCCTGAAGGCACAGAACAAGATAGCTGAGAGTATTCCCTACTTAAAGGTAGCTGCCATGGTCTCCTTCCCGTATACTCTCTTCCTGGAGTCCTTTGAGATCCCTTTTAGTTGTGGCTTCCGGTTATGGCTTCTAACTGATTGGCATGCCTCGCTGAGTCTTCCTAGCCTTGACGTGCATGCATCACAGGCTGTGCCTACCTCTACCTTACTGAACATCATGGAGAAATACCAATTGCATAAGCTCCTTTGGCATCATTGCTGTCAAAAGTCTCAATAGAAACCATATAAGGAAAGGTTAGTTTGGGCTCTTAGTCTCTGGGAGGTGTTGTGTTTCACTGTGGGGATGGCATGGCAGGGCTCGATGTGGCAGGAACAGTGATGGGAGCTTGTTCATATTGTGCTCTCTAAGCACTAATGAATGACTATATATATGTCTTTTCTTCTTTCATATGTGTGTATATGTTGTTCAGTATATATTTTATATATATGTGTGTGTGTGTGTGTGTGTTGTGTGTGTGTGTGTGTGTGTGTGTGTGTATGAGAAGAAAAAACATGTATGGCCATTATCATCTCTCAGAAGAAATGTGTGTGTGTGTGTGTGTGTGTGTGGGTACATGAATCATGTTTTTTATGTGCATTACCACACCATGTACTTGGAGGTCAGAGGACAACTTGCAGAAACTGGCTCCCTCCTAGCAATATTGGGACCTGGAGATAAAAATCAGGTCATCAGGCTTGGCAACAAGTGCCCTCACCCACTGAGCCACCTTGCCAGCCCTCAGGTAATGGGCCTTTCCTGGGGAGGCCTCAAGGATGTAGCTTTCTGAAAAGAAGTCCTTGCTGTTAAACTATTTCATGGTTTTGTCTACTCTTTTTTTCTTTTCCATATTCAGTCTCAGTATTTTCTCTTCCATTTCTAAAACAAAAATCTCATTGCCAGTGCTTTCATGGAAAGGGGGAAGAACATAGCATTTCACAATAGAAATTATTCAGTAAAACTTACCTGTGTCAAAATTCCAGTTGGTGTTGGCTTGAATCCTGTAAATTTTAGAAGAAGTTTCATTAGCCGCCTGTAGCACATTTGTTTAAGGTAGAAAGAAATGTCACTTACACTCAGACTGTCATCGCTTGAAACACGAGCAAAAAAGTGTTTGGGTTCACGGATAAAAAGACTGTAGGTGGCATATGGTCAGAATTGGAGAGCAAAATAAATGTGAAAATACCCAGCCAGGGAAACCATCTGCAGTATTGAAATATGCTAGCTCCCACTGTGGAAGCACACAGAGTGCATGCTAATTCATGGGCTAGTCCACTAATGGTTTGATAACCTTATTGTTAAATTTAAATTGACTATCTCATTTTATTTTTACACTTAAAATGTAGATCAACCTCATCATCTAATTTTAATAAGGAGACAAGATTTTCAAAGTCTTATGTTTTCCTATGAGATACATAAGGAAAGTCTACAGAAACCAAGGAATGAGACCCCCCCAAATGTCACCCTTCACAGATGGTAACACTGTCCTTTTCCAGGAAGGAATCGAATCCGGGGATCCTGGCACGGATGATGGCCGGTTTTATTTCCACTTGGGGGATGCCATGCAGAGGGTCGGGAACAAAGAGGTATGACTGACTGGGTTTGTGACTTTATTCCAATAGATGATAAACTAGGGAAGGAATTTTGCTCCTAGGAACCAGTAAGAACTTTGCAAACCTTCTTAGCATAACTTATGAAGGCAATGTTCTTATAAGATCTATGGGATTTGGATTTTGCAGTTTGTTTTTTCCAAAGTATCAATATGTAATCTGAAAAGTTTTGTGTGTGTGTGTGTGTGTGTGTGTGTGTGTGTGTGTATGTTTCTGAGTGTATCTATGTGTGTAGGAAAGGTAATTGCCTTTGAAAATTATAATTGAAATTAATACAAAGTTCTCTAAATTTGTTTTAATTTTTAAAAACATTTACAGATTTATTTATGTTTTACTTTGCAATTTCTACAGTAGTCATTTTTAGAACCATCTATTTGACTAATCCTTAAGCATAGTGGTCTTAATGTTTAACCATGAACTTTTCATTTTAAATATAAGCTGAACATTTGTAGCTAGGGCCATGACAGGTACCAACACAAGCATGCATGCACACATGTACTGATGCAGTAACTAGAACAAGTAAGTTCTCTTCCTGATCATTACCTTTTTCCTGAGTAGCATTGTCAGCTTGTATAAACATGACATCAGTTGTGAGATCATGTACCATGAATTTCTAGGCTTTCCACAACCCCTGTGATTTACATGCCGATAAACAATGAGGCCTTCCTCTTCTGTCCTATACCACTGTAGGAATTGTACCTTAGCTGTCTTCAGAGTCTGAAGATAAAATACCAACGTGACAGTGACCTTTTGTACCATTACCCTTCATATGTGACATCTAAAAACAACACAACTTCAAATTTCTAAATTTAATAAGAATCTAAGACCCTCTGGGCAGCTGAAAGCTCAGAGAAGCAATGGGAGTTGTGACTGCACAGTCTCCTGCAAGGAACAGATTCCGAGCAGTAGAGCTTTGGATGATTGACATTCTTTTCTTTCTACCTTTCTATTCGTGTGTACTTTCCCCCTTTAACCTACCAATCATTTGACGAAAATAGAACAAGACACTAGAAGTGAAGAGGATGGGGAGGCGTTGCTGACGGGTAGTCATTATTTTGTTCCTTCCCGCTGTAAAAAGAACCCTCCTTTGAATGAGAAGGATAAGAAAATGTCTGCCACAGTATCCAACACTAGGTAAAAGTCCGTATTCCGTTTCTGTAAATATAATTGTCACTAATTACTTTGTCTTTGAACATTCCGTGGTACAGGGCAAAGACAGATAAAAGAAATCTACTTTATCTCACATCTTAGATGAAAACAGCTCCTACTTCAAGGACAATGAATTCACTACTGAACACTTGTTATGAGCCTGGTATTTAAGCCTGGGGGACTGTTCTACCAGCATAATTATCATTAATATGCAAAGAACGGCACAGTTCCTGATTTTGGAAAGTTCATAAGGATTCATGCTTACACGGAACGGAAACAAGCCCATAGAAGCCCCATGTCAGCATAACCCAATATTAGGTGTTGAGTCTGTGTCAGAGCTTACCCACTGGGAAGCAGCCGCCCTCTGTGCTTGCATCTGTGGAGCTCACTGCTGGTCCGAGAGATAGACTAGTGTAAGGCAAACCCACAGCCTCCACCACAAAGGTTGACAAGACAATGTATTTTAGTGAATATTTCTGGAAGTATGGAAGAGAACAAGAGGAATACAACCCATGGCAGCCCTGGAGCAGTCAGGCTTCAGAGGCTCCATGACTTGAGTCCACATTCTGTCTTCAGCTCTGGTCTCATTCTCCAGATGCAGATTCACACATCTCCAGCCTGTCTGAGGGCACTGCATGGAGCTCACACGGCCAGCTCCCTTCTCCTCTGGCCATTTTTCTTTTAGATTGTCTCTGGTTCCTTTATTGCCAACTTCTGAGTCAAAATTGGGATCAGCCTTAGCTCCTCCCTCTTTTCCTCCCTTCCTAAGGGTAAGTTCCAAGGAACAGACTTCCTCCGCTCATTAGCAGCCCCCCTTCTTCTGGGATGTTAATTCCAATTTGTCATCGGCCACTACATCAGTCAGTGGTGGTTGTAAGAACTGAGCTGTTGCATCTTATGTTAGTTACATTTTCTGATGAACCACCTCATTCTCAAAATGCTTGTGAGTCAAAATAAAACAAAGTCCTATGTCCTTGCAGTGTCATTTAAAGGTCAACACAGGTTAAGTTGCAACCCAGTGTTATACCCAAAACATACCAGCCACAGTGTACCTACACTCCAGACAGGCCAGCTCAAGCTGGACCACTCAGGACAGATCTACTGCACAGATTTCAGATTTAGAAGCTTTCAGTGTCTTGTGTGTGTGTGTGTGTGTGTGTGTGTGTGTCCGTGTCTGTGTGTGTCTGTGTAAAGAATACACAGCAATAACTTGACAAAATAGAAATGATATTGATATAAAATAAGAAGGTAGCCCAAGGCTGTGATGTAGCTCAATTCCTAGAGAGCTTGCCTCCTGTTCCTGTCCCCAGTACCACATGAAGTGGGTGTGGTAGATACCAGCACTCAGGAAGGAAAGGCAGAAGCATCAGAAATTCAAGGTCACCTTCAGCTACATAACAAGTCTGAGAGCCACCTGGGCTGCATGACCCTGTCTCAAAAGAAAACAAAACAAAATGAAAAAGAAGTAGAGGTCATTTACACAAGTTTCTTATCTGACTGAATTTTCTAGAAATTTTTGTTGTCATTTTATATGTTTGTCTTTTATTTTTAAATCTAGCCTAATTTGTTAAATCCATTCTATAATTTACCAGTAGATGCAGTTTTTAAATTTATGATCTATCATTGTGAGGATTTTATTTCTGATAAAAATGACAGGGGAGTGCCAATTCAAGGCTGGTGTTCAATGCATGGTACTTACTACTGTGTGAGCATTAGTACTCACAGACTGTGAGCATTAGTACTGTGAGCAGACTGTACAGATAGTGTGAGCGGGTATGGTAAGGACACACCTTGCCCAGGCACTCAGCACAGGGCAGCCCCAGATCTAAGACCCTGAAGGCTGCAGCATGAGCCACACTGCCTGCTGATTGGGTTGCCTTATAATTACTTTTTTATACACTATTCTGTCAATATGGCTTTCCAATGCTTTACTAATGATTCAAAAATTAATGAACTACCAGACTTTAAAAAAAAAAAAAAAAAGGATCATATGTTGTAATTAATGGTGTTCAGTTTAACAGCAGAAGGTTCAGGAAATAAAGTCCTAAATTCAAATTGGCTGAAACCATAATGATCAAATTATTTCAAAGATGAGTTTTCTTTCTTTCTTTCTTCTTCCCCCCACCCCCATCTGACATCAATTAGCCATTTTAACTTTCTGGGCTTTAAAGAAACTCTAGGCCCAACTTACATGTTTTTCAAGGAAAATATATAAGACGTATTAGCATATGTGATCTTTGAGATTTTAATAAGAAAGATAATTAAGATTTTTTTTATGGTTTCAAAAGGTGTTATAAAGAGAGAAAGAGCATTTAGCTGGTTTTGAGGGCCTTGAATTCTAGTTCCAAGAATGGAGGCATGATAACTCTCAGTTTCAGCAGTTGTAAGAGGGAGAGATTCTGGGCTGTTAGAAGTCTCTGATGAGGTCATTTATGTCAAAGGCCAACCGTGGAGTGTTGTAGAAAAGAAGAGCGCCATCAGCACACCCTTTACCGTGCTGAGTAAGAACAGTTTGCAACATGATTGTTAAACACTTTTGTACACTAAAATATGATTTTATTTACTGCCAAGTTTTTTAAATAATAAAATAGAAGGAACCCAATATTTTCTGTGTTTAAATTATTATATCTGGAGTTTTACAAGAAAGGTATTTAAGTTAACATTAAATTTTTTTAGTGATCAAAACATATATATTTAATCAGGTGTGACAGCACATGTCTATAATCTCACCACACAGGAAGCCAAGGCAGGAGGATTACACATTGGAGGTTATCTTGGCCTATAGAAGGAGACACTGCATATGACATGGGGAGGGCTGCACATTTTTTTCAAAATCTCTTCTCGAACAATGGAAAGATTAGACATAGCAATGGAAGAGATGATCTCAGTGTGCTACTAAGAAACTCTTCAATCCAAAAACAAAGGGGGTGTAGGGCAGGCAGCAAGAGAGGAGGGCCACTTAGGGGCATGTGGATCCTCATTTGGACCCGCCATATACATGGAACAAGTATTCTGCAGAATGACAATACCTCTCCCCCAAAAAGCTAGTCTTAGTTGCCAGTTGTATCACGAAAGCCAACGTGAAGCCATGAATGTTGTCCCTTATTGCAGAAAGTATACATAACTCCATGAACAAAAGTTTCCTATTAAAAAGCCTGACATACCATACAATGTCTATCATAGCTAGAACTGCTATACTATCTATTGCCAGTTCAGAATAATGTTTCCTTTTTATCTATTATGTCACCACAGGACATCAAAGAAAGTTACTAGGAAAATAAATTTATTCTTGGTTGGTTTTAGCAGCCTGTTTCAGTAAATAGTGAATGTATTTGAAATTGTTTAAATCATAATCCACTCCTTTTAGAGAAAATATAAAAATGGAACTCACAAAATGAAAGCTAAATACAAAGATGGCCTCCTTCAGTGTCTTAAGCTGTGTGTATACACAACAAATTACGTTTTAAATTGGCTTAGATGTGTGGAAACCAAACTAGGCAAGGCATGAATCCAGAATCCACAGAGCTGACGGCATGAGAGTGAAGATAAATGCTAGTGTTCACTTATTCTAACGGCTTACAAAAGCTCTGTTAAACCACAGAATTTTCACCAGCTATCATCAGGTTAGGTCTTGACTTAATTGTCTCAAGGTACAGATAGTCCCTGAATTAACGAAGGTCATAGTTGTTTAACTTTTCAGCTCTGTAGAGTGTGAATTCAGCCTGCATTCAATACAAACCATACTTCAAATTTTGACTTCTGAGCTCTTCTCAGCAGACCAATATATGACACCATACTGTCTGTGCTGCTGAGCAGTGATGGTGATCTGTGGCCCTGTCAGTCATACATCATGGGGGAAACCAGAGGTCCCTCTGCAAGAGCTCTGGTGCTGAAGAAAGATACTCTGTGCGTTAGGAGGAAGTAGGTTTTCACCGTAGGGTATTTACAGTGGGTCTGTATGGTGGCCAGACCATATCTCAAAGAACATCTGTACTAGTTTATGTGACGTCCTTCAATTTGAAATAAAAATGTTTTCTGGAAAAGAACAATATGAAGCAGCCTTTCTATTCTTTCAGGCATATAAGTGGTATGAACTTGGGCACAAGAGAGGACATTTTGCCTCTGTCTGGCAGCGTTCCCTCTACAATGTGAATGGTCTGAAGGCTCAGCCGTGGTGGACACCCAGGGAAACTGGCTACACAGAGCTAGTGAAGGTGAGCGTTAACTTCCACAGCAGCCCAGCCAACCTACCTCCTGCTGAAACCACAGGTGTGGAAGGAGTGTTCGAGAAAAGGTATTTTCTTTCTTAGTGAGAGAATCTTCTTCTAACTGAAGCCCTCTGAGCCAAGCTGCCCTCGTCTGTCCATTTTTGTCTTTCAAGCACTCAATGCCAGCTCATTATACTCTGAGCACTCACAGACCTTTCCTAACCCAAAACTCCCAAGTCCTCCCACAGTCCTTCCCAATACAACATGATCATCTTCATCACAGCAAAAACCTATGCCTGATATCAATTTCTAGCCTGTTTTTCTTTCTTTGGCTATGATAAAACATTGATCAAAACCATCTTGGGGAGGAAAGGGATATTTCAGCTTATAGGTCCATCATCAAGGGAAGCCAGAGCAGGAGCTCAAGGCAGGAACCTGAGGGCAGAAACTGAAGCAGAGACCACAAAGGAGTGCTGCTTGCTGCATTGCTCCTCACGGCTTGCTTGACCTGCTTTATCATACATCCCAGGACTACCTGTCCAGGGGTGGCACTATCCATAGTCACCTAGACCTCCTCCACAAATCATTAATCAAAAAAAAAAAAAAAAAAAAAACCCTAACAATTTGCTCATGGGCCAATCTGAAGAAGGCAGCTCTTCAATTATTGATCCCTCTTTCTAAGTGACTCTAGCTCGAATCATTGACAATACCCCCTTGGAGTGCTAGATGACAAGGAAGGGAATTTGTATGGAATAACAGTTCTCAGACTTCTCAGTCTTAGTACCTTTATGCTCTTAAAAATAATTGAGCTTTATGGGGATTTTTCTTTGGGTGGGAGGTGGGGGCTATTCCTTTCCATAGAATAGTCATAAAGTAAAATTAAAATACCATCTCAGTTCTATGTATTAATTCTTTAGAAATTATGTGGCATTACAAATAATTATGTTCACATGGAATCATCTTCATTTAGATGTAGAATTATTTTCATATAGAATTGAATAAAAAAATGTAATGAGAAGATTGAAATTATGACATATGTTTACAAGTCTCTTCAGTACCTGGTTTTTTAGAAGACGGCAGGAGTTTGATGTCTACTTCCCCCTTCCATTAGAGCAGTGTTGGTAGACATTACATAGCCCTTGGCAATTCCTCTATGTGCCTGAGCCCGAGTAAACATGCAAAGTGCTATGTGTTCCTCTGTGTTATCTAGAAGATTATTTGGACTTTTCAAATACCTGGAGGGTCCAGAACTTCAGGTATTCCCGGATTGGACTTTGATAACTCCTGGCCTTGAGGACACAGAACAAGAAAACAGTTATATATACTTTCTAAAAGAGCATAACAAATAACAGAAACAAAGTTATTCTAACAATTTAACAGCCATAAAACATAGAAACATTTTATATCCGTAGATTAAATCTAAATGTAAAGATTATGTGTGATTTTGTTATCGATTGGTGAGCTTATGTTTGCTTTAAGTTAAATGTGTTCTTAGACTCATTAATAAAATGAGACTGGGTATTGATTTACTAACAATTTGTTTTCTATTTCAAATGGATAAAATGTGTGTCATTGGTCAGATAGACTTCAGTCAGTTTGTAGAAGATGATTCATTCTGGTTTTCCAATAACTATGGATCTTATGAGGAAAAGGACAAGGATGATAAACGTTCTAATTCTAGAACCTGGATAACGGACATGGGAAGCTCCATGGTTGCATGTATGTTTTAAATTAGTTACTTTTTTGTTTTTTGTTTTATTTTGTTTTGGTTTTGTTGTTTTTAGAGACAGGGTTTCTCTGTGTAGCCCTAGATATCCTCCGTAGAGCAGGCTGCTCTGGAACTCAGAGATCCAACTGCTAGTCACACGTTTGTATGAAAAAACACCTGGAATAAAATGTCTTTAAGAACTACTAGACTTTATTGATGAATCTGATCTGCCTAGGAGGAAGAGCTGCAATAAGCTTCCAATGTACTTATGAAACAGGCCTTATTTGACTGTTGGGTTTTATTTCATATAACTGCATAGCTTATAACCGTGCACTCCAGTGTTAAAGCCAGCTTCCCTTCCTCAATCTTTAAGTACTTGGTTAGTCAGGAAAGAGTCTGGCCATGCCATGTGAGGCTTTTCTTAAGAGGCCCCACACCTGAACAGGAAGAGCACAGGAACATCTCAGTCAATCCTCAGCTCTTAGTGCTTTATGTTTCCTTGTCAGACTCCATCTTCCCCCAGTGCACTCACTGAGCTCTGCCAACTCTCCTGTATCGCTCATATATCCTGGACTTTTCGAAAGATGGGTTACCTGCTGGAGCTTTCAGGGTACTTTCAAGTTCAAGTGACAGAAACTAAACTCAAAGATTGCTTCAAGAACAGGGGACACTGTTGATTGCCATAGCTGAAAGCCTAATATTAGAACAGATGTCTGGAAGCGGGGAGGGCAATTAGGAAGATGGTTTCTTGGCCTTACCCTTCCTCCTTGGTCAGCTCTGTCCTTCGTGTGAGATAGTTGTCAGCAGCATTTGGAATGGAGCTGGGAAGAGTGAAAGTACCATTGGGCTACCACACAAACACTAGAGACTTCTGGGAAGAGCCTTTCCTGTTGGTAACGACCTGTCAGTTGGGCACTCAGGGGTATAAGGCAGCGTGAGACACAGAGTAGCTTCCTGGCTTACAGGAGGAGAAAGAGTACTGCTCTACCGATCCAGAACACTAGTCTGTCCTTCCCGTCTGACTGAATCACATTGAGGGGCAAGGCCTTATGAAGTTGTCCAAAATCCCTAATAAATGCATCCAGAGGGCTTTCTCTGAATGAATAGCTGATCTACGGAGGTTGCATCCTAACAGAGCTAGGCTACGTCTGGGAAGGCAGCATACAGTGTTGGGTATCCATCCTTCTTGTCTGTTGTCACACACTTGGACCCAAATATATTTTTCTCTGTTATCTTTTTCATTTTTGCCATAATTTTTTAAAGTTATTTTCACTTTTGTGGTTTATCTGCTATGAAAACATTGACTAGAGCTATACTACCAAATATAATTCTCACCTTGTAGTTCACATCCAGCTATATTAACATTATCATTCACTGTGAAGACTTGCATACATGTAAACTCCTGTTTCCTATGCCTTTCTAACTTGGTGGTTTTAGCCAGTGTCTTGGTTCATTTGTGATGTTATAAGAAAATCCCACAAACAGAATGTCTTAGAGAAAGCACAGATCTAGTTTTCAAGATTCTGTATCCGAGAGATCTAAGGTGAACATAACAATACTCTTGTCTGGGAAGAGCTTGCTTCCTGGCTCACTGACGGCATCTCCTCACTGGGTTTTCAGGTAGTGGAAGAGAAAAGGCAACATTGTGTCAGTACATTACTAAAATTAGTATTCAACTGAATTAGTTTAATTAATTAAATTAGTATTAAAATTGTATTAAGCCAAACTAGATTATTTTAAATAAAGTGCTAACACCCAGTAAGCTATTTAAAAAGAAAAGGCAGGCATTAGCAAGTGTTGGGCTGTAGAAGGAGAAACATAAACCTTTGAACATTTCGGATATGTATAGGAAATAGTGTAACCACTTTGGAAAGCACTATGGTTGCTCCTCAAATAGGAGCATAAATCAGGGTTCTTCAAAGTGAGTAACAAATAGACAGATATGGTGGATATATCTCCACAACAACAATTAAAGTGATCCAGTCTTCCTATGGAATTGCAGTCCCCTTCAGCTCCTTCAGTCCTTCCCCTAGCTCTTCCATTGGGGTCCCCGGTCTCAGAACGATGGTTGGCTACGAGTATCTGCATCTGTATTAGTCAGATGCTGGCAGAGCCTCTCAGAGGACAGCCATACTAGGCTCCTGTCAGCAAGCACTTTTTGGCATCAGCAATAGTGTCTGGATTTGGTGGCTGCATATGGGCTGGATCCTCAGGTTGGACAGTCTCTGAATGGCCTTTCTTTCATTCTCTACTCCATTTTTTTTGCTCCTGTCTTTCCTTTGGACTGGGACAATTCTGGGTTAAATTTTTTGAGATGGGTTGGTGACCCCCATCACACAACTAGGGACCATGCCTATCTACTGGAGGTAGTCTCTATAGGTTCTATTTCTACTTTGTTGAGTATTTAGGCTAAAGTCATCCCTGTTGAGTTCTGGGAACCTCTTGCTTTCCTGGTATCTGGGACTTTCTAGTGGCTACACCCAGTTCCCCATCCCCCACTGCTACATATTGCTATTCAATTTCCTGACACTCTGTACTTCTTTCCTGTCCCTTCCCATACCTGATCCTGCCCCCCCTTTTCCCTCCCCCTCTTCTCTGCCTCCCAGGTCTCTCTCTCCCTCTACCTCCTGTCTAACTGAATCCCCCAGAGCTCCCAGGGATTAAACCACTAACCAAAGAGTATACATGGAGGGATCAATGGCTCCAAGTACATATGTAGCAGAGGATGGCCTTATCTGGCATCAGTGAGTGGGGAGGCTCTTGGTCCTGTGGAGGCTTGATGCCCCAGTGTAAGAGAATGCTAGAGCAGTGAGGCAGGATTGGGTGACTCAGTGGAAGAACACCTTCATAGAGGCAAAGGGGTGGGGGGATAGGATGTGAGGAGTTTGTGGAGGGGAAACCATGAAGGGGGGTGTCATTTGAAATGTAAATAAATAAAGTGATTAATAAATAAATAAATAAATAAATAAATAAATAAATAAATAAATAAATAGAAATGAAGTCCTGACACCTAGTCCATAGATGAACCTTAAAAAATCATGCTAGGTAAAACACACTGCTCATAAGAAGAGCACGTTATAGAATTGTGTTCATATAAACTGTCTTCACTAGGCAAATCACCTGACACAGGAAATAGGTGTTTTCTGGAGTCTAAATGAATGAGACAATGGAGAATAACCTCTAATGAGAAAGGGCTTACCCCACTGCCTGCTTGGGTTTTCTGTCATTCCACTAGCCATATACACTAGACATTGGCCATGTCTCCTGTTTCAGTTTCACTATCTGCAAAATACTCATTCACCCAACCTGTGTTCTGAAGATTTCGTAAGTAGGAATGCTCAATAAACATTAGTTATTGTTACTATGGTGGTTGTAATTTTAATTATGTGATTTTATGCATCTCTAAAAGCAACTGTAAAGTTAATTTTGAAGTATCATCTGTTATTGGAATAATAATGTAATAATTACCATCCATTAAATGCTGCCTACCAGCCATCAGTGAGCTGTGCATTTTTATGTATTATTTCTAATCTAATCTTTATAGCAGCTCTAAAAGATTATTACTGATATATATATGAATGAAATAAGGCTGAGAGAAGTTAAGACACTTCCCTAAATTCCCATCTCTAATGGTATCAGAACTGGGATTTTAATCTATGTGGCCTTACCCTTAAATCTGTGTCCTCCCTTGTGCCCAACGATGGTCTTCAGAATTGTTGACATTTGGTCTTAGGTCATATGATTTTTGCTAGTTAGGTACTTATTTCATAATAACATGTAACTGAGCTTTTGAGTTTTAGCACTTGATCTGATTCGAACTCAGCTTTTTAAAAGAAGGGACGCAGAGCCTGGGTGTTAGTCTGAGAGCCCAGCAGCATATAATCCCAGTGTGGGTAATGTCACAGCTCACTTCGATGTGAGACTATTTCACTTTGCTACCTTAACTTGCAGAAATATTAATATCATATGTGGAGTGACCTTTTAAAATAAAACTATTTCAGGGCATTTCTGCTGCTAGTAATGACTGAGCACTGAGGGATAACAGCTTCTCACTATTCAGTTGCTAAACACACATCAAGATAATCTTCCAGATAAAATTCCAGATTTGACTATCCGAAGTCACCCAGACATTGATATCTTGAAATCGAAACCTTCCAGATGTGGTGGTTGTCATATTTGACCAAAATACTTTCAAAATAATTTTGTATAGTCTCTCTAAGTCCCTTGAGTGACTTGCATTAACTACCAGTGTGTCTTCATTCAGGGTACTCAGTGTTCGGAGACAGAGAGGGACATTTCCTTGCTGGTATGGGATGAGGCCGAGGGAAACGCAGCCCTGTGTTGCTGCCACACTTTGTTGACTTGTCGACCCTCACTGTGGAGCTTTTGATTCAGGATCTCTGGCACTGGGTTTATAAATCTAGATGGAAGAGGCAGAGAATGGTGGTAACAGCGGTATTTTCTCTTTGGGTGTATTTTCATTAAAGTTGGCAGGTTGTTGCATATCATTCAGAAATATCAGAGTGCCAATTCCGTAGAGACATTTAGCTTAAAATTTGAGATAAAATGGATTAAAAACCCTTGTAGATTGAAGATGCTAGAAAGCATTACTTCTACAAGAAGAAGGCCATCACGAAGCGAGAATCCTACTCTCTGTTTGAGATTAGCAGTTTGTTGAGATTAGCAGTTTGATCAGCCCTAGTTCATGGCCAGTTTAGATGTAAACACCCATGCATAGAAGTTACAGTAGCATGTTCAAAACCCAGCAGCCAAGAGCAGCTGAAGCTGTAGGTTAAAATATCGCCCTGGCACCACCCCCCAACACACACGTGTGCACGCACACACATACACACACATGCACACACATGCACACATACACATACACACACATGCACACACACACACACACACACACACACACACAAACTCACCTCCTTGCATTCAGCACTAGAAAAGATAAACCCTTGCATTCCTCTCTGAGCTTCAGCAAACAGCATGTGGAAGAAGTTTGCCTTTCTTCCCAGTGTGGCTTTATTTCAGTTGGAGAAGTTCCCAGGAGCACTGTGCCAGTGGAGTGCACAGGAATGATTGATTAGACTAGAACTTCCGTCCTGTTCCATTGGATGCTGCTCTTTTTAAGAACTCTATCATGGGTGAATGACCTCAGCTGGGCGGAACGAGGAATTACCCAGTAATTATTATGTTAGGGCTCCCACACTTCTCTCTCTCTCTATGATTAAATATTTGAATGGTCTCAAGGAACTTGAACTTGCTTTGAAATGAAATGAATTGAGGAAGGAAAAAGAATGTCAGATTTCCTGTGGAATTAAGCCACAAATTAAGAGGATTAGCAGTTTTACATAAAAGTGAGGGCAGAGCTGTAGAGAATCAACCAAAGCAATTCCTTGAGATTTGCATAGTAGTGTAATCTTATGGTTTTAAGACACACTTCTAACTTTTTGAACCATGGTGATATCTTCACTGAAAATGACAGTAGAACAAAGATGAGGTGAATGACTGACAGCCATGTGCTTAAAGGTGAGCCTTGTATTAGGAGCCCCGTCCGCCCCCCCCATTAGAGGCAGAGAAATGTTTGCTCTCTGCTCTGGCACTCTGGAGAAGTGACTTGGCATTCAGCCAAGACTGTTTTATCTCTAAATTTAAAGTATCTACACTAGCTCCTCCTCCCTTGCAAGATTTTGTTCAGACTCAAAACACAAAACAAGAAAACCCACCACCTAGGATATCCCAGGGTACAGTTTAGATGCCAGCTCTGTCTTGTATGGCAAAAGGCCTACCTGCAAAAGTCACAGAGAACTAGGGTCAACCACAGCTTCTAACACCCCAACTGAAGAGCCAGCTAATAGTGAGATGCAGAAAAATTTAATCTACACTCATTGGGAAGAAAGAACAGAAAAAGTGTCTGGAATCTCCATGTTTTATCCTTGGAGTCCTGACATGAGCTTAGGTGAACCCTTCTTGAGTGATTGTCATACTTACGTGCAAAGCTAAGGGTGGCCCAGTGTAAAGCAGACTCCCTCCCTGCCTTCCATCCTGCCTTGGGTTACCTCATAGGCCCAAGTGAGGAATGTTTTCTTTTCAGCTAAAGCTGCTTCTAAGAACCTCCTTTAAGATCATCATATTTAAACCAAGTCTAGCAAAGAACAAAATATTGCATCACCTTTGAGTTATCTTAAGCAAAAGGGCAATTTTTCTTTCACAAAGTAAAGTGAGTTTTCAATATTTGTCAACATGGGGGAAAAATGGCTTTATTGCCAGCTCTTTCGTGGAACACACAGTGCAGCGTTTGATATTTCAGAATGATTGTCTATAGTTCATATTCCATTTTAGGCTTAAAAAAATTTGTGGCTTGATATACGTATGTACAGATCAATATCTTCAATGTACATATATGCTTATGCATATGTTCTTGTGTCTCATTTACCTTTGAAGTCCCTGAAACCCTCAGCTGGGGATACTATGTCAACTACAAAGGCCCAAAGACTAAACTCCGCAGCAATATAGCTGTGACCCTAAGGCCTACAAGAGCCTGCCTGGCAAACTAGCCATACTAAAATAACCAATTAAGGAAAGGAGCTCAGTATAAAATAGGCTTGCAGAAGACCACACTCCTGTGTTCAGCGAAGTCTAGGAAATTTGGCAGTGACTTCTGTAACATTAGCCTAAATGACAGTGATCTGATTCATAAATAACACCCTTTCTGGGTTTTGTCTATAGTCCTAACTTAACCAGAAAAAGCCGAAAAGGCACTTCTAACTTAGCCCCAGGAGACCCTCCTTGTCAGGTCTTCCATTGCCTTCCTTTGACACACCATCCCCACCTGCACCCCACCTAAAAGAGGCTGGCTAAGCCCAACTCCCTCCAAGCCCAGAATAAATGGCTTCTGCTGTTTTTATTTGACTGATCTTGTGTTATTTTCACAATAAGAAATGATAGCTATTTTCTTTCATCTTTATATCAAGCTTAGAAAAACAGAGCTGCTCACAATGCATTAGGGCTAGTGAGAAATTGTTCCTTTGATCTACAGAGGTTTAATTAAAATTACTGCACAGAGAATTTGCTCTGACACTCTATAGTCGCTGTGGCCTGTGCTCTGTCCCCACCAAGTTGGGCAGTGCCCCTGTGTTTCTAAAGCCTGGCACATCACTGATCATGGCTTTTCTCACCAAGATTTAGGACAACTGATTTTATCTCTAAAAAGGTATATAACTCCTAAAATAAGATAAAATGATCACCATTTCTAAAACAAGATATAGAATTCCTAATATAAATCCTAAACATATTCCTAGGAAGCTAAGGTGGGGTGTGTATATGAATGCACTGTGGGCATCGGTCCATTCTAATTCCAGGTACTAGTGCCTACGCATTCCTTTGAACACATCCCTTTTTTAAATTTACGACCAGATTCTCTAAAGGTATCTGACATCACTAGAACTTTCTCAACTGCCTCTCTGCAATCTCAGTTTGTTTGTTTTTTCAAATTACTAATTACCAATCACCCACCCAGAGCATCTCACTTAGATTATTCTGAGACCTATGAGTTCTTGTATTATATTTCTCTACAGAATAAAAACATAATTCTTTTGTTTCTTCTAGAGAGGGTCTCACTATGTAGATTAATCTGGCCTGGAACTCAGAAATATTCCTGCTTCTTCCTCTGCAGTCGTGGGGACTCCGTGTGCATCAACAAACACTGCAAAATATAATTTTTCTCCTCCTTCTCCTTTACTTTTATTTGTATGAATTTACTCATCTTCTTGTTGATGAAGAATTATTTAGAACCTCCCATCTACTGTTTGCTTTCGTAGCTAGAGCAAGTTCCTACTTGAATATGTTTTACTGAGATGGCTGAATTATCTCTCTCTCCCCAATTCATGTCTTGAATCGCCAACCAATAGTAGCTCACAATGTGATGATAATGGAAGGTAGGACTTTTACAAAGGTGAGTAAATTAAAGGCAGGCCACTGAGGAGGACCCTGACCCGTCTATCTTGAGCCCTTCTCAGAGCATGGGATTTAAATTCATAGAACCTCAAAGTGCACCCCTTCAGAAGACAGGCCATGTGGGGCCTTCTCTGTCTGTAAGAAGATAGAATAGAAGGTTTCCAGGTGGCTTTTCAAAGCGTCTTTAATGTTAATTGCCCCTCGCTATACTCCTCTTCAGAGACTTTTGAAGGAAGCTTTTAAAATGAGACCCAGGGTAGTTGATAAGTAACTTAAGTAACCTACCCAGAATCACATGACTGATAGGGAGCAGAATTAAATGTGCAAAGTAAGCCACCTATCTGAGAAACAGGAGAGGGAGGGAAAGGAAAGGAATAGGAGAGGGAAGAGGGCAAAGAAGGGGGAGGAAGAGGAGGAGGTGGTGGTGGCAGCTGCGATGGAGGAGGAGGGGGGAGGAGGGAGAGGAGGAGGAGGTGGTAGTGGCAGCTGCGATGGAGGAGAAGGGGGAGGAGGAGGGGAGGAACGAGGGGGTGGCAGCTGGATGGGGAGGAGGGGGAGGAGGAGGAGGAGGAGGAAGAGGAGGGGGAAGAGGGGAGGAGGGGGAGGAGGAGGAGGTCTAAAAAGTATCAGGTGCCCAAGAGTAACAGTAAAACAGCTGAAGGCAGGGATGCTTTTAAAGTTATAAAAAGACATTGCTCTTAGTGATGATTTCCTGGTACGGCTTAAAAATCCCAAACCCCTCAAAGGAAAAAGTAGACCAGTGGGGTCACATTAAACTTCTGCACGTGGGTGCAATCAATAAAGTGAAAAGGTGACCTACAGAATTCGAGAACATATTTGCAAAGTAAATGTATAATTAAGATTTCTTGTCTAAAATATATGAGGACATGTGCACCTCAAAGGCAAATATTCTGACTTAAAATGTCTAGGACATTTTTTCTAAAGAATGTGAACAAATCATCAAAGGGTGTGTGAAAAATGGTCACACCATTAGTCAAGGAAATTCAAATCAAAACCATGGTGAGATGTTAAATCACACCTGATGAAAAGAAGGAAGTAAATGTTGACAAGGATGTCCCAAGCACCAATGGTGGGAATATAAATTATACAGCCACTATGCAAAATTCTTCACTAAACAATTAGAAGCACTATAATTTCATTCAGCAATCATGCTTTTGGGGATATATACATATACATATACCCTTACAAAGGCAAGTAAATTAAAATATGAAATATTATATATAAGATATATATATATAAATTAATCTATAATTATATAATATATAATACATATACTATATATATCCAGGGAAAATGACATCAAATTCTGAGCCCCCCCCAACTCCTACCCCAATCCTTTGCAACATATTCATAATTTTCCAACATATGACAATACTCCGTGTACCCACCAGCAGGTACATGGATAAAGAACATGGTACGTATACCCAGGAGGATACTACTTGGCCTTTAGAAAAGGACCCATTTTCATTTGCAACAACATCCTGAAGGATATATAAGTTAGACATAGAAAAATAAACTCTGTGTGATATTAGTTGTATGTGAAATCTGACAGTCAAAGTTAGAGTAGCCAAGAATGGCACGGCGGTTGTCATGAGCTAAAGTGTGGAGAGAATGGGATGTTGGCCTGGATGGCGCCAACTGAGTTACAAGAGGAGCACCTCGGTGACTATAGCATTCGGCATGGTGATGATGGATGTGGCCATGAATTTGAGTGTGGACATCGTAATCTTCACAAAAACACAATTAAAAACTGTCATATTGTACACACTGAGTCTACTTGGGCTTTGCCGATTGAATACTGCAAGATAAAGATGAGATTCTAATCAAGTTGGATAAGAAGAAAAACTGATAGAAAGAAATGATTAGTTGCCTTTCAAAAGTGCTAAAGAAACACTTATTGTACATAATCTAAGCTTTGATCAAGGGTAAGCAGAATCTCAATATTTTGAGACATGCCGTTTTACCAGTAGTACGTTCTCTCAAGCACAGTAGTCTGGGAATAATGGGCTGCCCAGTACTAGGCCCAGGTCAAGCAAGGTCACAGAGCCCAGACAAGTAGCAGGTGTGGAAAGCCCCCTGCAGGTTGCTTGTGGGATTATTACCTTGGAAAAGGAGAAACAGATTCTATGAGGATTTTTTTTTTAATGAAATGTAGAATTCTGCACCCAAAATGCCTGGGGATAGAAGTGTTTCAGAGTTGCCTTTTAGGGTTATTATAAAGAGATATCTTGGGGCAAGGAGCCTCTAGGAACAGAAAGTTCACTTCTGTCTTAGATGCACTTTATAGCCATAGACTAGAAGTAACTTTATATGCTATTTTGCATAATTTTACACATGAAACAAAGTTTTGTGATATGTTATTTTCTAAGTCAATCGTACTCCCCTGCCTGTGAAGTGTTTAGGTTTTCAGGTGTTTGGAGTAGGCACACTCCACGTGTGCATCAAGAGAGCCTGTAGTAACTTCTTTTCATAGGCAATAAAGACCTTGGTTACATACATTAGAAAACTAAGCCACCAACAGGGACAGAATGTCTGCCAGCTCTGCAATAAATGAATGTAGTGTGATCTTATAACTCAAGCATGAGTGATACTTCATTGTCATAATATTATAAAATCTGAATGTGAATTTACACAGATGTGTAAATGGATTTGTGAAGTTAATGATCACCAAGATGGAAAAGAGAAAGCCATCAAATTTTAAGTTGCTAACCATCCCTCATAGGTGAGTGATGAGACCTCCCAGAGTCATTAATATGGTTAAAAGATGTTTCCATCAAAACTACAGGATTGTGCTTGATGTACACCTGAGTTTCCCCTTGTGTGCCCCAGGCTTACCGGTGTCATCTTATGTTTCACTCAGTTCTGACACTTGTCATGAGTGGGATCTATCTTTTGAGTTGCATTCTCTGGGTGACACAGAACAGGCTGTCTGTGCACAGGACATACCTTCTTCTGACAGGTACCTGAGCATGCCTGTGTGAACTACTATTCATGGGAGCCTGTGAGAACCCAAACTTGTGGGAGCTCTGGGGGCAATCAGACCAATGCCCACCACAGTATATAGTCTCATGAGCCAAGGTATGGCCTTTTTCTTTCCATGGGTACCTTAGGAATTGTTGAGGAGAAGACAGAAGAGTGGCTTTCTGTTGCTAGCTTTGCTGGCCATAGGCCTGTGGGCTGTGGGCTGTGGGCTGGCTTAATAACCACTCCAAGAGTCATTTTGTGTTTCCTTAGGAGAAAGCTACCCCCTAGATGCAACAGTGAGATCCTTCCAGTCATTAATTTCTATGACAGAATATAGAACTCAAAAGAGAAATAAAAAGTTGATGTTTTACTACGGAAATAAATAGAAATCTCTGTAGCTCTTGGTTAGTCATAGTAGTCTACAAAGGAACACAACCAAAAGAATATGCATAAGCTTAGAGTGTGATTTATTAGACAACCAGTGTCTGGTTAGTTTCAGAGTGGCTGTCAGCAGGCTGAAGGGCTGACTGCTGCTTAGTGCTAGAAGCTGGAAAAGCAGAAAGACACAGAGGTGCTGGGAGGCTGTGGGTCTAAGTCCTATGTCAAGTTGCTAGGGAATTGAGTTCAAAGGCTGGAATCTGATTTCTTCTGACAGTGGTGGCAGCAGAAAGTCTCAGATTCTAAAGGGAGGATAGTTAAGAGAAGGAAGGAAGGAAGAAGGAAGGAAAAGGAAGGAAGAGGAGAAGGGAAGGGGAAGGGAAAGGAAGGAAGGAGAAGGAGAGAAGAGGGGGAAAGGAAAGGGGAGGAGGGAAGGAAGAAGGAAGAAGGAAGGAGGAGGAAGGGGAGGGGAGAGGGTAATAGGAGAGGGAAGGGAAGAAGGAGAAGGAAGGAAGGAGGAGGAGGAGGAGAGAGAGAGAGAGAGAGAGAGAGAGAGAGAGAGAGAGAGAGAGAGAGGAAAAGAAAAATTATTATTACCATGGAAAAGTACCTTGGCAACACTTCCAGGGAGACTGAAGGTGAAGGTGCAGGACTGACATTTTATATAAAAAGACACCTGTTCTTAAGTAGAAAATTTAAATTATATTGAGTGATGCAATCACTTTAACATTTTCTCCTAGGACTTTGTGCCCTATTTTAGAAACAAAAGATCAGCTGTTCCCAACTATGCCCTTAAAATCAGCTTTCAAAAGAAATAAAAGGGATTTCTAAAAGACTGGGGTGGGGGAAGGAAAAACTTGCCCTTATAAGCTCCGATAACCTCATTTGGAAAGTAATTTCATGTGTTAGAGAGGTAATTCTCTCCTTGTCTGTGTGACAGACTCACAAGAATCTAACAGATCTATCTAGCAACTTGACCAAGCTACAATCCCACGGAGCACCGTGGCAATCTAGGAGCATTCATGATGCACACACTGCAAACCCTGGGTGCCTTTTTCCTCTTCTCATAATCTTGAAACCTTAACAAAATCATCCAGTTCTCTCACTCTGGGACCTCGCACGGCAAGGACTTTCGAGCCTCCCTTATTGAAATGTGCTCTTGAACTTACTAGCTACAACTGCCAGCTTGAGATGTGTAAATAGGCAGGGACTGTGGCTGTTGGACTGTGTTGAACAAGGACCAGTGATTGGCAGCTCCCACCCAGGAGGAGGAAGCACATAGGTTGCAAGGAAGGTGATGATGGGTTTCACAGAAACAGAATTACCAAAGCAATTCTCTACTCAAAATCCTGTGCCCTGCAATATTTTAAGAGATTCCGTGTTTTCACATGATACAAAAATGTCCCCTGGTTTTTAAAAGCAAAGATGACAAATCTAGCCTTATACGACCTTAATTGGCCTTATATATGATTCTAGAATTGGGGAGCAATCTGCATCCAATTTCTCAAGACTCTTTACCCTAGAAGCAGATTGTATTTATAGCCAGAGAAAGGGAAGTGGATTTCAAATATAAATATAGAGAGAGGAAAGGCAAAGAAGCCATGTTGGTCAAAGCTCGGGTCTGTCCTATTTGACCTTGGTTTAACAGTTGGCATTTGGTAATTGGCTGAGATTCACCTACTTGCTCCCAGAATAGGTTACAACCTGGATACATATCAAGTTTCAGTGCACACTATATGCGGAAATGCTTGAGGAAATGTGAATTATGTATGAGGTAGCAGCTTCATGCTAGGTCGGTATAGGCCCCACACAAACCTGTGCAGCCATTCTGATTTAATCGGGTTTTGTTTTTCCTACATTAAATCATGAGTCCATGAAACATAGGTTGGTCAAAACAAAACAACAAGAACACTGTCATTCTATCACGTGCCTCTTTTTACTACAAGATAGAATGCTGTTCACAAGGCAGCTAGCTCCTTTCAGAAAGCTCTCACTGTTTCCACGGCACGCATTGAAACGTCCCTATTGTGCTGTTACTTCCGGTGTCTCGCTTCTATTACGCCACCCGCAGCGTGCTGTGCCTGATCCCTGATTTACGTTGAAATCTAGGTAGTGCGATTCTGCTCTGATCTCTTGTTCTCTGTTGTTCTAGACACTTTTCCGGGAGTGCAGAACAACAGGGTTTCCATTCCCAAACCCCAGTTTCACTCTGTACCTCCTTGATGCTCTGTAGACTCAGCCCTGCCTGCTATTACCCATTGTTCCCACAAGCATTTCTGCCCCACACCACAGTGCGATGGGATCAGAGCCAGCATCATCAGTCACCGAATCTGCCAACATCAAGCCTTGGCTGAGGCTAAAGCAGCCTTATAAATAATAAGTCAAGGACATGTTTGTTTCACTGGAATTCGAAACATTTTTTCTTTTTGTTACTAACTTTATCCTGCTCCAGTGGCTGGTTTCCCAAAAGCTTTGAAGTTTAACTACTGTTTATCTTGTTGGAACAGTGTCACTGTAAGGAACACTATTGAAATTAAATCTGTGATATGTATTCCAGTGTGGAGCCGGCATCATGTGGAACTTGGTCATTGCACCAGCAGCAAGACCGTGGTTGTTAGATTGGAGGGGAAGAGAGGAGGAAGAGAATGGGAGGAGGGAGAGAGAGGGAGAGAAAGGAACAAGAGAGAACTGACAGACGACAGACAAAGGAAGGGGATGAGAATAAAGGGAGAAACTTAAAGTTTGTCATAATACAAATAATTACAGTGAGAAAGGTTTTCATAGTTTATATAAGTTTATTTTTTCATTTTTATTTTATGTATACATGTTCTCTGCCTGAACACATGTGTACCACATGTCTGCCTGATGCCCACAGAGGGCATGGGAAAATCCTGGAGCTGGAGTTAAAGACAGCTGAGATCCACCTTATGGGTTCATGGAACCAAACCTTGGTCCTCTGCAGGAGTAGCTAGCAAGAACTCTTAACCAATAATAAGCTGCTTTCCAATATGAATTTTCTCCTTCCCTCTCTCCGTCCCTCCCTCCATATATACTTGAGAAGAGGGTCCAAAGAAACTAAAAGAAGCATCTAAATGAAAGCAAGAATTTTTTCTTTCTTTTTTATTTTTTATTTTCCTTTTAGTCAAGATGGGTTTTTTGTTTGTTTGTTTTTATTGGTTATTTTATTTAGTTACATTTCAAATGTTGTCCCCCTTCCAAGTCTCTCCTCCACAAACCCCATCCCATCACCCCTCCCCTTTGTCGCTAAGAGGGTGCTCACCCACCCACCCACTCCCTCACCTCACCACTCTAGCATCCCCCTACACTGGGGCATCAAGCCTTCACAGGACCAAGGGCCTCCCCTCCCAATGATGCCCAATAAGGCAATCCTCTGCTACATATGTAGCTGGAGCCATGGACCCATCCATGTATACTCTTTGGTTGGTGGTTTAGTTCTTTCTTTCTTAAACAAACAAAACAACTGAAAGTCTCCCTGAGATATTCTGCAGGATGTATTTTTCATCTCAGTGAAACTGAAATCTTCTTTGAAGTCTTTAGAGAGAAACTGGAAGTTAATCCGTGATGAAGGCCTCATGGTGATGGATAAAGCCAAGGTCTCTTCCTGCCTGAGGATGAAAACCTTCGGGAGAAGGGCGACTGGAGCCAGTTCACACTGTGGCAGCAAGGTGAGCTCTTGGCTTCTAGATTATCTTCGTCATGCACCAACCAGATGATAAATGAGTAGTCTTCTACTGACAGCTGCCTGTGACATATTATATGCCCTTACTGTCTTTAAACACATGCATCTGTTCCTTTGTATACATATGTGTATATGGATAAATATATTAAGTGATTTCAATTAAAGGCTGTGGTATTCACTGTACCCTACAGTGTTTGAGTAACTGGAGAGCCCACCATGTCTGTCAGTGTGTCAGAAGGGCATATCACTGAACTGTATTCACTGCTGTAAAGTGTGGGTGATCCTGGGGGACACAATGATGCCAGCATGGGTGTGAGCCACTGCAGAGGATAAAGTTGGTGGTGGTAATGTTTTATGTTATAACTGTTTTCTGCTTCCACATTCATAAGTTTCTTCTTGTTCTTTCTGTTGATATTCAGTTATTCTGGGAAACATTTTGGTTGAAAGGCCTTAGTATGTTTGTTGCATTCTTTATTATTCTAAGCATTTAAGGTTGATGGATATGTGACTTCAGATGCTGAATCTATATTGTGTGTGATTTTTTTACTTGAGTTTTAAAAGAGACTGAATTTATGTCTTGATTTCCATTTTGAATCAAAATAATTGTGTGTGTGCATGTGTATGTGTGTTTGTGTGTATGAAGAGAGAGAGTGTGTGTGCTGTGTGTTTTGCAGGATTTAAATGCAGAATTTCACATATATTAGGCAAATGATGAAATACCAAGTTCTATCTCTTGTATTCCTTTTTGAATAATCAACTTTTTTTCCTTTTTATTATATTTTATTATTTAAAACAAATTTTAAATTTAAAGTATTTGGTGCTTTCCCCCTCACTACCCACCCAGCTTTCATTTCTTTCTCAAAAACCATCCAACCAACTTTAAGTTCTTTCTTAAAAACTAAACAAAAACTACAAACCCACAAAACTATAACCACATAAAATGACACACACACACACCACCACCACCAACAACAACAACAATAAACACTGTGGAATCTATTCTGGGTTGAGCATGAGCCCTGCCCTGGACTGATTGATATACCCAGTGTCATTTTACTGGAAAAAAATGAGTTTCCATCTCACCACAGGTATAAATGACAGTTCAGTTGTTAACCTTTGCCCTAGTGCTAGGTTTTCATAATTTCATTATTCATTCCATTTTTAAAATGCAACAATTAAATATAATAGATAAAACAGAAATAATCACATCAAAGTTGAACGAGGCAAACCAACAGGTAAAAAAAAGAGAGTCCGAGTGAAAGCACAAGAATCAGAAACTCAACTCATTTGCACATTCAGAAATCTCCTAAAACCCAGTAAATTATGGAAAGCATGAATGAACACAGAGGACCTGGTGCAGTCCTATGCCTGGCCCCACGCATGTGCTTCTGTATATGAGAGCTTTGCTATATTGATTTAGAAGGCCTTGTTTGCTTGGTATTCACCATCCATTCTGCTCTTACATTCTCTCTGCTTCCTCTTCCATGGGGTTTCCCTGAGTTCTGAGAAAAGGGATTTGATAGAGACATCCCATTTAGTGCTGAGTGTTCCAGGGTCTCTCACTCTGCAGTGTCTGTCTGTGGGTCTCTGTATCTGTTCCTATCCGGTGCAGAATGAAGCTTATCAATGATGGCTGAACAAGGCACTGATCTTCGAATGTAGCAGAGTATCATTAGAATCATTTTTTGCTACTTTTTTTTCTTTAGGCCAGTATTACTTGGCTTCTAACCCTAGTCCCTGGGCTCTCTAGTCTCAAGTTCTTTGGTCACTGCAAAGTATTGCGTGTGGATTTAATCTTGTGGAGTGGGCCTTGTGTCAAATCAGTTATTGGTTGGTTACTCCCATAAGCTTTGTGCCGTCATTGCTCTAGCAATGACCTCTGTTGATCCTTCCATCCACCCTCCCCCAATTCATCCATATGTATTTATTCTGTTTCTCTTTCCTAACCAGATCTATCTGTTCCCTCTTGACCCTTACTCTATACCTACCCTCTGTGAGTCTATGGATTGTAGCTTGGTAATCACTGACTTAACACTGGGTATGCACTTACAATCCAGTAATCAAATAATAGCACTTTGTCTTTGTTGGTCTAGGATACCTCACTCAGGATACATTTATTTGTTTCTTGTTTGCTTTGTTCCATCAATTTACCTGCAAATTTCATGAGATCATTTTTTTTAACAGCTGAGTAATTCTCCATTGTGTAAATGTACCATATTTTCTTTATTCATTCTTTAGTTGTGGGAAATGTAGGTTGTTTCTGATTTCTGGCTATTATGAATGGATCGGTAATGAACATGGTTGAGCAAGTATCTCTGAGGTAGGCTACTTTATGTATGTGCAGATGAGTAGTAAAGCTGAATCTTGAGGTACATTGATTCCCATCTTCCTGTGGAACTGCCACACGGATTTCCATAGTGACTGTTGAGTCTGACTCCCACCAGCAATGTATAAGTGTTCGTTCACCTTACTTCACATCCTCTCCAGTATGAGCCATCACTTCTTTTGTTAATTGTAGCCATTCTGACAGGAGTCATATGGAATCTCAAAGTAGTTTTGATTTGCATTTCCCTGGTAGCTAAGGATGCTGAACATTTCTTTAAGTGTTTCTCAGCCATTTGGGATTTCTCTGTTGAGAATTCTCTATTTAGATACATACCCCATTTTATAATTGGGTTGTTTTCTTGATACTAATTGCTGAGTTCTTTATGTATTTTCGATATTAGCCCTCTACCAGATGTGTAGTTGTTTAAAATCTTTCTCCATTCTACAGACTGCCACTTTGTCCAAATGATGATGTGGCTCAGCAGTTAAAAGCTAGACTCAAAGCCAAAAATATAAGAATAATCAACTTTTCAGCACTGAAGAATGAGAGAACTGACAAATATTATATATTTTCTTCACCGATAAGTTTGTAAATGATTGTCTACAGGACCGGGGCCTGAGTCAGTGTTAGAGCTCTAGCCTGGAGTGTACAAGACCCTGTGTTGCCTGCCAGAACTCTAACAAATTTCTGTTTGACTACTGTTAAACATGTGTCTTGCTCACAAATTAAACAATCATTGCCAACCATGCGAAAGTACAAAGGAGCCATGCCACACATCTTTATTCTAGAGCCTAGGGGGAATGGTGCTAACGACCTCCATCACGTCAGGATGACTGAAGCTGTAAGTCCTTCTCTGCAGTCTGCTTGGGCCCAGGATATAATGTGATTGGAAATTGTATTTTAGTGCGTAGGACTTGGAAATAACAAGGTCAGTTTATACTGCTGTGCTGAGCAGCCTCTATCATTGATCAGAGTTGTCATGCAGAATGAAGTTTCTCTTCTCTGTAGTCTTGAATATAAAGAAGAATATACCCAGGTCTCTAGCTCCATGAATATACCTGATAAAGTCACATGCAAATAATGCATTATTCTTTTGTATCTGTGTTGCCTGGTAGATCTCTTGCCTGAGCTATTTTCCCAAAGAAGCCAAGTTTGCTGCTTGTTGAGAATTAACTTTGGTGACAAATAATAAAAACACACACACAAAAAAATCAACTGTGTTACCAAAGCTGGGCATTCCTTATTCAATTGCAAACTCAACGGAATGCCTCCTGCCTTGTAACCTGTGACATAACAAAATGAGGAAGTGCTCTTTGAAGCACAGAATTTGGAAATCATGGTTCTCGTTTAGAGTCCTGAATATATTCTCTCTTGCTCTGTCATGTGGGCATGCCCTGAATCTCCTTGAAAAGAGTAATGAAAATGGTTGTGTTGAGTATGGAATAGTTCCTACTGTCAGTGAATACTGGGAAGAAGAGTATTGAATATATGGCAGTGATTCTGCAGTATTGCTGTGTAATGGCAACTCATTAGTAAAGGGCAACAAAGAAGCCTTGAGACCTGGATTAGTCAGGGTTCTCTAGAATAGAAGAAATTATAGAATGTATGTGTATACATATTACATATATGAATGAGAGGGAGAGGAAGAGGGAGGGAAGAAGGGAGAGAGGGAGTGAGGGAGAGACAGAGGGAAGGAGAAAGGGAGGGAGGGAGGAGGAGGGAGGGGAGGGAGGGAGGGAGGGAGGGAGGGAGGGAGGAAAGGAGGGAGGGAGGGAGGGAGGGAAGGAGAATTTATTAGAATGATTTAAGGCTGTAGTCCAGCTAATCCAACAACGGCTGCCTATGAAAAGAAGATCCAAGAATGCAATAGTTGTTCAGTCTATGAGGCCGGATGTTTTAGCTGGTCTTCAGTATAAGCTGGAATCCTGAAGAAGTAGACTCTAATGCCAGTGAAGGAATGGACTTCTAGTGAGGGCAAGAGCAAGAAGGTAAAGAGAGAAACGGCCTTCTTCCAAGTCCTTTGAATAAGCTTCCGGCAGAAGTGTGGCCCAGATTAGAGGGGTGTCTTCCCACTTCAAAACATTATGGATTAAAGATGTGACTCCCCACCTCAAAGATCCATATTAGAAGTGGATCCTTCCCACTTTAATTGATTTAATTAAGCACATATTCCCTCAGAGGTGTGCCCATCACAAGGCCTATCTAAAAGCCTAGACATCAGATCCATGACAGCTGCACTATAATTACCAGCTCTCTGCTCTCCCGTTTACTATGGTACACCTCTGTGTGTCAGTTTGTCCTGTGTATTATAAGACCTGAGTGGCTTCCTTCCTGGGTACAGTGAACATCATACATCACTCTAAGCATCTGACCATAGTGAGCACTACAGGAATTTTGTGTTTAATGGACCCTTCCGATCACATGTGGAAACTTAAAACAGTGGGTTCTAAGCTATGGATGTTGAACTATTACTGCATAACCTTCTCCTGAGAGAGAAACTCTGTACCTTCTGACTTCACAAGGTTTACAAGCTGTATCCCTGATGCTTGAGACCAGAAAGAGTTCAAGTTTCTAAGTTTTTCTGACATGGGAATAAAGGCATGGACTTTGCCAGTTGAGTGTTTATGATCAAAGCATGATCTAGACCTGAGGTCATTTAAACACTAGCCCCAGAAAGCTCATTTAGTTTCAGGTTGTGGATATTAGGGATCCTGCTTTTTATGTACCTAGAGGTTAAAACCCAGACCTCACCAGGGGAAATCCTGGTGACAGGATCGATTTGGTCTTCTTGGCACAACTGACCAATCAGTATTACACAAGCTCAGGCCTTACCAAAGGGCCAAAGGAAACCCAGCTGCTCTGGTGGTTTTCAAGCTTCCAGACTTCACCCAGCTTTAGCTTGAGCAGCATAGGCCATAGCTGAAAGTCCCATGTCAGACCTTCCAAAACCTTGCTCATAGATGCCCTGGAAAACCAGGCTAAAAAGTCCATTATGATGGCTTATACATTTGTATGCTATTCTTTCAGGCTGGCATAAATTGTTTGGCTCGTTTGGGGTACAGTATTACTAAGTACAGAGAGCACATAGCAATGAACCCGATTAAGAAGCAAATAGTTCATCTGCAAGGAGCTAATAGAACTGTAGAAGCTTAGAGGTCGTTGACTGAGGCAGACGTCATGGTGCTGTGTCTCTTAGAACTCATTTTGTTCTCAGCATAAGATTATCTTAGTGTACATGAACATCTAAAGTCCAACTCAACTTTAGATGTAATTTCTTTTATAGAAATTTTGAATGGGAAAACAAAAATTTCTTTCTTTAAAATTAGCAAAACAAAATCCTGTTGTTTTCCTCCTCATGAAAGCTCGTGATACTGTATAACAGTGATACTGTATACATTCTACACATCTTCCCAAGAAGAGTGTGGAGATATTTTGGATGGTCCAAGATGCTGAAGATAAAGCCCCAGAATCTGTTCTTCATACAATTACTCATAAATATCTTTTTGCTTAAAGATACTGATGTTCTTCATTTAAATACCATTTTAGCAACACATAAAGATTCATAATACATTGAAAAATACACTAAATTCTAACACAAGATGTTTTGCTATCTCTTAGAAATGCATTTCAGGTTAGGGATAGAATATAAAGTGTTCTCCTTTCTTAGATTCTATATTAATTTCCAGTGTGTACTATAACAAATTAACAGAAACTAGTGACTTGAAGGCATGGCTCAGAAGTCTTCAGTGGGTATCACTGCTGTCATTATCTTTCAACAGGCTTCAGATTCTAGTTTCTAACTATGACTTTTGTGTCCCTTGTCCATCTCTAAAACCAGCAATCGGCTGGTCAGTCTTCTTATAATCTGAATTATAGACTCTTCTCTCTCATTTTTACACATATAAAGGCCCTATCATGACAACATTGGCCTCTAACTGTCTCTCTCTTGGCCTTAACATTCTGACAGCAAAGGTGATCATACAAGTACATGTGACTCAAATGGGATGAGATAGTTTTACTGCAGTTTAGTTGTGTGTGAGTTTGTGTGTTGTGTGTGTTATGTGTATGTATGTATGTGTATTTCAGTAGGGTCTCATTATGTGATCAGGTTAGTCTTGAACTCCTAGGCTCAAGTAATCCTCCTAGTTAACTTCCAGAGTAGCTGAGACCACAGATGCACCATGACAACTGTGATTTGCTTCTCTCAATAGTTTTATCATGTTTTGTTCTAGAAGGAAAAATGAGAATGCCTGTAAAGGAGCTCCTAAGACCTGTGCTTTACTAGAAAAATTTTCCGAGACAACAGGATGCAGAAGAGGACAGGTACCAAGAGTGTTTTCAGAGATGGGAAGAAGACAGTTTGTTGTCAGGAAAGAGCAGATCTGACCTTTACAAAATCACAATTATTTCCCTTGGCACAATGGATGTCTCTCTTCCCATTCACTTTTTAATGAAACATAATTTCATGTGGTTAATGTCAAAACTTGAAGGTCGAAAATGTTGAGTATTATGCCACATTGTGGGAAACTGAGAGTGCTTGTTTTTTGTTTCCTTCACAAAGAAAATAGGATGTGAATATAAGTCAAGTTACAAAGACTCTCATCTGAATTGATACTGATTCCGCTCGCTTCTCCATACCTTGTTAAATGGATAATTGGGTGTCATACTTTCTATACAGATCAAATATTCCATCATGCACCCTGGAACTCATGTGTGGCCACACACAGGACCCACAAACTGCAGGCTCCGAATGCATCTAGGGTTGGTGATTCCCAAGGAAGGCTGCAAGATCCGCTGTGCCAATGAGACCAGGTATGTTTCCTTTGTCATTTTCTGTTTAACCCATCACTCAACAACAGATGTTCCTTCCAGAAAGTCTGTGGTTGATGGGATCAATGTCCCTAGCTGAATGAAGACAGGAATGAAGACATTTGCATCTAGACTTAGTGTGTGACCTTCTTTATGCTTCCTGGGTGTAGAGATGTCATTCACAGTCAGGGCAGGTTTGCCATTTACCCCCAGAACACTCATCTGCCTGCCCAGCTGCCTTGTTTCTTCAAGGTGGACAACCTTGCATTCAGGGTCAATTCACTACCTTAAGTTCCCCACATTCTGCATTGTGCTTCAGGTTCCACAGCTTGAGTTATGCATATTTATAGCAAGTCTTCCTCCTTGAAGACATCACCAGTGGACATTTGCATTTTGCTCTAGAGACACCAGCATGGCTGTCACTATGTGACTTTGACTAGTCACTTAATCTCCTTAAATCTCAGCTTCCTGAGGCAACAATACTGACTCTTCAGGGCTGTATAATGGTAAAGTGAACAATCCTAAGAAGCACTTGATTCTCCTCCTGACATCAGCAAGGCCATGGTAAATGTTAGGACTCACATCATGCTTTCTCCTCTTCTAATCACAGCAGCTCATGCACCCTCTTATGAACAAGGCACACTTGCTCAAGCTACACTGAGCAAGCCCCACAAGCTCTGGCCTTTTGCAAGGAGTTAACTAGATAGTCGTTTTATCTATTCAAAGCATACTAATTACTAGGATCCAATTTCAGTTCCCAAAAATAAGACCTGCCATTTGCCATCTTAAGCCATGTGCTCAGTGGTGTGAGTCTCGGTGGTTCTTCTGGCCAGCTCTCATTGGTGTTAATGCCTCTTAGTCTGTGGATCATGCTGAAGTGGAAGCTCCTAGAGATGAGAAATCAGGAAGTTATTCTTCTTCAGCCCTTATTGACTATGACAGGGGGCAGAATGGAGAAGAGACAAATGTTATGGGATACACAATGGTGGACCACACGGAACTCTCCTCTCCCAGACACACATGGTCAGGAAGATCCTATGAGAACTGGTGCTTCATGAGCCCAAGGGGAGCACAGGTCAAAGGTGACAAGTGGGTCACTTGCCCTAAGGTTTGGGAATCTTGGGTAGTGTTTTGTTTTGTTCTTCCAGTTTGCTTGCTTATTTGTTTCTATACAAGAGTGTTATGGGTATTGAAAGCTGAGAGGAAAACATTCTGAAACATCTATAAAAATAAAGATGTTAAATCAGAGAAACACTTTGGGGTTCAGCAGCCAAGAGTAGAGAGCACGTGAGGAGGAAGGTAGGGGAGTGAGTGTGGCCAAGGCCAGTTCATAGGAAGGAAGCTTCTGACACCAAATTTACTGGCTCAGTTCATAGTCAGGGGTTATTTTCTGAAGGGAAGAGATGAAAGCACCATTAGTAACTGAGACAGTGAAATGTCCCAAAGTAAAGAAGAGTAACAACTGGGTGCTGGAAAGAAATGGAAAATAAAGAAGCAGGAGATATGAGAGGGTGGGCTCAGGGGAATCCTCAGAGTGTGGTAACCGAAGAAGTCCAAGATGGCTGTAAACATTCAGTCTTCAGCAGGAAGATGCTGGTGCCTGAACACATTGACAACTGGAAATGTATGAGGCAAGTTAATGGAAAGGAAAAATGAAGTTAGCGTTTGTACCTATTTTATTTACATTGCTATTGGAACAGAGGGGAACTATCAAAGAGCTGGCTAGAACTGGGATAAGAAAAGTCGAATATGGAGACAGATTTGAGAGTCAAGCTTGGCAGGAGCTGTGAGAGGCAACTTGACCAATAACTGACTTATGACAGAAAGGAAAAGAAGCCATGAAGATGTCTTGCAAAACCTTTGGAAATTTAGTATGGGGCTTCAGGGTCTCCCATGCCATGGGCCAAGGGTGCTATGGGAAGCAGAGATGGATGACATCACAAGGAAGTGATTAGAATCTTCCAGTTCTCCTTCCTGAATACCAAATAGTCTTTTAGAACTTGTCTGGTGGCTTTCAATCATTTCCATGCATGTTTTGTCTCTTACTCATGCCCTCTTTTCTCCTTCCCTCTTTTCTCTCCCTCCCTTTTTTCCTGCTTCCTTCCCTCCTTCCTTCCTTCCTGTCTATTCAGCTTGTAGCTACTTGTAACCAAATTACTCAATTAAGTGCCCCTTTAGGCATAGGCAGGAAAGTGTGGAACTGACCCTTGACTTCAACGGCCTGAGGAGGAAGAAGAAAGCTCAGCCTGAAGAATGGCCATGGCAGGCATACAGCCAGGCTGATAGGCAGGCAAGCAGGCAGAGAGTGCGTGCGTAGGTAGAGCCAGAAGTGTATCCACAAAGTCTCTGAGAACTCAGAACACTAGGTGACTGACTTATTTAGGATTTTATTCCTGTGAAGAGACATCATGATCATAGCAACTCATATAGTGGAAAACATTTCATTTGGTCTGGCTTACAGTTTCAGAGGTTCAGTCAATTATCATCATTGTGAAAAGCATAGTTCTGGAAGAACTGAGAGTTCTACATCTTGACCCAAAGGCATCCAGGAGGAAGGTCTCTTCCACACTGGGAGGAGCTTGGGCATTGGGTGACCTCAAAGCTGCCTACACAGTGGCATACTTCCTTGAACAAGGTCACACCTATTCCAACAAGGCCACACCTCCTAATAGTGCCTTCCCTTGGGCCAAGCATACTCAAACCACCACAGTTACCTTACCTGGAATTTCCCATTTGGATGTTCCTTTGCACCAGATACTCCAGTCTCTCATGGCCATACTTGAGGATGCAAGCCACTTCTATCCCCTCCATGAATCTTAAACCACCCCTAGATTAAGGGTTCTCACCAAATAGAGGTCACACAGCTTACATAGATGACTCTCAATAGGCTATTAACTTGCAGACTATCAGTTTCTGCTGAGCTAAAATATACTCTAGTTCATGTGACACTAAAGAGCTACTAACAACAGTAATTTGCAGGTGGTCTATTTTACAAATTCACAGTCATTTTAAAAAAGTACTCACCGCCCATTTGCCTATTACCAGGCATTGAATTGATTCTGCAGAGTTGCTGGGAGCATGGAGACCCTTGCTTCTCACTGTGGCTGCCTGTCAGCAGTCCTTCTCCATCCCTGCTGTCAGGGGTGCCCTAGTCTGAGTTGCAATCTCATCCTTAATCCTTAAATCAGTGATACTATGAAGGATTTAATGTTTCATTGACAGAACAGTGTTTTTCATAAGAGAAATCGGTTGATTTAGCTACGTTCTACGGACTGCTTAAAGTACACATACCAGGGAAGCTGAATAACCTACAGTCTGTAAAGATTTAGAATACAAAGGCTTTCAAACAAAATCTGGAAGCTTCGCTCTGTGATCCATTGTACAAGGACTGTGTGTCAAAACAAGCACGCCAGGAACGAAGTCAGGCTTCCTTGTGCTGGGTGGCAGGCAGTGATTTTTCAGGGCCTGACGCCTGGCCTGCTGAAAGACTAGGTTACCCACAGCAGTTTGTTTGCTGTAGTTCTCAGATCTTGATAATCAGATTTCTGCTTCCCTAGAACCATGGGATTCATGCCAGGGTGTGTGTTCTTTATTCCATCACTGCAACACAAAGCACAAGATTTTTTTTTTTCCTCTGACAGTGAGCTTGCAAGATACGTAGCCTCTACACCTTAAAATACCATTTCACATTTACAAATGCCTTCTGATTAAAAGATGAGATTGTGTATCCCTTGGAAATAATTTATAATACACAGAGAAATGTGATGTAATGGATTGTCTTTGATCCTGTTACTCAGAGGTATTATCCAGATGCTTCTCGGTGCTCCCACTAGTATGTTATTAATGCCAGTGGCACAGCTGTGGCACAGCCAATTCTAAGCACATTAGGTACAATATCGTTCTTAACAGTAATCCCAGGTAATCAGGTTTATTAAAATCCCTGTGTTACAAATCAGAAGGCTAAACTATAAAAACAGACTGCCTATTTGTATTAGTTTCTTTGGGACTTTATAAATGGCCACATTCTAGATGATGTAAGACAACTGAAGTTCATTCTGTGAAATCCAGGCGTTTGCAGGGCTGGCTCCTTTGGGGCCTCAAAGAGACCATTTGTCCTTCTCTTCTCATTCTGGGGCTGCTTCTTAGCCTTGGTGTTCCTTAGCTGGTAGATACTTAACTCTAAGCTCTGCCTCTACCTTCACCTGCTACCTGTATCTTGTTTATTCTTTGACACTGATGCTGTTGGATTTAGGGACCCTAATATTGTTTAGGGCTGATATCGTTTTAAAAGCACAAACTTGATAGCTGTATAGATCTCTATTTCAGAATAACTTTCCAACAGATGTGGGTTTGTTTGTTTTTATATATATATATATTAACAGGTAGTCAGAAGTAGGCTTAATCCTAGGTATTGGGGCTTGAACTATATTCCTAGGCCCAACCTCACAGTCTTGATGAGACACATGGTAGGGCACTTCTTCCTGTGCCTTGGGCAAGCATTAAGCACTGGCAAAGCACTGTTAAAATCTGTTAAAGTTACTGTCTATATTAATGATACATTCATTAAGTTCTTATGTAAGTACTCCTAGTGTCCACTTAGCTGTAAATACGCAAAGATGGTGGAACGGATCATGTGACTCCCTACGTGACATTTATTGGACAGTTGTCCTGCTGAGGCTGTTTTCAGCAAAAGGTCTGTCAAACAACCAGCAAGGCGTACTTTTACTAGCACCATCTGTCTGCAACACTATTTAGATACCTTCAAAAAGCTAAGTGCTGACATATCTGATTTACTCGGCCCCTGAAAACTAAACTTTGTACTAGACTTTGCTATCTCAAGCGAAGAGATAGCTTGAGGGGATTCCTGCAACCGTATGCTTTCAGATCACTAAGGGGAGCTCTTCCCTGGCTGTGTATCAGCAAGACAGCACTGACTGATGCTCAGAGGTAAGGATGTAATTGGTCCAAACCTAAGCAAGGCTCTTTGGGTAATAAAGCTAACTGGAAAACAGTCCTCTGTGCTTCACCTGATATTGCAACATCAAGTCCATTAACAAAGTAACCTTTCCTTTCCTACACTTAGTAATGTATGCTGAGCTGGTAACACAACTAGAAACAACAGAAGACAGCAGACACAGGGCAGTAGCCGTGATTGCTGGGGACAAGCCAGGTTAGGGAAGATCGAGCTAGCCGAATCTCAGGCCTCTGAAGCTGCTGAAGTTAGCCAGGGCAGCAAACTTTCATGGCTGAAGTAGAGTAATAGAGAGACAGCAAGAGAAGACAGAAAGCTGACAGTGAGGAGGGACCAGATGCTTCAAGGAGCTAGGGCAGAGAACCTGTAGGCCTTTGTCACCAGAGAACTAAGTGTGTAAGAACAAGGGTCTCAGATCCAGGATATGACAATGGCAATGTTAAGGGCTAAAGAACCTACTTTCTCGGCCTGGGCAAAGCTGTAACACTAGCTACTGTCAAGGCCTGAAGAATGGAGATAGACTAGAACAGCCTAGAGGCTGCAATAGCAGCTGCAATCAAGCAAGGGCTCAGGGATCCTGGGTTCCTAGACCTGCCTAAAGCCCCAGCAGGCCCAGGGCAAGGAGTCCTGATCCCAGAGGCCTTCAGCATAAGAAGGTAACACTGCTTCTTCTTGCTTACTGCTGCTTCTCACCACTGCCAACCATGGAGAGAAATGAGCCATTGAAGGCCAGCACTTGGAGAACTCCTTTGTCACATTGTATATCTGGATAGACAGCTAGACCCTCAGCCAGTTGATTGGCAATGCTGCTTTGTATAGCCACATCAATTACTTTTCAAGAAAATGCCCAAACAGACTTGCTTTCAGATAATCAAATGGAGGCATTTTCTCAATCAAGGTTCTTCCCAGAAAACTCTAGCTCAGTGGCTCTCAGCCTTCTTAATGCTGCGACCCTTTGATACAGTTCCTCTTGTTGTGGTAATCTACAACCATAAAATTGTTTTTGTTGCTATCCATAACTGTAATTTTGGTAGTGTTATGAATCATGATTCAAATATCTGTGTTTTCTGATCATCTTAGGTGACCCCTACAAAAGGGTCATTTGACCCAGCAAATGGGTCTCCATCCACAGGTTGAAAACTACTGGGCTGTACTTTCAAGGTAATAATTTCAAATGACAGAAGCTAGGAAGTCTGAGATCATCTGTGGCAGGCCCTATTTTAGGGCTGTAAGTTAGCTCAATAGCAACTTTGGTCCAAAGCTGAATAAACCTGAAATGGTAGATAAGCATGCTACCAGCAAGTGGAAATTGGTTACAACTCTAAGGAATGGCTTTGGGAATTATCCCACATTTCTAAGAGGCTATTTCAAACCACACTGGAACTGTGCTAAGAGCCTGAGACTTCATAGCTCTCTTGCAGACCAACATCACTGCCTGAAACCTGAAGCAGCACTGACAAGTAGCCAGGAAAGCACACGCTGGTATTAGTGACCAATGAGAGGTGAACAGGCACGTAGCCATTCACTTTGTTAATATATTGCTGTACAAATAAACAGTATGTTTTATAAGATGTGTCTTTCTGAATCTCCCAAGTCTCTAAGGTTATGAGGATTGCCAAAAGAAGTAAGTTAAGAGAGAAATTAATTTTTACTCTGCCACAAGTTCATTGTAGTTTTGATTTTGCTTTGTTTTTAGTGGGTATCTCTGAGAAGGTGTATTAAGTCTTACGATTTTCACGTTAAAAAGCTGTGAATTTGCAACAAGGTATTTTTACCCACTTTTTTTCTTCATTTTGATTTTCTCCCACCAGAATCATAGATCTGTCCTGCAAAATTAGTCTCTGTTTCATTTGCATTGCAGTGAGACTTTATTCAGATAAGCACCAGAGCCTTCTCCTCTGGGGCCATACAAGAATACTTTTAACCAGTAGGATTTTTTTCCTGAGCTTTGCTTACTGTTAAATAATAACATTTTGCTTCTAAGCAACTTGACGAGTTAAAGGCACCAGTATAGTGTTCATGACCCTGTTGGGTCAGCACAGGCTATATCTACAGTTCTTCCTACACTCAGCTAAATAGAATGCACACATATGTGTAGCTCCCCACCACAGGAAATTGCAAAACCTGTGGAGAAAATGGATTGTGTAAGCGTTTGATTGTTGAAAGAATTGTTGAGAAGTTGGAAATCATTTTCCTGTAGTAGTAAATGATGTGGAAGCTGCTGGGGTCAGCCTCCAAAAGCTTCACAAACCACAGTCTTTCTAATAGGATTTGAGAAGTGACTGTGCGTGGGAGATGCATCCTGGAGTCTTTAGATCTTAGCATTATGTGATTTCATAAAAACAGTTACAAACACTGAACTAGCACAACTGAGTTCAAATCCTTGCTTTCTTATTTTGTGTGACTGTAGACGACTTGGCACCCTCATTGTTTTAGCTACTGTTATGCTGCTGTGAAAGACACCATGACCAAGGCAGCTCTTATAAGAGAAAAGTATTTGATTGGGGTTTGCTTACAGATTTAGCATTAGTTCATTATCATCACGGTGAAGAATATGGCAGCTGCAGGCAAGCACTGGAGCAGTAGCTGAGAGTTACATCCTGATTTGCAGGTCAGGAGAGAGGGAGAAGAGAGAGAGAAAGGGAGAGGGAGAGGGAGAGGGAGAGGGAGAGGGGAGGAGGGGAGAGGGAGAGGGAAGGGAGAGGGAGAGAGGGAGAGGGAGAGGAGAGGGAGAGGGAAGGGAGAGGGGAGAGGAGAGGGGAGGGAGGGAGAAAGTTTAAGAGAGACTGAAACTAGACTGGCATGAGCTTTTGAAACCTCAGATCCCACCCCCCCAGTGTCACACTTTTTCCAGCAAGACCACACCCTACCCTAACAAGGCCACACCTCCTAATCCTTCTCAAATAGTGCTGCTCCCTAATGATTAAACATTCAAATATGTGAGCCTTGGGGGGGGGCATTTTATTCAAACCATCACATTCATTTAACCCAACTTTCCTCATATCTAAAATGGGAATAATAAATGCCTATGTATTCATAATCTGAGTATTAAAGCTGTCCATAGGAATGAATGCACTCACAATGCACTGAGAGTTCTGTGTGGCATATGTACTCCATATATTTGAGTCATTGTTATCTTTGTGTCTAGCTGTGGAGCCATGAAAGGATTGCTTGGGTTTTGGTAGATATGTTGGCTGGAAGTAGCCCAGAGACCCAACATGTGTCCATTGCCTGTGAGGGATGGGCATCTATTCCGCTGCGCTTCCAGAATCCAGGCTCCTGACAATGTGGCAAAGATCTCCATTAATCTGCACCTTGGGGCTACAGGTAGAGGGTGTGACTATAGGCTTCAGCCTCAAGAGATTTCCATATTAATGAGGTACCTAAAAGCCAGAGAGAATAGCTAATTAAGTGACCCTCTTCCCCCTCTCCCTATTTAAGTCAGGCCCGCCCTGGCTTGGGGAGGGGGTATGCATCCAGATTCAACTACCATCTGCCATGTCAATAAAGCTCTTGGAACTCCAGACTTCCTCATGTCATTGGAGCCTGTTGTGGAAAGCTTCTCTGCATTTCTGCTGTGGGGGCCGCATCTTCAAACAACAAGCAACAGCCTTCCAGCCAAGAAAGTATAACAAGAGAACACTTCTGGTGGGGCGTGGCCAGAGCTCTCTCTTTCCACCCCCACACTCCCACCCCCCACCCCCCACCCCCACCCCATCTCCGAGTGCTGCTCGTCTGCATTCTGCAGCAGGCCCCCCACCCCAGCGGCATCTGGGGGCCCCAAATGGAGACATTGGTCTCCGGGTCCACTCAAGAACTCTGCACTGCCCCTGGAATCAGGCTGAGTTTACTACCCGCCTGGGGGCGCCCTGGCGGCCATTCTGAGCCATGACAGATGCGCAGACCCACAATGCAACAGAGATCCATGCCTGCACATGCAGGGGCACACATCATTTCTTTCCCTGAATCTAGCTGCTGCAGAAGGGGTTCATCTGTCCTGTAGGTTTGGGAGAGTGAGCCCAGCACTCCTGTAACATCAGTAATAGTTCTTGTCACCTAGAGTACACACTTGGGGGCTTTAGGGAGTCAGGAATTGATGAAAGAGCACCTGGAAGGTGTGTTGGCCCATGGCTGGCGAAGGTGTGGCACACATGGGAAGTGGGATTTCAGAGAGTAGGCAAGAGTGATTTTCCAAGGTTTGCCTGTTGCAGAATAGGAACATTTCACATCTCAGTAAGTGTATAAGTTAAAGACATCAGCATAGTACATGTGGCCCTGCTGCTTTAGCACAGCTCTCTCCCCAACATGTATTTCTCACCCTTCTGCTGGACCAGCCCTGATACCAGAGTTTGGGTTCAGAGCTGTCATCTCATCCTGTGTCTCTGTTCTACTTCTAGATGAAATGTAGTAAAGCATCGATCATAATCAACACAGGAACAAGGGGTTTATTTCATCCCATACTTTGCAGTCTATCATCTAGAGAAGGCAAGGCAGGAACTGAAGAAGAGGCTGTGGAGGAACGCCTCTTACATGCTTGTTTGCTCTCCATGGCTTGCTCAGCTTGCTTTCATATACACCCCAGGTATTAGCTCAGGGCTAACATCACCAAAAATGAGCTGGGCCTTTCCAGATCAACCATTAATTAAGAAAATGTCCCAAAGTCCTGCCCAAAGTCCAAACTGATAAGAACAATGGCTCAATTGGTGTTCCTGGGTAACTGTTGTTTGTGTCATTGGCATACACTAACCAGCACAGTCTGATGAGCTGTTCGCTCTGGTACCATCTGCCTCTTACCGTATTCTTATCTGTTTATCTGTGTCACAGTCCCTTCTGATAGTGATAGCCTAGAACCAAGAGAAGGAAGATAAAAATGGCTGGTAAGGAGAGGCACAGAGGAGGGCACAGGACTAATTTGATGTGACCAGGTGAGGAATTCCTCTGGTACGACAGCTGAAAGGCTCTCCCCACAAGGAAAGAGGCAACAAGGCCTAGTGTTCCAGGGAGTGCATGGTTTAATCCTAATTGGAAAAGAGGTTCTCTGTAAAGTTAGGCCATTTTTAGTGTACTCACATTTGAGCAAACTAGCGAACACTGCCCATGTCTTAGATGAAAGTTTGCTTACTATACCTTGTCATTGATAGAATGAGCTCATCATAACCAAGAGTTTCACTCAAAAAATTAAGAGAACTTTGGTGCTGAAAGGAAACTGTGAATCTATCTTATCCATTTTCAGACATTAGGCAAATGGATATGTGAAAGGCTTTGCTGTAGTCAAAGCTGGTTAGCAGCCATCATAGTAAGAGCACAAGCACCCTGGCTTCCAAAACAATGATATATGGGGGCAAGAGAGTATTTCTGTCAATGTGTATTTTGAGGAAAAGGGGACAGAGGAGGGTGATAATGGGATTTCACATCGCCGAGAGTCTGTGCCAGATTTTCCAAACTAGGAGACTGCAGTAGGTAAGAATGTATAGGGGTTCTGTTGAGTTTTATTGTTTCTGGGCTCTGAACCCCTTTTTCCTGTGTTCCACTCAGCCACATTAAATGCCTTGTAGGTCACATCAGCATGGCATCCTCAGATACCAAGACTGTCCCTCAGGCCATGATCTTGAGCTAAAGGCTGTAACAGCAAACCTAAGGGATTTTCACAGCTTCTACAGAATCTGCCTGTCTTGAGAGCTGGACTTGTCTTCATGAAGTTCCTTTGGATAAAAATTATATCCATTCCACGACTTTCACCCATTTGAAAACATTCTCGAAGACCTCACAGAAATTTTTATCTGTCGTAGTTTTAAGTAGAAGACTATAAGCATGTAGAGTTACCACTAGCCGTATTAATATTGGTGGTAATTGTATGACAAAATTATAGCTATTAAGTATGCCTTGCCACCATTATACCATTATCATTAGTTATAATTATAATAATTTGAGAAGTTGAGAGATTATGCAATATTGTTTTATCTTATTACTGGATATTTTTGCATCTTTTGGCATAATAAGGTCTAAGGCCTTCCTCTCTCAATGGTCAGATATTCAAACAGTAAGCAGCATACTTATCCAGCCCCTACCACCTCTAACCCTGTATCATGAGCCCTCACAGGAGGGCTTTGGGACAAGCTCCAAGAGGCTGCCTCCCAAGGCCACCCTGAAAAGCTTTGCTACTCTTACAGCTGCTTATATCATAATTCGCTCATAACTTAATCATAATAGTTGGAGCTTTTCTCGAAAAGCAAGTGTTCTGGAAACTATGCTTGTGCCGCTGATCCTTTGTTTTTCATTCAAAAAAGATGTGCAGTCCTTTGACAACGGCATGCCCCATCTCTTTGTAACGAGAAGCACATGTTCTTTCCCTGGCTGGTGATATCTGTGGAGGTTAACCCTGTGTTGAGACCTGACTTGGATAAGGTTCTATTGTCCTTTCCTTTGCCTCTTTGGGATGATTGAAGCTGAAGTTTTACTTATCCTGCCTCTGAAAACTAGTAAAAAGTCAGAGGACTGTGTCTCTAAGAAAAGGATATAGACTAAGTAATTACTACTGCAGTGTTCTGTGGAAACAGAAAATTCAAGGACATACTTATTGATACAGGGTCTAATTGGATAGCCCAGGCTGGCCTTGTACTCACCATATAGACCATTTGAACTCATGACCATACTTCCTCAAGCTCTGCATCGTCTTTTAAAGACTTATTAAACTCCCTCAGGGGCTGATGAGATGGATTAGGGAGTAAAGGTGCCTGCCTCCAAGTTCAACAACCTTAGCTCAGACCCAGACATGCACATGGTGGAAGACAACCATCTCCTGCATCTCCACACATGCAGCTGAGAAATACCCACAAGCACATGCACACATGTCCATATACACACATGCCATATGTCAATAAAATATTTTAAAATGAATTCTGTTAAAGGAAAGTTCAGTGCATAAGCCATGGAAATGCCTCCAGCTTTGAGGTTTATTTTTTTAAAAATAGTTAAGTAATGGCCCTGGCATGTCAAACCTTTCCACATTGCAAGACCATACCATTACCTACAGAGTTTATACTCAAGAACCATGTGTTCAATTATCAAAAAAATAAAATATATAAAAAAAATCCCACAATGTTTTAAGTAAGTTAAAATTTTGTGTTAGGCTATATTCCTAACTGTCCCGGAACATATGTGACCCACAGGTTGCAAGAAGGACACACCTGATACTGATACAAATTTTACTTAGAATATTAGAAAATCCATAAACAGTGGCTCTGAAGTCTTAGACGCAGAAGTCAGTATGCTCCACAGGAATCACTCTTCCTAGTTCACAGGAAATGTAAGTTAATGAATGGGATGATTGTGGTTTTTTTAAATATTCGTAAATCTTTGGTTTCATTATACCAATCAAAATATCCTGGAAAATGTCAATTTTATGCAATGGAGATTTTTGTATTTTATTTGAATTACATGTAGACTTTTAAATAGCTTCCAGATTCTCTGGTACTCAAATAACTTCAAGAGCCATTATATTTTGAGTCTTCATAAATTAAATCAGATTTCATAAGGAGTGATGTCAAATATATTCTTAGTAATCTATTGTCTTTTCCATATTTCTTGTTTTCTTCTCATGTCTGTTTCATAATTTCCACTATGAAGTTGAATGACTACCATATCTTGTTACCAAGTCTGCAGGTGGAAAACAAGTATAAATGTGCAAAATTCAGACGTACCCAACGCTTAATATAATAATAGCTCTACCTGCAGCGTTTCAACCTTATTGTTGTGAAGAAATGAAACCCATTTACTAGAAACTGAACTTTTAATTTTTATTTTCTTCCTGGGTCAGCAATATGTGCCTTCTATCACCTTCTAGTGTTGCTGGAACTCAGCAGCCTAGCTTCAGTCAGCCACTTGGACCACCAGCCAAAATACTACCAGGTGCTATGTTGCTAGAATTTGTTGGATATTGGTTTCTGATAAGTAATGTTAGCAATTTCACACATTAGTATACAGTAGGCTTTGCATAAGATAACCTTGCCCAGCTCTAGGCTAATGTCCACATTCAGAGCATGTATACCATAGGCTAGGCTGGCATCTTCAGTCTGGATAGTGTATTGTATACATCAGCAATGCATGGGACTTTTGATTCATGATGGATTTATCAGGGCATAAATCATCCTGAATAAAGAAGTATCAGTAACTTGCCACAGATCACACAAGTGACAAATGCCAGAACCAAAAGATTTTATTCTGCTCCCTTCAAAGGCCATAGTATCCCACTGGGTTCTGATGCTTTTTCACTCTTTTCTCTCATGTGTCCCTGTTGACTTTCCTCTTTATCCTCCTTTATTTAATCATGGTTAAATACACATCATAAAGTAAAATATATTAACCATTTTAAAACAGATGGTTGGTTAGCAGTCACTCACATACCTAGGTCCAGACTAGTCTAGGCTGGACAGTTGAATACTAAGTCTGACCACTATCCCAACTAAACCCGACAGCTTCTACTTCTCTTTAGTCTCTGATCTCGACTACTCCAGGACCTTACACAAGCAGAGTCTGATCTTTAGTGACTACCTTGATTCTCTTAGCATAATGCCCTTGAGATACACCTACACTGAGTTGGGGAGATGGCTCCCTGAATAAAAGCCCTTTCAGTCACATCTGGGGAATGTTTACATCTCTTAGAAGGACACCTGACATGGAGTCCAAATGATTTCATTTCCAGCTCAGTCAGTTTGTTGAAGATTCATTTTATGGAAGAAATGAGTCTTACACTCAGTGACCAGAAAACCAGACTAGGTGTTTTCTAAGTAGTATTCTATCTTAGGAAAACAGACAGATTGGAAATTAATCTTGTTTATATTCTTAGCTTCATCTACTATGTAAGTGGGTTATACATGGAATATCTTAATTCAGTGCTGCAAAGTACCCTACGGGGCCTCCAGCAGAACCTCAGGAGAAAGCTATGTGAAAACCAAACTCTAGAATGGTAGTCTAAACGGAGCACCGGGAGGGAAACATGCAGGTGGTGGCTGTGAGTCCTTTTCAACCCACCAAAGGTTGTGGGCGGAGTCAGTGCTCCTGTATTTATATAGACATATTAATGTGAAAATACATATTAAGTGATACCTATGTGCTAAATACCGTTAACTTTTAAAGGAAATTTTCACTAGGACTTTTTTAAAAATATTAAAATTCCACTTAAGGATTTAAAATTTTGTATTACACCTTAGCAAAGAGTTATAGTAGCAGGAGTGGTGCTAGCTGGTTACCATATTGTCACTAGGACACATTCCGTGAGAACATCCTTGATGTCATTTTGTGTACTGCCGACTGTGGGCACCTTGGTCATCTGGCTCAGAAGGTCATGGCATTGATCGTCAGCAGGATCCCTGGCCTCTAGCCACTAGAGGGCAGTACTATGCTCCATACCTTCTGTGACAATGAGAAATGTTTACAGGAGTTTCCAAATGTGGGGATGGATTTAGGGGAGGCAGAGTCACTCCAGAGAAGAATAACTGGCATATTGGAGAAATCTAACAATAATATTTCTAAGTTAATAAACTGATAAAGCAGTAACTAATATTTAATAAAAAGGTCAATCTCTCTTCTTCATCTACCACCTACTTACCTGCCCCTTTCCTTTACTGAGTGCCTCTCAGCTTTTTATCTTGCATTTAGCAAATGTGTTGCTTAGCTGTTTTATACGATTCCTCTGGATATAGGGAACCGAGTGTTCACTCCAAGGTTTATAAAGGACAAAAACTTAGACTGGACTCCAAATGACAGAATAGGCATTTATTACCATGCAAAATCAAACATGAAAAGGAAACTAAGAAAAGAACAAACCAAAAAGAAAGAAAAGGAGGGAATCAACTAACCCCACTCTGTTTAAACAGAGAGAGGGTCATTTTCTTAATCTTAATGTTATCAGAAAAATTGCACAATGTCACTGGTTATAAGGAACAAACTACAGGATAGACAGAAGAAAAAGATGGCAAGTGCCCAAAGAGACAGTACCCACCCCCAGCCGCTGCCCACAGCAGCAAAGTCAAAAGGGACAAAAGGTGGGAGCAACCCAAATGTCACTCAGTGAATGAGGATACAATGAACTAGAGGAAGCACACAACAGCAGCACACAACAGGACACAACTCAATCTTCAAACAGGAAGAAGCTCTAGCGATGTTAGAACTCACCTGCCCGCCCTTTTATTTTGTGTAAGGATGGTATGCGTATGGTGAATCGGGATGGGAAAGTGGGATCCTATGTACTCATGTGCACGCATGCTTGTGTGTGTGTGTGTGTGTGTACATTTGTGTGAGGGTAAAATGTAGGCATATGTGTATACCACCACAGATGTGTGAAACTCAGAGACAGCCCTGAGTTTCAGTCACCACCCTTTGTCTTGTTTGAAATAGGGTCTCTCTTGTTCTTCACCACTTCGTACACCAGGCCAGCTGGCCAACAAGCTTCCGAGATTCTTTTTCTTGAAGTTTCCCATCTCCCCATAGGAACAATAGAATTATAGGTGCTCATGCTATGTGTCTGCCTTTTATGTGGGTTCTGGGCGAGGGAACTTTGGTTCTCACTACCCAGAAGCCTAAACCAGTCTCTAAAGTGATAAATGGGACAGCTGTGGAGTTATTGCCCTAAGAGTTGTCCCCTGCAGGAGCTACCAGGGTGCACATCTAGATCAGCAGTTCTCAACCCTGTTGGCTGTAACCTTTCTGGGGATCCAACAACCCTTTCATGGGGGACACCTATCAGATATCCTGCCTATCATAAATGCATTATGATTCCTAATAGTAGCAAAACTTACAGTTCAAAAGTAGCAATGAAATAATTTTATGGTTGGGGGTCACCACAACACAAGGAACTGTATCATAAACTGTCAGGTCAGCATTAGGGAGTTGAATACCACTGTTCTAGATACTTACTCAACTGGTTTAAGGCTTGAGCCAGACTAAATGGAAGGTATGAAGACTGTCAGTATTAAATTGCTGTCCCTAATAAGAAAGAAGCCTGAAGTTCTTAACTATTAATGGAAGGCTATTTTAAGGCTTGGTGTTATGGTCATATCCCAAAGGAGGTCACAAATGGTGCCTCCTGCCCATGGACAGAAACTGGTCCTCAGGCCTGCGAAACTCTCAAGGCTATTCTGACAAATGCATGTCTTTCTCTTCCAGGACATGGAAGAAGGCAAGGTGCTCATCTTTGATGACTCTTTTGAGCATGAGGTTTGGCAGGATGCCTCGTCTTTCCGGCTGATATTCATTGTGGATGTGTGGCACCCCGAGCTGACCCCACAGCAGAGACACAGCCTCCCTGCAATTTGAAAGGCATTCACACAGATTTAGTTGCTCTCCACGGAAGCTGCCTTTCTGATTCCTTTTGGGTGGGGAGATAAAGTTCAAGTGCCGTGACTCTTCATCCCCTTGTCTTACAGCTGAAGACCTCTCAGGTTCTTTCAAGATTAGAACTCACTGGAGGCAGTATTTGCCTTCCTGCAATTCATGTAGGAGACCCCTTGCTTCATGTCACCCATGACAGCACAGAACTGGTGCCTAGATTGAAGGGGAATTCTAGGTCATGTTGTCTACATGGTTGGCCAAAGATATTTTTCTACATAGAATAGTGTCTACATTAATGTACCTGGAGTATATACTATATATAGAAACTGTGAATGAATCACTTTAGTTTGCAATTTTTCTATGCAGTTATATTTTTCCAAGTAGCTAAACTGTTCTGTCACCATCTACCCTCATGTTTTCGTTGACTTTAATGACAAGAAGTATAAATTCTTTACTTCTAACAGTTAAATAGTCATCTTCTGGTAAATTCAGACATCTTTCATTGAGAACAAAAATGTCATGTGTGAAGAAAAGAACTTTGTTTTCCTAACATAAATGGGAAGTTGTGCCAGGAGGCATGAACTGTGCCAACACTTGCTCATGTATCCTCCTTTAGACTCAGTGTCTCCCCCTTTCTCTGTGATAATAATACAAAGCTCTTATTTCTAAGAGCAATATATATATTTTTTAATTACACTGAGCAGTGCCATGGAAACACTTCATATTGTGATAGGAAAATACAACAGAAAATGGAGCTTGGAGAGAAAATATCACACGGAAGTAAAGCTTCCTGCTCAGGATCGGGAAGCCAGGTAGCCTGGCCTCTTTGCCTTCTGTACACAAGGCTTGGAATCTGCAGGGTCTGCCTACTGTAGATCCGCTTGAGTGTCAAGAAGATGACCTCTTGGTCTCTGAAAGTCTCTTCACTATTTTATCCATGTAGGAATAGCAGCATAGGAAATGCCCAGGGATGCTAGCATCCTAGGTGGTCAAGCATGCTTGATTATAAATTTGCAGTTCTTTTCCATCTTCTTTCTCAAAATAATGTCATCCATGTCATTATATTTTGAAGCAGCCTTTCACAGGCATGTTTGATCTGAGTGCTACCCATGGCTGAGAAAGAGCGTTAGAATGCCATCTTGCTCCTCAAGATGATCATTAGTAAAGCATTACTGCATTTTATTTTCTATTTTACAATTAAAGGTAACTCAAGCCTTAGAATGTAATGACATTCATGCACTGACCTCTAAGCCAGTTGAACAACACTGCCGCAGAAACAGCTGCTATTCCAGCCCCACAGGTAGACAAAACCAATGGCAAAACAAGCAGCTTTCTGTACCTCATGTAAAGAGCAATTCATTAAAATTGATCCTGTCCCTTTTAGCTTCAGGACATTAGCTCTTAGTAGGAAAGTTTACAAAATATGTGTCCGTTCTTAAAATAGGTACTTGTTCCTTCATTTGCCAGTGTTCCAAAATTCCTCTAAAACAGATGGCAAAGGCATGAGGGGAAATATCAAATCCTTAACAAATTCCAGAAAAAGAAAACAAACTCGCAGACAACAAAAAAGTTATTTGTGTTCTTCAGTATTTATTAAACGGAGGAACTTACTGACAAAAGGCAATACAATCCAGTGTTCATGTAGTAACCCTCGGTTACCCGCTGGGTTTGGTTCCCCTATATATTACATACACAAAACAAAATGCAAACCATGTGTTCTCATTGTTAAACTATCACCTTACATTCATGTAATAAAATGGTGGAAATGAGTGAAAATTAGCTTTTAACTTAGTAAATATAACATGTTTTTTTAAAATATGGTCATTACAGTAGGATTCTAAATATTGCCATGTAAAAAGCCAGAAGTACCATTACTATTACAAGTGTTGGCAGTAGCTGACTCCAACAGCATTTTGAGGACTTGGATCCCACGTTGATCTTATAAACACAAGCAATGAACGGTTTTCTAATTCACTTTAGTTTTTCCTCTCTCTTACTTGTGTCATAGGAAAATAATTTCCATCCATGTCTTAGCAGACATTTTTCAAGGTTGATATTTTATGATTCAAAAGGTCTATACAAAATGAAATGGTGTTTTTTATATACTGTGATGCAATTGTTTGGGAAATATTTTAAATTCTGTTTCATTTTTACTTCTTCAAGGTTGGAACATAAAAATAGCTTCTGTTACTATTCTCTGCCAGTAGAAAACAATAATAAAAGAGTAGATCAACCGAGAAGGAGTATACATCTAGACTGTAGTTCAGGGCTTAGGGGTAGAACACTTGCCTAACATGACAAGGCCCTGAGTTTGATCTTCAGCACTGGAGGGAGACAGAGACAAAAGGGGAATGGGGAGACAGAGAAAGAAAGACAAAGGAAAAAGAAGGGAGTGAGGAGAAGAAAAGTGGGAAGGAATAGGGAAAGAAGAGACTTAGAGAGGAAGAGGCAGGAATAGGAGAAGAGAGATGGAAGAGAGGAAGAGGCGGGAATAGGGGAAGAGAAACAGAAGAGAGGGAAGTGGTCACAATTAGCAATGCTGTTTGGGTGTTTATGGCTGGAAGTAAGTTGAATTGGTTTCCTCTTTTCTTTAGGATGTTTAGCTAGTAAATCAACCTACCAAGTGCTCTAAAATATAAAGTATTTTAATAAGCGTTATCAATTAAAATTGTTGACATTAAGCACTCTGGTCGTATTAGTAAGTGTCTATATCATAGAGATGGCTAGGGAATAAGATATCTACATATACTCAACTGGTCTTGGGAAACATGGCACAGATAAAATATCCTACCCTTTGATGTTTTCTATCTGACTTCCTGGGGGTGGAGACTGGGTCCATTTCTCAGGAGGATGGATAAGGAAGTAGATGCTCTTTGGCATTTCATCTGCATTCTTGGTTCTCTTTAGCTTGGTACTTACATGCTGAGCCATCCTTAAGGGTCTCTCTGTGAGATTTGACTGCCTGCCCCTCAGGGCCTTTCTCCACAGGTAATAGGAGGTTGGGCAAAGGGACTTATTTGCTAGCACTTTTCTTTGCTGTAGTAACCCAAGAACTAACTTGAATGAGCTCCTCAGTCACCAGTGTGTGTTTTTTTCAATGAGTCATCTTCTCTCTGTAGGCATTCCTCTGCATGCCTACAAGAAATCACTATGCTATGATGAAGCAGTCATTTTTGTTCAAACTGACTATGTCTTCTAAAAAAAAAAACAGTTCATAAAGTCAGCTGATGGCCTGACAAACAACGTGATGTCAAAATCATTCTTACAGGATAGATCAGGATAGATATGTAAATTTAAACTTTGCAAACAGCCAGACCTGCAAGATCATGTTGTTAGGCTGAACACTTCGATGCTGGTGATGAGGTCAGAAAATAAGTCAATACAACTGGAAATTATTGTAGCTATTGTTGCTTCGGGTTCAGCACTACATTACACTTGCTGATGTTTCTGCACATTTTAACTTTGTTTTATTTATTTGGGGATTCATTTCATCTTAATTTGCAAAACCTGGAGAGGGTTCCTGTGTGAATCCTTAGAGCGATGTATATGCAACTAATTTAGATTTTTTTCCCTTTTTAAGTACATTTGCTGCCATAAATATGAGGAGAGGGAGAATCCTTTTTATATAAATGCCTTTCTTCATCCCCCCTGCCATCCTTCACTAAAACATAAATTAATTCGTTAAATTTTAGAAGCATTTTTCAGATCTTTGTCCAGTGTGGGCTGCCCAGATCAATGGCTGCTGACAGTCATGGCTGGGGTTGGAATGGAGGACCTCATGTCAAGCAGAACACACATGTTTGTAGGTCAGCTGGACAGGCTTGCTGGGTGGCTGCTCCAGTGGAGGCATCACATGATGCTGGCTCAGTCCAGAGCCAGCAGTGGCTGGGTGTTCTCATTTTCTCCCTTCTCTTCATGTTTCAAGGTCCCAGCTTCTACCACAGACTGAGATCTAACAAGAGAGGAAGGAGACACACACAGTCACAGACAGTCCATGCTGGTGATACTTGCTATTCACCTGGAGAATCAAAGCATGTAAAATAGCTACTTAGTACTTCCTTTTTGGCATCTATTTTCCACATACCACTTTATTTCTTTATTTATTTTTTTTATTTTTCTGAAGATTGAACCTGGTCATTCTGAGACTCTCTTTTTTTCTGCTGAATTTGATCTGGATCTTTTTGCTGTAATAAACCATAACCGTGAGTGTAACATTTTGTCCATGTTTCAAATAAAAATAAAGGTAATTCCGAAGATACAAAAAAACACTAAGTGTTTTGTGTATGCTTGGTGGTTATCTTAGGGTTCTTCACACGTATGAGCTTACCACTTTTGCAACCCTGAGAATAGAAATACAGTCTCCATTTTTAACTGCTGAAACAAATTAAGGGTTCAGTAGAGAAATAACGTAGGATGAGAGCCATACAACAAGATGGAAAGCAGGATTTGCTCATGAGCAGCTCTGCCCCTGGACACTGTGACTGCAGAGCTGCCTTGCTGATCCTAACACTTTACTGAGACATGACTTGCAGCCTAAGGTTCTTAGGCGCTTTCATAATATGTGTGAAGGAGGGAGGGATGGGAGGGAGGGAGGGAGGGAGGGAGGGAGGGAGGGAGGGAGGGAGGGAGGGAGGGAGGGGGAAAGGAGGGGAAGGGAGGGAGGGAGGGCAGGGAGGGAGGGAGGGAGGAGGGAGGGAGGGAGGGAGGGAGGGAGAGAGGAAAAATCACAATGTTTCCATATAATACGAATCGACTAGATTTTACTCTAAACATCAATCAACTCAAACAACAGAACTAGATGCTATTGCAGTGATTGGAAGTGAAATGGATGGATTCAGCATGGAATAGCATTTCTCAGCCTGTTTTGCTTAAGAGCCCAGCATGAATGTTGGGGAGGGAGGAAGGAATGCTCATTTTACATAAATATAGAAAAATCAGAAACCTCAGAAGATATCAAGCAAACTGATAAAACCAGCGTTTGGGAGGCTGAGGCTAGAGGCATGTGGGTTCAAGCAGGCTGAGCTGTATTTTGAGGTCCTACATAAAAAATAAAGAACGCAAGCAGACGGACCACAGCTGTATAGCTCCCCACACACACTGCCTCCCTCCAGCTTTTTAGACTACTGCATAACTGCTTTGCACGAAGGATTTTGTGGAAATAAAAGAACCTGGTGGCAATCAACATGAAACTTTAAACTGCATTTCTGTCTGTCAGGTAAACAAACTGTGTTACACAAAACAGCACCTGGACCAGAGTCAGGGTGAGGTCAGGCTGCTCACAGGCACTGCTCACACACCTCTTCTTGAAGACAGCCAACTTGGGATGCTTACTCCTCTGTGACCCAAAAGATCAACCTTACAAGTATCTTTTTCACATTGAACTCAAACCTGGATTTGAAGATACCTGTGTCCTGTTTTTCCCTCTCCACCTGTAGGGTTGGGTTCCAGGGCCCTTCTAGATATTGGAATCAACAGATGATCAAGTTCCTTATGTTAGGATGCAGTATCTGCATAGAATCAGTGCTCACTCTCCAGTAGACTATAATTCCTAATACAAAGTACATATTTTATTATTTAGGGAATTACTACAAGACGGGAAGTCTGCCCATTCAGTGGTTGGATCTACTGTGTACAACCTCTGTCTGTGGAGGGCTGAGCATACACGATCCCTTCAGGAGTCTGCTTTGATGCCTTGTTTTAGTTCAAGGTCTCCCTCCCTAACTATTCTAGTCGGGCCAAGATTTCTAGATTTTTCCACTATTAGCCAGATGGTTATCCACCATATTCATGGTGTGACCTAGAGTGAAATGATCACTTTATCTGTCATTGTTAGGTTGGGGTTATCAAGAGCCATATTCTCCTTTCTGGCATCAGTGTCAGCAGGCTGTCCTTTAAAATGATGCCATTTACTCTTCTCCCTCATATCCTAAAAGTTCATTCAATTAGCAATAATTGTGCCTTGGATAAACCTCCTTGGCTATTAATACTGCCACTGCACAAAGCTGAAGGTTCTATTCAAAAACCTTCAGGTTGAAAAACAAATTTTATCTTTTTAAAATGTAATCCATGTATCCAACTTGTCTCCATTCTTTTAGATCCTAAAATGTTTAACCAATCCAAGTTATTACCTCTGATTTTAATGACTAATATAAGAATTATTTTGCAAAAAAACTTTATCCACCTTTCTCAAAACCAATTATAATGAAAAAGAATAAAAATAACAGAGTAGGAATACTCCATTACAGCGCATGTTTTAACCCATCCAATGTTGCCTATCCTGGACTGACTGAATACATCAAAAGCAATGTTTGTGACGTTTGCTATCTACCAACAACCTTCATTGTTAAGTCTCCAAGGCACACAGATCCAAACAAGAATGTAAACCATGCAGATGCCCAGTTACCCAGCCAGGGTAGACAGATTCTTGAGAAGAGAACATGGAAAGAAGGGAAGACAGAAGGATAAATCTCTGTCTCACACACTTCTCATTTGCCCTTCTTATTCAGGTGACTACTGTTCACTCTCCCTTCATGGAATGTAATTGCGTACCTATGTTATTTCTTTCAGTAGATACATTGACAGCAATGACCCAATAGCGTGTGTCTTGGTTGACTGGTGAGTGACAACAGGCCTGTTCCAAGATATTGAGAACAAAGAAGCAAACAACATTTTGTCCCAACATTTATATGTTCCCTAATTGAGAACACGCTTCTTAACTTTTGACATGATAGAATTCTATTTACCTAGTCACACAATAGACATTTAATATTAAAACTTTATGTAGGTGGCTCGCTATATCATGAGATAATTGAAATTCATTGGAAAAAAGTAGCAAACTCTTCTTTTTGAAAAGAAAGAATTAGAATGAGATTTATTTAATGAGAGCACACTGGGAAGAAGGACAAAGGCACCCATAAACCCCCTCAAGTAGTCAAAGCGTGGTCTCACGTACCCCATACCCATCTTATCAGGATTTCAGTCTCATTTGTCTGACAAATTGTTAGAAATGTTTGAAATCTCTTTCCAGGAGATACTTTCCCTCTCTAGCTGGCTCCCTTTCCTTCTCCTAGGATGAGATTCCTGGAGAAAATCCCATTTCTTTGGGATCCTTCTTGACTCTTGCCCTTAGTGTTAGCTAAATAAAGATCACCTCTGCAAGTCAAATCAGTTCTCTCTGATGAAAAGGTCTCCATTTGGTAGCATGCTCAGGCCGTGCTCAGCTCAGCACAGAGGAAAGTCTGTTTAGTGGTTCCATTTACTTCTGAGAAACCAAGTTCTTATGTAAAAAATAAACATCTGTATTTCTCTTCTTTCTGATGCAGAATACCATCTAACCTCAAGGTCATGCAGAGGGTGATGGGTAATTTCAGTGGTGGAGAAGGCAATCCCTACAAGGCTTCACCTAGTCTTCATAAACAGGGGATGCTTTCCTGTTGTCCTCTGCTTGGTCTGTGTTCTTATTAATTGACCTACATCCCCTCGGAGCTATGGGGGATCCCTATCAGGGCCTGACTGCTGTGTCCTTTACATAAAGTATATATCAGGAAATCACAACCCCAGGCCAAAAGCTGCTACAGAGATGGTTTGCTTAGACCTTCCCTTAAGTCAGGGTTAACCATTTGTTTTCTGTGATTCAACCTCTATCTGCATTCCATTGGAGAGAACCCCACAAAGATCATTTTAATTTTCCAAGTCAACAGGAGTTTTGGTTTTGTGAAAAAACTCAAAACTATCTGAAACCTTAGCTTGGAGCAATTCCCTCCAGGAAGAGAAATTTCTGCTGGAGCTAGAGGGTGGATTTGATCAAAGCGCATTGTATCCATGTTTGAAATTCTCCAAGAATAAATTAAAAATATATTTGGGTCTGAGGAGACAGCTCAGTCAGTAAAGTGCTTACAGCACAAACATCAAGACCTGATTTAAATTCCCAGGACTCACATTTGAAAAAAAACTAAACAAAGACATGCTTGCAATCCCAGTGCTGGAGAAGAGAGATAGGCAGGTACTTGGGAACTTCTGGCCAGTCCACTTAGTTGACTCAAAGCCAGTGGGAGAAACAGTTTCATAAAAAAAAAAAAAAAAATCAATGTGAACAGCACTTGAGAAATGAGGTCTGAGGTTATCCTCTGACCTACACATGAATGTGCACACATGGGTATGCACTCCATGTAAACATGCACCCATACAAGAAATGTGCATATTTAGCCCGTGCGCATGCACACAAATATGTGCACAAACACATGCATACACTCCATATATCTAAAGGATCCTAAGCAATCTGTATGACTTTTTTCTTCAATAATCTCAAGTACAGAAGAAATTCCCCCCAAGGAGCTCCCTGCTAGATTAGAATGCCAACACCAACTTTATGTCCTCAGGTTAACTCTGTCTTCTCCTTTGTAAGTTGGAGATAAAAATAATGCCTATATTATGAGGGATAGCAGATGCTGAAATGAGGCCTACAGGAGTTTCTGTGTTTGAGAGAGTCTCATCTCTGCAGTCATTTAACGTTTGGTGGTGTGAGTGTTGACCATTTGTAGTACTTTTGCTAACACACTTTGAAGTGATCTCAGGGTAGGAGGTGGTCCTAAAGAGTGCAAGATATGTGAATTTTGAGTGCATAGATATTTCTGGACATTCTTAACAAGTATGAAATCAGAACTTAAAATAACTGCCTACTTTGAGAAGTCATGTTTCTTTAGGACTAGACTGGCTCAGAGAGCCATGAGTCAGCCTCAGCGTCCACACTCCTTTCCCTCCCTCCAGCATCAGTGGTGTGAGTCCGGTGACGTCACCACAGCAGGACAGGGATGTGATGTTCTAAAGAGGCAGAAGAACAGTGGAGGCTGCCAACAGCTGAGGCAATCAATGTTGGTGACTCATTCCATCCCCAGGATGGCTTGGAGAAGAATGACTAGTACTCTTGGTAACAGAACCCTTTCCTAGCTCTGTTTTTTAATCAAATGAGAGTACGTTAATGGAACTTGCCTGGTGTTCTTATATCAGTCTGAATACCAGCTCTATGAATACTCACATCCATCCTACTCAGAATGTAACTTGCAGAGTGGGTGATAGTCTGTAAGGTGGGTATACTTGGGGCTGGGATGGTTGGGAACACATAGCCAAGACAGCAACAGATGCTAAGCGAAGGCCCAGTGAATAAACTTGAAAAATGAGTGGACAAAGGGCTGAAAGATGAATGGATGGATGGACAAATAGTGGAAGACCAATATAGTAAAGGAGATACTGTTTGGTTTGGAATGGAGAAAACAAAACAAGATATGTTGCTCCCTGTGGTCTTGATAAATTGATAGCCTAGTATACTGGTACATAGCTAGAATTCCAGCATTCTGCAGGCTGGGACAGGAAAAATGTGAGTTTGGAGCAAGTCTGGACTATTTAGCAAATTTCAACCCAGCCTCAGCTACATATTGACTGAGACTCTCTTATAAGTATATGAATAAGTAAATAAATAGCAAGAAAGGAGAATATGGAACAGGGGAGATTGCTCATTTGGGACAAACAGTTTCCAGGCAAAAACGAGGATAGAGATGGCAGCAGATGCTCCAAGCTTAGAAAGACCAGGCTAGTTCCATGATCACGTCCTGACAGTGATAGGGCATTGTTCATCATATTAAACACCATTGAAAACAGGATTTCCTGTACAACTGAAACATCTTAGATTCAGTGAATTACAGACTTTCCTTTTGTAAGTTAAAAAGTTGCAGATACAAGGAGAAGAATGTCTGGGTATATATTCGGGAGACTTCAGACACTGCCGATGGGATATAAAAATAAGTTTGTTGGACTTTGTCCAGGGCCAATGGAGAATTGAATGAAGACTTTAAGTGGAGGAAAGAAAAATGAAATGTGTTTTTCCTTGTCTTCTCTCCTCTCTCTCTCTCTCTCTCTCTCTCTCTCTCTCTCTCTCTCTCTCTCTCTCTCTGTGTGTGTGTGTGTGTGTGTGTGTGTGTGTGTGTGTGTCTGTGTGTGTGTAAGCTTACATAGGGAATGTGGAGGCCAGAGACATACAACCTTGGAGTCCTATGTGATAGTTCACAGTGAACCTCTTCTAAGCATGTGTCTCTGTGAGAGTGAGTTAGGAGCCCCAGTTTGCATCCTCCTGGTACATCCACAAGACTTGTCCAGCAACATCTGTCTTCTACATAGGTCACAGACTTTTGTATGTGCAGGAGCTTCTCAAACCTGCTTATAGTTCAGCCTTCAGTATCTAATTCTAATATTTGCCTTTCATTTAATCTATATGGCATAGTAATAAGGTAAGCCAACTACTGTTCACCTCAGGCAGAGGAAACCTAACTCATAGATTTCTAGCTACTCAGGCACACAGCTATTCTGAGCTCATGGCATTGGGATCCATATCCCATTCCCTTAATGGCTTTTTATCCTGTTGTGTAAGTTGGCACTTAGTAGAAATCTTAATGAATAGATGAATGATTGTTCTAAAAAAAAAAATAGGTGCTGTAAATGTTAGCTGTTAATGGAATTTCAGAATCTAGAAGGAGTCATATGACATCTTAGAGATGATTTCAAATCCTAATCAGATACTGATTGCAAAGGCTATCTGTATTTCATTTCATTCTGTCCACTTCACTGCAGACTGTAAGCAGTGCTTTCCTCCTCACTCCACAGGGTATCTACAACAGCATTTTGTAGCATATTCTCGTCCTTTGATGTTTTCTCCCACCTCTGCTCTACTCCCCCACTTACCCTTCATGAAGGTACCCTGAGAACCTCTTATACACTAAGATCATGTGACACAAGGTTACCTAATAGTGGGGAACCATGCGCTCTCTGCCCTTGGAGAGAGTGTTTGAACTATACAAGTGAAACTTGAAATGCAGCAAACCCCATGAATATACAGCAATGCAGTGACAAGGAGGCTGGAGGACTTCCTTCAAGGATGTGACAGTGTAATGCAGATGTGAGGAGTGAGGAGTCACTGTGAGCCAGAGGTGTGCAGTTCTGACATTGCATGAGAGGTGAGGCTGAGCATGCCATGGGTGGCAGGGGTTGCAGAGGTTGGGGAGGGGTTTCAGGGAGGAACACTTAGATAAAGGCAGAGGCTGGTAGTCAGAGAAGACCAAAATAAAAAATGGGACTCAGGCCGAGGGACCTGTGGGAACAAGGCTCTTCTGCAGACAGGGAGTAAGGGAGGAAGGTGGGGTGCTCTCGCTTCTCTTGTGTGTGTGTGTGTGTGTGTGTGTTTTGTGTGTGTGTGTGTGTGTGTCTTATCTTATCTGTTCTATACCCACCATGCCCAGCCACATGCTGAGTGCAAGATATGAAAGGTACAAAGAAATATTTATGTATAAATGCATTTAAAGAAGAGAGAGATGGCCAGTAGAAACCTGTTTTCTGACCAGGAATTCAAAACATCTTCCAGGAAGCCTGATCCTTCCCTGTTTCTTTGGAAATCCTTGGTATGAAGCTGGGAAGGGATCATTATTCCTCACACCATGTTTCTACAGTCCTGTTCAGTTCATCTTGTCACCTGGCTGTCATTTGACTTTAGCAGCCACAGGCAAGGCCATGCAAAATATTACACACACTTCATAGCTGAAGAAACTGAAACTTTATGCAGTTAAGTGGTGAAGGGAAGTAGCCAGACTGTGAAATAAAAATAAATAAAGAGAAAAACAAGGTTGTGTTTTTCTTAAAGTCACAGAGAGCTAGCCCCGTGGCCTGGGTGCAGGGGAGCTGGTGGGCAGACCAGCTCAGCTACACTCAGTCCCAGATTCAGGGCTTTGAGTTGGCCCACCTCAATATGTACCCCATCTATGAACTGCTGGAGCACATGAAGGGGCTGGTTCTGCAGATCCAAAGCTGCAGGATCTCCATGACACAGGGCAACAACGGATATCCAAGAGGAGTCCTGTGAGGATCCAGTATTGACAGTGTAGCAGAAGCCGGAGGCCTAGAATCACACCAATGAGTCATCCAAGTAAACATTTGCAAGAAAAGCTGTTCTGGCAAAAGGGAGACACCACGACACACTGCAGCTTTCGTGACAAGATGTTTTTGGTTTTTGTTTTATTTTGTGTTATTTTGTTTTCTTTGGGGAGGTCACAGAGACAGAAGTGAGATATGGAGGAGCAGGGCAAAGAGTGAGATTGGAGTGCCTGATGTGAAGTTCATGAAGAATCAATAGAAAGAACATTTTAAAAGGTCACAGGACTGAGGCAGGCATGATGATATCATAGTGCAGTGCAGTGGACAGAGACCCACAAGGAAGAGCCCAGAGAAAAATGAAAGCTCTACTGTGCTCATGGCCATGGTGTGAGGAACCCAAGAGTGCTTTCTAGTGGGCTGGCCAAGGCATTGCCAACTAAGTTCTCATTGTTTACAGTCTTGGTGGAAAAACTCAAATAGAGCTGTTTGATCATCTCAAGATCAGGTGAGACCTAGGGAGATGGCTCAGTTAGTAAGGTACCTACTGTGCAAGCATAAGGACCTGAGTTCAAACCCCCAGCACACGTTTTTAAAAGCCAGCTGATGCTTTGCACTTTGGAACCTCACTGCTGGAAAAGCTAAGGCAGGAGGATCCCTGGGGTCACTGACTACCCAGTAGAGTTGAATGAGAAAAATCAAAGTTTAGTAAGGGACCCTGATTCAAAGGTAAGATGGAAAGGGAATGAGGGAGACACCTGATGTAGCCTGTGGTCTACACACACACACACACACACACACACACACACACACACAAGCACACAAACACGTGTGCACCTGCATGTGTGCACATACAGAGCTAACATGACACTCTAACTACAACATCAGTTTGAAATGAGAAGGGAGCCAGAGCTGCACTAGATCTACACCGCCCGTAAACGTGACGTGATTTCCAGAGTTCTCTCTCGAACACTCTGTCAAATATTCAGCTTTGTTCATGTGATCCTCCAAGGTTAGAAGAGGTTTGTTGCTGGCTGACTGTTGAGGACAACAGGTCCAGCTTAATTGGAATCAGCCAAGTGTTTATTTATCAGTATATGTGTCAAGAGAAATTAATATGCCTTGCCCTTCTGGGCTGCGGCTCCCTTTCTAAGAGGTTGCATTCACATTCACACATTGTGCTCCCACAGACAGATCTCAGAGCACGTACTGTGAGTGACCACAGATTGCGGTACTTCTGTCGAGGTAGTTCTCCACATCTGTTCATTACCTTTTAGTTCAACCCTATTTCTTTGCTTTGTTGGTGTCTTAGAAATCTTTATCTCATAATTCTTCATGTCATTCTTTAAAAGAGAGAAAGCATGCCTCTATACACAGGTTTTAACTAGCCCCATTCGTTTTATTACCAACAAATCCATCATACAGATATTCTTTCATTCGACTGATCCCTGGTTACACATGATGTAGTTGGAAGAGATGGCTCTGTTCACTTATGCCTCAGAAAAGAAAGATAAAAGCTGCATGTCTGACTATGTCAAATGCCCATAGAGAAGGCTAGATACCTATTTTTTAATTTTTTTTTAAAAAAATGCTAATAGCTGGTGGTGGTGGTGGCACATACCATTAATTTCAACACTTGTGAGCCAGAGGGAGAGGCAGAGGCAGGCAGATTTCTATGAGTTTGAGGCAAACTTGGTCTCCAGAGTGAATGACTACATAGTGACACCCTGTCTCAAAAGCAAACACACACACACACACACACACACACACACACACACACAAATGCTAACAAATTTCTGTTAACATGTGTAGACCACTCCAGTATCTAGAAACCTGTGTAAATACTGAAGTTGTATGGCTTCCTTAGAAATCTTTTTTACATCAAGAAGCTATAGCATTTAAGCTTCTATTTCATTTCTACTCTATTTGAGTAGAAATGGCACCCAAAATCTAAAGTGTTCAACCTTACTTGAACTGGACACCAGACTTTAGACTACTGAGGGGACAGTAGGGACTGTCTTCCATTCATTAAGAGATGATGTCTGTGGATTCAGTGGCTGTGTGGATCATTTTTTTCTTTATTTCAAGACCTCTTGTCCTGCATCAAAGGCAGGGTCCTTCTGTGCTCACATTGTCACTTGTCACTCTTTCACATAATTGGCATTTCATCATGATCTATTAACACTGCTGGAAATGAATAGTTATCCAACAAACTTGATATCAGACTACAAAAACCAGGGTAGTTACTGAGGAAATGGTTTAGCTAGTAAAGTGCCTACACAAAAGTACAAGAACCAGAGTTTGATCCCTAGAATCTGTACAGAAAAGTTGGGCATAGTGGTACATGCTTGTAATCCCAGCAGTGCAAAGTCAGGCAGGCAGATGTCTGAGGATTACAGGCTAGCCTTGCCTACTTAGTGGACTACAGGCCAGTAAGAGACCCCATCTCAAATCAAAAACAAAACCAAAACAGTAGATAGTAATAGAGGACTGACACCCAAAGTTGACCTGTGTCTTCCATATGCATTGCACTTATGTTCACATATGCACACATGTGCATCTGTACACACATGCATTTATACACAAGTATACACACAAGAAAGGAGGGAGAGAGAGGGAATGGGAGGAGGGGAAGAGGGAGAAGGACACACAGCGAAATACAGAGACAGAGAAAGACAGAGGCAGAGAGAGATAGAAAGGAGGGTTGGACCGATTTCTTCATTGTTGAAACATTTTACCCTGGGGGTGGGGGAAGAGATTTCTTAAGACTTAGGAAGTTCCTAGAGGAATCTCTTTAAGACTCAGGAAATAAACAACTCAGGAGTCTCAGGAAGTCACTGAAAATTCACAAAGTCCTTCCATCACCAGGGTTATATAAATATAAGTAGTAAGGGTTGCTGAAGAGAAGAGACTCTGATCTGATCAAATTTCTTGCTCAGAAATTTGAACTAAATCAAAGTGATCTATTCAACTACTCCACGAACCAGGTGGCTCATGGTATCTTTATGCCACTTTCTCACTTTTATGCATAATCCAGCAAAATGTTCTAGGAATACAAGGATGAAGATGTTTGGCCAAAAGAACCAAGAGTAGATGTTTTACAGCACAGCTGCTGAGGACCACAAAGCGTTGGTCCCTCTGTATGAAGAGGACCAAACGTTTCTCTAAAACAGTTGTTATTCTTTCATTGTGACTGAAGTCATAGATGGAGTCTGTTAGCCTTCCTCTTCTGTGAATTGCTTTCTGCACCTGTGATTGCAGGATTTCTTCAACTATATAAATATAAGAGATAGAAGGTAAAGAGAAAATACCTATTTTGACTTATGTTTTCAGCAATTACATTTCAAAATTGATTAGTTCCATTGATTTTAGGCCTATGGTTACCCAGCATACCATGGTAGGAAGACAGAACAAAGGAAAACTGCCTTTTTTGTGATTTGGAAGGGAAACATAAACATCTAGTCACAACATGTCGCCAATGACCAAGACCTCCCACTCTTGACCTCCTGCCTCTTAAAGTTCTACTGTCTCGTAATAGCAACAAGCTGGAGAGCCCCTGTGTGTTTAATGGCTCAGATCCTTAAAAGATCCTTAATAAGTGCCAAATGTTTAATTTTATAATCATACTGCACCAAACACTTACTTTAGAATTCCAAGAAATTACTAGAGTTGAGTTTAACTTTATGTAAATAACTCTTACCACCTTTTGAACAAAAAAAATTAAAGCCCAGCAATAAAGAAAATTAATCTAAATATATCATGTAATACCACTTTAGAAAGTCAGCATAGTGCTAATAACCAGTGATACATTCATTATCTACCTCATGAGGCAGTGTGTGTGTGTGTGTGTGTGTGCTCATGTGAGTGCACATGTGTGCACTAGGCTGGCATTAGTCTTTCTACTCCATAACAGACAGACATGTGACCTCGTACCCATGGACATGCTCTCTGAGTACATGGTTGAGACTAGGGGTAGGGTGGACAGGCCTGGCTCTTTGCCTAGCACTTGGGTCCAATATGAAGTTACTCTTCTCTGTGTTCCTCTTACTCTCCATTAGCCCCTTCTTAAATGGACTCTGCTGAGCAAAGAATGCTTCCTTCTTGTTGTCATCACTTTGGGCTGCTGAAAAGGGGTTGGTGGCTTCAAGATCATTAGGCTTCAGCTCTTTCTTTTCATTGCCTTGAGTTGAACAAGGCTGGGACAATAGTATGCTTTTTGTTTGTTTGTTTGGTGTTAATTTTTAAATGAAACCGTTCTTAGTTTTTTAAGATTTATTTATCTATTTTAAATATATGAGTACACTGTTGCTGTCTTCAGAAACATCAGAAAAGGGCATCTGATCCCATTACAGATGGTTGTGAGCCACCATGTGGCTGCTGGGAATTGAACTCAGGACCTTTGAAAGAGCAGTCAGTGCTCTTAACCACTGAGACATCTCCCCAGCCCCCTGCTTGTTTGTCTTTGACATAAAGTCTTTCTATGCATCCCAGGTTGGCCTAAGATTTACAATTCTCCTTCCTCAGATTACAAATGCTGCAATTATAGGAAAATGCTCCCAAATCTGGCTTTTTTTTAAAAAAAAATCAATCCCCTTCTTGTGTAGCAAGGCTCCCAGACTAGACCCAAATTGGAAAACAGATGCTTCTAAGCATACCACGAGGGAACGCTCATCCAGGTTGGGCCTCCATACACTCTCCACTCCAGTCACTGCAGCATGCTTCCGTAGAAGCATGAGGAGGCAAGTACATGGTTAGACCTGAAGCCAGTCTACATGGAGAAAAACTTGGAGAGAAACCGTCTTGTTGATATAGGATCCTCCCTGCTCCCTTACATGATATCTCATGATCTTGGCCATGGAGAAGGAAGCATTGTATAACTTGAATATCAATATAAAAGGAGAATGTGTATGCACTTGTATTTTTTACATTAAAATATTATGTTTGTGTAGATCATGTGCCAGGCAAAAATCACCAAAATGCTTGCAAAGGGAATTGAGACTAACAGAGGGAAATCCCTGCAGCCTAATGTGAGGAGGCTCATGCTTCAGGCCCAGCCATTGTGCATGCGCAGCAGTGGACAAAAAGATGAATAGAACGCCTCCACAGCCTTCCTCATATTACATAGAATGGGTATTTCATACATGTACAAAATTAAGTCAATCAGTTTTTGAAATTTAATATATTTTAAAAAGCTTATGAAACGCCAATGGCTATATTACAGAAATAAAGTTTATGATTGCTCAGTAAAAGTGACACCCCCAGCAGTCAGTATCATTTAGGCCCTGTACACCCATAAGCATGTGAACGATAATGGGAAAGAACTTTAATGGTGCAGACCCTGATGTCATGCAACCTTGATGACCTCTAAGGACCTCCTCTGGATCTGAAGTGTCATAAATCTCTAGTAATACAAAGAAAGGTAATGCCCCCCCGCCCCCCCCCCTGCTCCTTCCCTTTTGAGATAGAGTCTTGCTATGTAACCCAGGTTTGTCTTGACCTCATGATTTTCCTGTATCAACCTCCACAAAATTTATTTTTATATACTATTCAGGGGACATTCATCTATAAATAGAGCAGGTCTGCACTCAGATACAGTGGAGAAGGAGCTCGCTCAAGTTCAAAAAGAAGATACGTTAAAATCTATGCTTTTTCTCTTGCCAGCCTGGCAGGAATGGCCTGCATGGCTGTAGTGGGAATATGTTCTGATCTGGCCCATGTTCATTTAGGAACCGCCCCCTTCTATTGATCAGTCTTGTGTAGTTGAGATTCGTCTCCTATCCTTTACTGGATAACCTTGTGGCTTAATCCTGCAAATCAGATGTGTCTTTTCCCTGCACAGGTCCAGAGGACAACACAATGTCTGGCTTTTCGAAGTCCTCCCTTTCATTCGTGTTCAGCAAAACCAAGAGAGAAAGATGCTCTTGATTATCTTGAGATCATCTGCTGCAGGGTCAACAGCTGCCTCGGGGTTGAGGAAAATTAGAAGAAAAACAAAACAATGAAATCTAAGAGCCATTTGTGATCTCTGGCATGCTGCAAGCTGCCAGCCCTGAATTCCCCTTCTCAGTCTTGCCTGAAAGCCAAGCTCCTTCCTAGACTCTCTCCTCTGCACCAAGTGCCTGTAGTCAGATGGCTCCAGCTTTAGGGGACAGCTCAAATCCCCAAGCCCAAATGAGGGTAAGATAAAGAGTTAATATAATTTATCAATAATCTTCTAATCAATACAAATATATGAATATATATTTGTATATGTGTATTATGCATGTATGTATATATATGCATGTATGTATTATGCATGTGTGCATGTATTATCTATGCATGTATGCATGTATGTAAAACTCTCATAAAATGACTAGTCATTCACCACAAGTTACTTCAAGACAGTGACTCTGTGGGTATTTTAGATTTTTATCATATCTATAGCCATTTTAATTACTTTGCCAGTGAGAAAGACTAGAATCAGAAAATAATTTTTATACATTGCCCAATGATTTGAAGAGAGAACACAAAATCTGGACATGGATTTAAAAGTCATGTAATTACTTCATGGGAAAGAAATTTCAGTCTTACATGTCTAACTAAGCCTACATCAGGACAGTTGGTTTCCAGCCCCACCCCCTCCCTCCTCCTGTCCAGCTAACAAAGACCCTTTGTCTGGGCATGCTTTTCCCACACAAGTCAGCGGCAGTAAGCTTGGGAATCTCACTGTTGTATCAGACTTGGTGGCGAGAACCTGGGTTCTGTGTCACCACTAAACTTCTCTCATTGCGTTTCTGCAGCCACCTTAATGTGACACATTATGTCACTATGTAAAATAATGAACTTCCCTTCTTAATCAAGGCGGGTGAGGTTTTGTCTCATTCGCAACAAAAATAATCATTGCTGATTTAAAAAAAAAAAAAAAGCTGCACAGATTTGGCCACAGGCTCTTCAGACACACTGAAGTAATGAGTTAGGAAGGAGGAAATGGGCTATTTTACACTTAAACTTTTTGAAACAGCTAATGGACTGGGAGAGAGAAAAGAGGGCTCCTAAGAAAATAATAAAAATTAAAATACCCCAGAAATGATGAGCTGGCAGGGGGCTCAGTAGATAGAGTACTTGCCATACAAGTTCAAATCCCTAGGACCCATGTAAAGCCAAATATGAGAGCACATGGCTGCAATCCCAATGTTCCTACAGGAGATGGGAGGGAGAGATGGGCAAAGACCATGGGTCAGTTAGTCTGGCATACTCAGGAGTAAAAAATAGAGAAGGAAAGATACCCCCATTTTAAACAAAATAGAAAGGAAGAACAAGCATTTTAGATTGTCCTCTGACTTCCACACATGCCCTGTAGCAACTCTCTCTCTCTCTCCTCTCTCTCTCTCTCTCTCTCTCTCACACACACACACACACACACACACACACACACACACACAGACATGAAAAGTTCAGGAAATTCTGGAAAGTTTAAAATTTTGGAGCAGATAGTGCCTCAAAATCTTCCATGGTATTCACAGGCTTAAAGAAAACCCTGAGGTGATCTATTTCTGTTTAAAGAAAGTTCCATTAAAGTAGTAATGAATATCTTTTCTGATTAAAGGCAGAATCACAATCACTATGGAACAAGGAAGCAGCACCTGCTGCAGCCACTCATTTGGGGAGAGAGCCACTTGTCTCTCATTTTACCGTCAACTATTCCATTGAGAAAGCAGCGATAAGCTCAGACCTCAGAGCCACGTAATCTCAGAAGCCTCATTACAGAAAGTGATCAGTTCCCAAAGCCAGTCCACAAATGACCACCTCACTCCGAATGGACTTGACACATGTTGAGAATCATGGAGGAGACTAGAACCTCGTGCACACTCATGGGATCTCACAATACTATTCCAAGGTCAGCGATAATCCAGAACTCTGACATGGCCACGCAGCAGGAGCACACTGCTCCATCACTGCCTGTCTGAATCTGTACATTGCAAAATGAAGCCTCTTGGAAACCAGGGCTTGAGTAAAAGATCAGTCTATTAATAGATGGAAAACCAGAGAGGTTTATACTGATGCTCTCTCCTACGTCTGTTTACAATTTTCTTGCATTCTGCAGGTTCCAAGAGGTACAGAGATGCCATGGATGTACGTTCTGTTCCTGTATCAGTGAGGTGTCTGGGTCTAGGGAAAGTTGATTTTTAATCACTGTTGGTAAAACTGCTTCTGAGGACACCCTTGTGCAGTATGGGTTGCACCTAAGGAGGTACAGCTCTCTGATCCAGCAGTGGAAGGGAGCTGAGGCTTCCCAGACAAACCTTCCTAAAAAATGAAAGGACAAGCTAAGGGCAAACACAAGAGAAAATAATTGTTCAAAATAGAGAAAACAAACAAACAAACAAACTGAACAACAGCCTAAATAAATACCAATAAAGTAATGGCTGCAATGATGCATCAGTGTTCTAGAATCCTAGGTCACATTAGATATATAAACTGCCGTATAATAATTGTGCTCTCCCTCTCTTGCTAAACTTCCAGACTGGAGTTCTCACTCCAGTCCCTCTGGTTATAACTGTGTTTGAAGATGAAGTTTTGAAAGGAGTCATTAAGGTAAAATATGGTCAGAGTGGGCTCAAAGTCAACATTACTGATGTTCTCATAAGAAGAAATTAGGAATCAAACATAAGCAGGAGAAAGATCATGTGAGGACAAGGCCGGGAAGACAGCCATCTGCATGGCAGGAAGAGAAATTGCAAAGATGCTGACAGTCCTGACACCTTTCTCTTAGCTGTCTCTGCCCCACCTGTGAGGAAAGAGGTTTCTGAGGTTTAAGGAGCCCAGACTGCCTTGTCATTTATTAGTGTAACTGCAGCCCATGAGTCCTCACTATTAGATGTTAGAAAACTATTAGGTGTGAACAAATATTGCTTATAGACCATGAAAAATCAAGTAAAAGCGCCTACTCTGTGCTTATAGGTGGAGAGAGATTAGATTTGGGGACTGAGATGGTGACTAATGGGGATTTTAGCCTTAGAAACAAAGGGTTTGCAAGTGTACCAGGATCATTTGTGTAGCAAATCTCAAAAGCCATGCTCAGGCTGGGCATGTAGGTCACTGGTAGACTGAGCTAGCACAAACAAAGCTCTGACTTTCTGAAATGTCCAACTAAAATTATAAGCGATCAAGGATAGGCTCAAAAAGAAGGGAGGAAAAAGGAAAAACCACACAGAAAAAAGAGGAAACCCAAGAGCAATCTTCTTCCATAGCGTTGTCCTGAGCATCTATGCAACACACTTTACCAGTTGAGTCTAAATCTCTCTGGGGAATTACTGCATGCTCAAAACCCTCTTTACACTGCCAAGCTGCATATCACAGTAGCCCCTGTCTTAAAGGCTCTTTTTCCCTGTTTCATGGGCTTGCCACAACAGCTCGTTGTTAACAGAATCGCTGAGGTTCTTCCCTCCTAGCGAAGCTCCAATACGACCCACTTTATAAGCATGCTCAAAGTCTTTCTTGGTGTATTTTCTAGAGGAACACTATCATGATCTTATTTGTATTGATGATCCTAATGTCTGATGGTGTTACAGTAATGAATGCTCCTTTGGTTCCAAAGAGAGGAATGACAGGCATGTTCTCTACTAGATTATTTTGTCATCAGTGCCTCTTGAAGGATGAGCATGTCGTCTGTACCTTCACAGACTCTAGCAGTTTAAGAGTCAGTTCATAATCATGACATAAAGTTCGTCCCTTAAACTATATAAAAGGGACAACATCCAAGACCCATTTTCTGTAAACTCTAATTAAAATTATTTTATTCAATTCTGTGCCCACAGAGTTTTTTAATTCTTTAAGCCACGGTAAGATCTAAATCAAGCCTCTCATGCCTTCTGGCAGGCCTTACCTTTTCATGGGCTTGGGTGAGCACTCTCTCTCCAGGTTGGAGCAGGTATGTTTCACATGCATGGCATTGTAGGAAGTATGGGTATAGTCATTTTCATCGCTGTAGTCAGGGCCAAGTAATGTCCGGGCCCAAGTCCCCATGTCGTAAGGAGGAAGGGTTCCTCCAAATTCAGAGGGCAGAAACTCAGGGTGTATTAGCTGGTGAAGACTGTTTAAATTGTTTCCGTGAAGGAAAATCTGGAAAGGGAAAAAAATAACCAACAGAAATTTAAAACATGACCAACTGTTTAATCTAATACACAGTTTAGCAAAGACAAATTGGAAAAGTCTCTGGTGACCATGGTGTTCAAAGAGGTAATTATGTTGTGCCCATGGCTTAGTCATTAGAAAAGAATATTTTATTGCTTAGAAAATGGGCTGTATTGATAGTCATTTTAAAAAATGAAGTTTAAGAATAGACTGGACATTGTTTGACCATCACACAAATTTATGCATATAGTTATCTCCCAGTTACTCCTACTAAGAATGGAACAGGGATACCCACTGCTTCAAAACTGCTCATGTTTTGAGTACCCTTCTTCTCTCTGAGAACTCTGGTCCCCAGAACCTCTCTAGTTCCAACCATCTTTGCTGGCCCAACCAAGGACAGCCTCTCCCTGAAGATACACTGGGCCTTTGTCCATTCTGCTTCTCCTGCCTAAATCATGCTGATTCTGCATATCCTCCTTCCCATAAGCTCCTCTGTATTTGATGCTTCTAGGTCTGTTCCAATTCATTCCATTGGGTCTTATGGAGAGTGAGATGATGCTGATATTTTACTCTGGTAACAAGCATTTCGCTTAGTTACAGGATGGTGTGTGTGTACTAGGGAGATGCTCAATTGGTTCCTACTCAGTGTTGGAACCATGACCTAAGAATGTGTAGGAAGTCCTTTGCAGCAGTTTTCCCTTCTTGCCTGCATAGAGCACTGACACACAAACAAGTTTACATTTTCTGAGCACACAGTGTATAATGATACAAAGTGGCCAAAATCAGAAGGGGGAAAAGCTTCACACTTCTGCTATTTTTAGATAAATTCACAAATCACATGTAATAAGTACATAATTGTCATGGACTGCAATTTAGAAATTGACCTTGAGAGTTGATTTAAACTACATCTGTAATAATGCCAGTTATTATACACATTGCAGGCATAAAATAATTACATGCATTGCATAAGTCACACACAATTAACTATATGGAGAAAGTAAGTGGTACTCAAGTGGAACACCATCAATTACGCATGGACATGCATGCCACAGCTGGCAATGATGAAATTTAAATGTGAGCTTTAAAGTACCCATATTTGGATGTCAACAACAAACTCCCGTTCCCCCATTCTCCTGTGCTCATTTAACGTGTGCTGTAAACACCACCATAAAGAAGGAAGGGAAAGCAGGGAAGTAAGGAGCAATTCTGGGCGTTACAGTGCCTGGGAAAGCAAGGAGCATTTTAGACATTGCTGTTGGTTATGGCTGAAAGTTAATATAGAAAAATACTTGTTGTGAGTAAACTAAAACCTTATGGCTTTTATGAAACTCTATAGCAGATGCTGGAGTATTCGAAGCATACCAAGTCTTGCTCTGGTGTTTACTCTAAACATTTGTACTCACACATCCCCCACATAATCAGTTCTTAAAGGACAGGATGTGGTGCTGAAGATGGCTCTGCTCTGAGAACCCTGCTGATCCTGCAGTCCAGTGGAGAGGAGCACAGATGTAAGGAGCTGGACCCACTTGTCCTGGGTTAGGAGCTCCAGAAATACCTGCTCTGTTTCAGCAGACTGTCTACTGTGGGAGGAATTTCCACCATCCCCTACTAGATAGAAAATGCAAGCTCTGGGAAGCCTGACACATTGTTGCAAACAATGCTGGGCATGTGGTTCTTGGTACTGTTCTGACTGTAGAATATCTTGTAAATCCCCTGCTTCTTGGTGTTGGTGATGTCTAGTTCTAATTCCTGTTCTTATTTGGGAACAGGAGCTTGTCCGTCTCCAATAGTCCACTACAATGTTCTCTACAAACCAAGATGTAGTCAAGGCTTAAGAATTAGGAATATTCCTCCACTGTCAATGGGCAAAGGGATATTGGTGGTGGTGTTCTATCAGTCATGGGAAGAGCAGATGGCAGTCCCTTGTTCATCCTAACTTGTTGCTTATTTTGGGAGCCAAAGATGTTTTATGCCTAGGACTCATAAAAACCAAACCAAATGAAATCAAATCCGGGCAGTACAATGTGGAAGAAGGAAGACATGCAGACTGCCTTGTCACCCACAGACCTGCCCTGCAGTGCATGACACAAATGGTCTATAAACATGTGCTTGCTGACATGCCAGAGGTTGTGAATGAAGGATGTCACCAGGGACTTGCCATCCATGTGGCTAGCCTGAAGCTAGATCCACTACAGTGTGTGAATATGTTGTGGTCAGAAGGGAAAGAAAGAGAGGTAGAACAGCTTGAGCTTGAGCAAGAAAGATGGAACTAGAGACTTGAGAGTGAAGAAGAGTAACCTAATGAAAGTGGTCAGCCCTGCTATCTGGAATCATGGTGAGGTCATTGCTCAAGCCATGGCTGAAGGCAATGTCTAAGTCTGTGGTTATGCAATGGCAGGGGTTGGTGTAGATGTCTGGGGCTCCTATTACCCTAGAGAACTTGATGATGTCATTGTTTATTTAGGACAGCTACTGGGAAACACCTGGGTGTCCAGAAGCTATGCAGAACTGGTCCTGTTCCTCACTGGATGTAGTGCTCACTGCTAGCAGGACCCAGAAGTTGGTGTGAGTGAGCCAGCCCTGAAGTCATAAGTGTGGGAGATCTGACCATGGGGTGGCATAGGCATACAGGTGACACATCCCCACCCCTCTGACTCACTACCTCCTTTAGTCAGGAAAGCTGGCCACAGGATCATGAGCTCTGGAGAGCTAACCCTGCTACAACACTTGTGAGAGCAGGTCCTGAACCTCACCTGGACAGCACAGCAGAGCTGACACTGGTGGTAGAGGCACAGGTGACCCAGGCCTGAGTGAAGGCTAGGGCAGCACCTGGCTCTGCCATTCCCCTGCTCAGAGGTGGTGGTGTGTGTGTGAGGGGGTAATGCCCTCACGCCTCACCCCTCACCTGACCTGTGGCAGTCCAGATATCTGGCTCTGGAGTCATGAAAAGCAGGTGGGCTGGCCTGTCCCTCACCAGCTGCAGTCCACAGCAGAGGTGGCCCTGGTGAAATCAACGCAGGTGAGCCAGCCTCCAGGGTAAGAGTGGAAGAGATCTGGCCCCATTGCTTGACTTTCATGAAGTGGCATGGGTGTGGGGTGCTCTCCTCCCCTGCCCCTTGCCACCTGTGATAATGAGGAGATATGGGACCCAAGGGTGTGAGAGCAAGAAAGCTGACCCTGCTCCTGCTGATGGTAGCATTTGGATAGCCTAGTCAGAGCTGTGCTAGCTGTTTGTCTGTCTGTCTGTCTGTCTGTCTGTCTGTCTTCTTCTCTCTCTCTCTCTCTCTCTCTCTCTCTTGTGTGTGTGTGTGTGTGTGTGTGTGTGTGTGCGTATTTTGTGGGGAAGGCTTAAAGGGCAAAGGACACATATGAGGTGACTGGGAGAAGAATGGATCTGGGGTGCATGATGTGAAAATTCACAAAGAACAAAAATTTTTAAAAAAGAAAAAATAATTAGGAACCCTGGGTGTGTGTGTGGAGGTGGGGTGTGTTTGTGTGTGTGGGGGGGGTGGGTGTGTTCATGCAATTTCATATCATCAGTCACACAACTATAGGTATCTTACTATGATTGAAGTAATCATGCTGCTATGTATTCATATATTAAATAGATGCACTGTGTTCCTTAAACACATACAATGTTACTTGTCAAATATGTTTTAGTAAAGCTAGTGAGGAAAAAAGATAAAAGGGTAAAAAAGCAATAAAAGTCACCAGTGTCTGGTACATGAATGGCATTATGAATGTTTTCATATACTGTCTCATTAAATTGCTCCAACGAGTCTGCAGTATAGGAGCTGGCTTTCCCACATAACAAATGAGGAAAGTCAGATTCAGAGTAGCTAATGGATGCCTTTTACTCAGCTCTAGAGCATGTCATGTTATCCCTGCTCTGATGAAAGAGGCTGGCTTCTCAAATGTTGACTGATGTCATTATTATATCAAGCTTTCTTTTTAAGATTGTTACATTCAAAAAACAATGTTTTCAACTTTACAGATGATGAATCTGGCAGTTACCAAGCTCTATGAGGAAAAAAAAAAAAACATAAAAGAATCACTTCTCACAGTGCTAATACAGGGCAAAAATGCTAGCTTCTGACATAATCCATGAACAAGAAACAGCAGCTGGGTGAATGCCTATAATCCCAGAACTGCAGACACAGAGGTAGGAGGACTAAGGATTTAAGGCTCGGGGCTAGAGAGATGGCTTGGCATGTAAGAGCACTTGTCCCACAAGACTCAGGTTCTGTTGCCGGTACCCACATGGTAGCTAACAATTGTCTGTAATTCCAGTCCCATGGTTTATGCTTCCCTCTCTGGACTTCCATGTTCACTGTATGCTCATGGTACATCTGGATACATACATTCATGAAAATCAATAATTACATAAAATAAAAATAAATGAATCTTTAAAAAAGAATTGTGGCTAGCCTGTGTTATATAATACCCCCCCTCCCAACACACCACACACACACAAACATATCCCACAAAAACAAAAGCCAAATCAAATAGGAGCAGGAAGTGGCTTCATGCACTATTCCTATAGGCATTTGTAGCAAAATTGAAATCTGGTATTTGTATGCCTTCAAAGTTTCTTTTGGTTTGTTGGTGGTCTGAAAAGAACTCTTTCTACAGAATTATTGATTAAATACAAGTTATTTGCAAACTCCTGCTAAGGTACAAATGTTCAAAAGTTGCACAACCATGGTAAAAGCTATTGACAGAGAGCTAAGGGAGTGGACACAGAGAATAGCTATAACTATCACTGACACACCAAGAAATCTCTCCTCCCCCCATTTAGAAGTTAAAAGATACTTTTTTTTTCATTCTTACCCGTTTTCCTTGTCTTGTCTTTAAGGAATGGCTTGATGAGTGTGTAGAGGGCATGGATGTACCAGGGCTGGTTGACAAAATGGACACCTCCAAAGCGAGCAGGAAAGCTGTCCTAGGAAGGAAATAGAAAGAAGAGCATGTCAGTTACTGACACTCTGGGTGACAGCAGTACCCCAGGGAAAGAAAGGGCTCAGATGCAGCTCCTGGCCTGCTTACATTCCCCTGCCTTCCTCTCTCACTCCTCCTCCTCCTCCTCCCACTCCACAGCCTAATGTGCACAGAGTCCAGGCTAGTCTTCGAAAATGGCAATGACTGACTCATCTAGGTGTACAGAAGCACGTGTGATCCAGACCATTAGAACTCAGAATTTTTCATGGCATTATATAACCACGCTTCAGTTCCTAACAGCTCTGAATCCAGCTATCAGTCTCTGCTTTCCCTCCATTTTCTCTCCATAATAGTGTGTCAACTTGACAATAGCCTAGAACTTGATCTTGCCGGGTGAGTGAGCAGGTTGCACAAGAAAGGGCTTGCACAAGACTCCCAAAGGATCTAAGACTTGAGGTTCTCTCAATGACACTGGTTTGACCATATGGATTGTCGTCGGTCACTTTCTGGATCTGCCCACTCCACCCTGAAAGCACACAGCAGATCCTCAAGAAAAGGTAATGTTTGTGTGAGGGCTGGTTGGCCATCCTAACAGAATAAGAGCCCCTTCCTCTGCACAGTTTGCAAATATCAAGCTGAAACGCATTTTAAAAATTGCTCTTATTTGGAATCCAGGACAGAACAGGAGGAGCCTGTGACTTGTATGCTAATAAATCTCTCTGAGCCTTAGGGGTCCACAGGAGGGACCTTGGTAGGAAGTCTTGATGTGTGGTTTCAGCAGATTGGGTTTGTTCCTACTGATGGGATTTAAAAAGGGGAAACACCTAAATGCTATTTGTGTCACCAAGCTTGCTGTGAGTGAGGTTCACTGCAGCAAACATCTTGTAACGTGCTAGCAAGACAAGAAGCAGGAACAGCTAAGCACTCTCCGTGGTGTATGAAATGTCATGCCCAGCTTGCATTTAGTAATAACAAGCAAGGAGGGCTATTAACTTTTCCCAGAACTCTCTGCGTCTAGGATGCCTAGGCATCTGTCGCAAGGAGACCTACTTTCAATGAAAGTGTATGGAACTGAACTTCAAGGCTGACATTTGGAAACCTTAAAAATAACTTACTTCTAGCTAGACATTTTGCAAAATAGAAAATAATGAAATATTTTGAAGACTAAACTAGAGAATTTCACTTTATTTATTCAGTTTATTTATCTTGATTTTTAAAAATCCAATGGAACCACCACTGAATAAAGGGATTGGATAATTCTTTGCCATGTGTAATATTTTCCAAACATGACATGTTTGCCCTCTTGAATTCTCTGCTGATGTGATTGCCAAAGGAGATCTTGTGTAAATTTGGGCCCCTTTTTCTTCTGTAAAGAGAGTAAGCGGGGCACGGGAAACAGTGCACTCCAGGGAGGCCTGGCTGCCGTTCAGTGCCCAGGAAAGCTCAGTGAAGATGGCTCCCTTCACTGTAGGAGCAGTGTCTCTCCGGCACATGTGAGCACTTTCTCACCCACAGTCACACTGGGGAAGATCGGTTCTAAGGTCTGTCTGGGGAGAACGGATGTTTGTCTCCCAGGAAGTTCATGAACAGTAGTGGTCTTTCTCCTCTACATCTGATCTCAGAAAGGTTCAAGCGTCAATAAGGTGGTGTGTGTGTGTGTGTGTGTGTGTGTGTGTTGTGTGTGTGTGTTGTGTAAGGGACTTGGGGTTTTGTTTGTACTAAGCTTTGAACACAGGGCCTTGCTCAGGCTAGGCAAGCTCTATATCAACAAGCTACTCCCTAGCCAATGCTGGTTTTTTATGTCCAAGACCTAGCAATGTTTTTGGTTCCTTAAAAACAAGAGGCTATCCCTCCAAGTTCTTTCCTTTCTAAGAAGGGCTATACCCCAGGTTCTTTCTTTTTGGTCCTTTTGATCTCTTATTCAGAAACATAACTTACATGATGAATGTGAGTTCTGAGAGGGTATAGAAAAAGAACAGGAATGGAACATTTATTCATAGAAAACAAACTTTACTCTGTGTGTGTGATTTTCTTTTACTGTAATTAATAAGAATATTTATATTTCTTCTGGTAGTCTTTTGTATTCTATATTTTTAAGTTAGTAAAGTGGAAGAAAATGCTCAAAAATACTTAAGAAACAGTAGGAAGAATCATAATGACAATATTAACTTTAAAAAATACCTGGAGACATATAGTTTTGCCTACAAAACCTCAGTCATCAAAGACATCGAAAACTGGCCCCTGTCTGTACCTTGGTAAGTTGAAAAGAAGCGTTCTCTCTCGGCAGCTGTAAGTTCTAATTTGACTCAGGGTCATGTACTGCCAGAGAGACGGTGCAGGCTTTTATTTTCCTCCCACAAATCAGCTAGTGAAAACGTGGACCTGAGCCTTGGAATTTTGAGCTTGGGTTCAAATAGAAACAGGGTCATTTTTCCTCAGGTCCCTCCCATAATGTTCAAATGAAAGGTCTTCCTGTTTGAGTATCTGCCATATGCTAATGTTTTGAGTAGAGACTGGCTGTGTATTATTTGTTGGGGGAGATGAAGAGGGAGATTGTTAAAATTAAGAAACCCATTGCTGTATTTTGAGTCTGGAATGTCCTCCATTCCTGATTCCTGATTCTCTCAGGTTGTGGGGATGCTTTGAGATGTTGTGGAACTGTCATAGAATGCTAGGGGTGGGCCCTTGAAGGATACAGGCCAGCCCCACTTCTGCTTTGGATGATGCTATCTGAATCTATCAATCTTTGGCCACCACAGTCCAAACTCATCCAGCCACTAAGCTTTGCTCAACACTAGGAGTATTTTCTCTGAACCTGTTAGTGAAATAAATTCTTCCTTCCATGATGTCCTGGCAGGAATTCTGTAACAGCACAGTAATGAAGAGGAAATGACAAATAGAACAAACTTTCAGTTAGCACCTGCCAGTTTGGCCCCCTTGGCTGATCACATTAGCCAACTGCAGGCAAAGGGAAAGTTATCATCACACTCAGGCATCTCCCACAATCCTAAGGGACTTCATAGAGGTGCATGCCTAGAACAGATCTCAAGTGGGTTAGCCTTGCTTCAATTGGTTCATGCCTTGCCCCTCATCATTTAGCATGTCTTCTGCATGCTCATTATACCAAACACTGGGCTGCATTGTGTAAACTGGACTTGCGTTAAATAGTGAGTTACCAGAGTCTTTTTTTTTTTTTTTTTTTTTTGCCTCCTATAACTTCTCTGTTACCTGTGCCCCTTACCACTTTAGCAAAGGCAGCCTAAACTGTCACCCTAGTGAAACTAAAACTAAATAAGCAGCATTTGGGCATGAGGCATGCTGTAAAAAAAAACCCAGGGGAGATGTAGAACCATGGTCAGCACTCCATCACCAATACCTATGATGCAGATGATGATAATCTCTATGGAGACCATCTGGAGATTCAGGCCTTCCCTCAAACTTGCATCAAAAATAATGGCTTCTTTCCTTCCCCACTGGGAACTTCTATTTTTATATTTATAAAATATTCCACCCAACAGGAGAATACATTTTCTTTACACATTCCCATGGAGCATATACCAAGAGAGAACAACCCAGGCCATAAAAAATTCCGAAATAAAGTCAAATAAATGCAGTCACAAAACTATATTCAAAACTGTAAAGGACTCAAAAAAAAAAAAAAAAACAGAAAAATCTCAAAGACACAAAACCCAAGATTCTTAAAAATGCATAGATGGATCAAAGGATGTCTTAGCAAAAAAAAAAAATTAAAAATATGTGTCACTGAATGAAAATGAAAATACAGCCCATCAAAATACACAGGACACAGTTAGCCTACTGCCTACTGGGAGATCTGCCAAACTGAATGTGTTTTTGAACAAAAGAAGAGGAGCTTCAAATCAATAACGTGAAGCCCACTGGAGTTTGGAGATGAAAACAAAGCCACAGTCAGGATCAGAAAGGAAACAATGAAAACACAAACAGAAATCAATGGTGTTCAAAAGGGAAAAATGGCCAAGAAAATCAATGAAACTAAGACTTGGTTTATTGAGAAGGTATATAAAACTATCCAGCCTTTTATCAAGAGTGACAAAGAGGGATGTAACAAAATACCAGTGTCAGCAACAAAGCTGTGCCTGTTGCCCAGCTTCAAAAGGAAAGTCAGGAGGACAGAAATACAGTCCGACATGGGGATGTGGCAACCTAGAGGACAGGAATCACTCTTGACTTTCAATCTGCCACAGCTCATCAGGAAATGGATAATTTGAATAGCCCTCTAATTACTAAGAAAAGTAAAAATGTCAAAAAGTAATTCTTTAGGCTTATTTGGTTTCATTAGAAAAATCTAATTCCATAAATCTCTTTCAGAAACATAAGGAACATGTTCCAATTCACTTATGAATCTATTATCAAGACAAGAATGACCCTAGCAAATCAAACTACCAACCACTATTCAAACTATTCCTCATGGGTGCGAACGAAAAATCCTTCACAGTATATTGGTAAATGAGACCTAGCAATTTATGCAAAGAATTATATACATTATGACTAAGTAGGTTTCACTCTAGCCTACAAGTCTGGCACAATTGTATTAACATCTTCTAGTTTTATACCTGGTACTTTAATATATGGGGTCTTCCTGTCCAGGGAGGGTCTTGTTGCAATTATGAGTGAGAAAGCAAACGAGGAACCTGGGAGCTGTCTTCTCACAGGCGGTGAATCACTCCATCTCCCACACGTCTACTGACCTCTTTCTCAGGCCCTTGACCTCTGCACTGCTGGTTCTTTGCACACAGGAGCCCACGTTCAGAACCCAGACTACTGGTGAAGCCCTCACAGGGGGGAGTCCTTGAAATTATTCAGATTAACCAATCTTAAGCCAGTTTAGTACCCCTTATCTTCCTTAATCACTCTTTACTGTGAAAAATGCATCCCGTGCCTAAGCTTTCTGTCACTTTTAGAAAACAAAAGGGGTCTATATTCAAGACATAGGACTAGGCAAAGAGACTAGATTTGACTAGTGGACCCAACTCAAAAGCATGATCCATACAACATAGGAAACAGAGGACTAGTATCTAGAATACACACTCACACACACATACACACACACACACAGTAGTACTGAGAGACACAAATATATAAACCAATTAGTACATGTACAAAAGACTTGGAGGAATACTCCACTAGAGAAAACATACAGATGTCAAATAAGCACATGAGACATGTTCTACACCATTAATCATGAGCAAACTGCACCAGAGAACTACACTCCAAACCTGTCAGAATGGTGTTAAAAAACAATGACCACTTTGGGGGCTGGCAAGCTGTACCAGTGATGAGACAGCTTGGGACAAAAGCCTAAAACTCCAGTTCAAATGAGAGGCACCCACATAAAATGCCACAGAGTCGTACTTCAGCCTGTAAACTTGGTAGTGTGGAGGGCAGAGAGGAGGATTGCTGAGGTTACCATTCTGCGGATCTACTGAAAATGATGAGCTTCAGATTCAGTGAGAGACACTGTCCCAAAGGATAAGATAGATCATGATAAAACATCTTCTTCCAGCCTTTTCATGTAGGCAAGTAGCTGTTCATACATGTGCACACACATGCACACATACATACAGCAAACCACCACAAAAACCACCCACCATATGTGTGTGTGTGTGTGTGATGTTCAATTATAAACGCTGGTAAAGATCTGAGGAATGAGGTTAGCCATTTATTAATAAGGAATAGAAGAAAATTTGCTAATTTTCAATCACTTATCATATCACCAACCAAATATTTTATAATCACTTAGCTCAGAGAAATTAAGATTTATTTCCACATAAACTGATATGTGCATAGAAGCCTTATTTGTGTTGTCAGAGTGAACACAACCAACACATTTTTAAAAAGTGACTAAACCATTGTGTCCATACTATGGGACATCAGTTACCAACAAAAGGTAAAGTTAATGCTATACACAATAACCCAAGTTGCTCAGGTGTGTGTGTGGCGCGGTGGTGCGTGTGTGCATGTGTATGTGTGTGTGTGTATGTGTTGTGTGTGTGTCTGTGTTAAGCATAGTGGTGTACACCTTTAATCCAAGCATTCAGGAGGCAGGTATATCTGGATCTCTGTGAATTCAAGACCAGCTTAGCCCACATACTGGTTCAAGGTCAGCTGAGATATATAGAGAGACTCTTGTCTCCAAAAATTCTCTGAAGTTTATATACTTGCAGAATTGTATTTTTGTAGTATTCTTGAAATGTAAAACCTAAAAGGTGGGTAGAGGGCTACGTGGGTAGGAGTGGCTTGGAAAAGGAAACTTGAATAGTCCTTATGGTGATCAGATGCCTTAACACTTTAACCACAAAAGAAAAATGGTTGTTTCTGTCTGCATAGAATATCAACAGTGAACAAAAAAATCCAAGTAAAGTACTGATTTCAGGATCTTCTATTTTCTGTGGGCATCATAGACAGCGTCCAGTGGCCCTTGCTTCTCTTATTGTGCCCATCATTTTTAACACTTTGTTTCCACACTGGCATCATTGTTCAAATGTCACTTAGCTGCCTTGCTGTGTGTTTGATCAAAATTTAGGAACACCATGGTACAGGCCAACGTGTTTTGTTTCTCTTTCCCTGATGATCAAATATTGTTGTTGCTAGTGACTGTGGGTTCCTTTTCATGCTGGGTAATGGAACACTTACTGTAGCTGTTGGTAAGACATGTAATGCCTATAGGCTAGGGTACTTTACAACATGATTCAAAAACACATCTAAACCCAAAAGTCACTTAGCTTCAGGAAGCCTAGGGAGCTACACCTCTAGCCCTCAGCTGCCTGGTTCTCTTCCTCATACTTTAATAGGAAAAACTAAAAACAAGATTACTAAACTTCAGAAAACTGACCACTCACCTCATCGCTTAAGATGCTGCTAAAATATAAATGTAAAACAGAGAGGGATGTCACAGAAGCTCTCCTCTGACTACAGTCTCCTTCCTTTTGTTGGAATTAGGCCCAAGTGTCTTCTAGGTCTAATCTTCATTCGTGTAGTTGCACATATGGAGTTCTACAGACACAGCAAGGACATAGCCTGCACCTAGATTTTATTTATTCCCCTCATGCATGTCTTACCAATGACATCTACTTCTCACTTCAAAGCAGGAGAAGCAAAACATCTTTAGCAATGTAAATTGGCTTCATTGATGCAAGGGAGCCTGTAAAAATGCCATATTGCACGGTGATGGATTTCTATCATGCCACCTAGCAATCATTAGTGTAGAAAAACTATACATGCGTTTGCAACGAAATGAAGAACTCATGCAAAAGCAGTGCATGAGGGAGACTAACATTCAGTAATCAGTGTGAGAGAGCAGATAGAACATGCTCACTAGGAGAAAGGCTGGCAATGGTGCATCTGGCTGCAAGTGTGGCTTGTCTCAGGTTCTCCTGGAGAATAGTGCTAACCTCTAAGTACTATACCAACTCAGCATTGTCTTAGGTTCAAAGGTGCAAAGGGTATTCTGTATACTAAGGTCACTGTGTGTTGGGGGTATTTTCCTCTACATCTGAACAAAAATATCTCTCCCAATGAGCAAAACTGCCCTCTGCCAAACAAGTTAGGCCAGCTGATGAAGCTCAGTTTACAACTTAAACAACATTTCCGGACCTTCATTTTTCAATTGCATGAGCATTTCCAGTTCAGGAAGAGATGTTAAACTCCCTTACAGAGAGATGCAAAAGTAGAAGGTGCAGGATGTACCAAAAGCATCCCTTCAGTAAGTTCACTGTCCAGGAAGAAACAGGAGTGACCATGCCTTCTGTGAAGGAAACATTTGCCCTCAGGCTCAGAGACATGCTTTTCAGGTGTTCTCCAGTGAGAGAATTTAAACAGTCAATAACTAAGCATAAAGAGCAGGAGAACATTCATGTCCTGCTGTAGCCAAATTAAAAAAAAAAGCCTTATATAAATGACCCAGTCAGGCCAGGTATGGTGGTGCAATCTACAATCCTAGCATTTAGGAGACTGAGACAGGAGGATTACAGATACATGGTCAGCCTGAGCTATAGAGAGAAAGTTGGAATCCAAAAATTGAAACATTCTGATTGTGGTAAGATGAAATTTCAAAGTTGTTTTGATTTGCATTTTTAATTGTTAAACATGATGAATATTTTTGACATATTTCATTGCAGCTAGTTCTGATACTTCTATTAGCTAGATTTCCATTACTTGTTATCTATGAGATCTTAGCCAATTTCTAAATGGCTCATTTTGTTTCTTGAGTTCTTTATGCATTATGGATAGTAACTATGTTGGATGTCTAGCTGTTAAAGATCCTCTTCCATACAAGCGGGTTTCCTTCTAGCTTGATAATTTCCCAAGCTGAACAGAAGCTTTTTAGTTTTGTGAGGTCCCGGTCATCAATTGCTGGCCTTTATTCCTAGGCAAATGCAGTCCTATTCAGAAAGTCCTTTCTTACACCTGTATCTTATAGGGTACTGCCTGTTTTCTTTAAACAGTTTTAGTGTTTCAAGCTTGGAGTTGCTATCTCTGAGCTATTTAGAGTTATTTTTTTGCAGGATGATACCTGTAGGTCTAATTCTATTCCTTAATATATGGACATCCAATTTTCCCAACAAAATTTATTGAGGTGCTATCTTTTCTCTAATGCATGCTTTTGACTGCTTCCTCAAATATCAGATGTTTTTAGTTACATGTATTATTTGAGCCATCAGTTCTGTTCAGTGTGTTTTTGTATCAGCACCTCACTGGTTTTATTACTATAGCTTTGTAATATATCTTAAAATCTGAAATGGTAATCCCTTCAGGACACTTTTCTAATGCCATATGAATTTAAAGATGTTTAATTTTTTTTCTATTTCTGTGACAAATATGGTCATTTTATCGGGATTTTAGTGAATCTGTAAGTTGCTTTTGGTAGAATGGTGACAGCTAGACTTATTCTTCATATTAGGATAACTATGTAGACTGCAGTTAGGGAGAGAAATATACTAGTTTAGTGAAGTGGTAGTAGTAGGCTCTCCCTTAAGTCCATAATCCCACAAGCCCCAGACTGTTTGTTAGGTTTCCATCCCTAGGCATGGTTTCCTTCCTGGTAAGGAGGCCTTAATTCCAATTAGGCAATGTTTAGTTTTTACCAATATATAATTTCTACTGTTGCAGTTAGGGACATTTTGTCATGCTGGTCCTTGATGTAGTTCATGTGTATCATGGCTGGCTTTGACTATTGATTGCTTCTCTCTGTTGGCAGCTTTAATAACACCTTCAAATACTATGAAAGTTACTCCTCAGGGAGGAGGATTTCAAATCAGATCCAGCTCAAACCAAAAAAGTCCTCTGTCTAAAATGCATGGTGTCTTCAGCAACAAAGACTTACCTTCAAGTTCCAGGAGACAACAAAGGTAACAATAGTAACCTATATTGGTTTTGGAGTCTTCTGGACTCCTCTGACGAACAACTTGGAAGGAGGCTTCTCTTGCCTAACACTGTGGTTTCTGCCAGATGCTGTATGGCTCTTGTGAAGAGAATATAGTCAGCCATTGAAAAAAATATGTGTACGCACACTTATTTTGTATACATCCTTAGTATTATTTACCCCTTTTCCCTTCCTCTCCTTCTGTCTTTACCTTCTTCCTTCTTTTCAGTTTAATTCCCACCCTTTTCTTTTTTTTTCCTTCTCATTGTTGCTATCCTGCTATTTCCTCTCTAGCATTCATGCTCATTCGCTTTCACCCTCCACCATTATCACTTCTTACTTTCTTGGTTTCTGTCGTTACTTCAGGTTATGGACTACATTTGAAGATTTGATGCTAGGAACCACAGATGAGAGGGAGTATGTGGTGTCATCCTTCTGGATCTGAGTCACTTCATCCAATATAGTTTTACTCATTTCCCCACAATAGTTATGATTTCATTTTCCTACTACATTTTCATTATCCATTCATCAGTTGAAAGACCTTCAGGTTGTCCCCGTCTTCTAGCTGTTGTGAATAGAGCAGCAATGAACATGGCAAAGAAAGTATCTGTGGAGTAAGATGTCCAATCCTTCAGCCTTATGACAAGGAGTTTATAGCTGGACCAAATAGTAGATTTATTCTTAGGTTTTTGAGGATTGTCTGTATCTTTAATTTTTTCAAAACCTGTTTTTAATGATGGTTCTTATATGCTTTAAACTCTCTTGTAGCCCACCACCTACCAGAGGAAGTTGAAAAGAAAATGATATGGGGGAAGTGGACCTGTTTAAAAAGGTTCTTTGGAGGAAATCTCATCTATCTTGTCTGGAAATCTGCAGTTTAGTTCACAGGTTAGCTTCAGCAACTCAATCCACTCGCAAACACTTCATGGTACATCAGTAGTCCAGTTTGACAGAGTCAAAATAGTAAGCCTGAATCAGCAGGGATGGCAGGACCTAGCAGAGACAGTCAGGCCTTAATCTTGGCATGAGTTAGCAAGAGGGACCCAGAGGAACGCCAGAAGAAGTTGTTGGCTGTGCCTCTCTCCGTGAAGTGAAGATCAGTGAAAACCCGAGACCAACAACCATTGTACAACTAGCTGTACCAGCAAGCAAGCTCAGCCCCTATCATTGTGCACTGAGTCCTTTCCATATGGCCTTCAAACCTGTGTCCTCTATGGGTCTCTTGCCTCAGCCCATGTGCCTGACTCAGCTGACATCACTTTGCCAATCAGCCCGAGTCTGCAGAAGTAGCAAGATACTGCAGCACACCACCAGAAGCTTTTTGACACATTTTTCTCTATGGAGTCGCAACAAATGCAGCTTAACTATGCAATGTAAGACAGAGCAATACATGTGTGTCATTAACAAAGAATCCTTCATCAGATGTCCTTTCATGTGTTTGCTCTTCAGCAGAACATTCTTTCTCCTGTGTCTGCTTCAGCCAAACATTCCTTCATGAGTCTGCCTTAGCTTTTCACTTGTTCCACTTCAGGAAAAGACTCGTTTACATGTTTGTCACAGGAAAACACCATCAACACAACCGATTTTCCAAAGAATCCTTAAGTTTCCACTTCAATTGTCCACATTGATTTTTAGAGTGGCTGCAATCACACCAACTGTGAACGAAGGGTCCACATCCAGCATTTTTCATTATTTGGGGTTTTTTTGGTCTTAGCCCTTCTGAGTGGGCTAAGGTCCAGGGATCTTTACAGAAGACAGCCTGAAAGATTGTGAGAGTCAGGGTTGCAGGAAGTCTATTGTATTGTGTCTTCTAGAATGACAGGGAAGTTATCTCTGTGAAACCTCATAAGTATGTCTAAATTATAACTGAACAATGATAGCACCAATGGACATGCTAACATGGAAGAGGGAAATCTCATGGGTCCCTATACCTTTACAAAGAATACAGGTACATAATTATGTCAAGAAAGGGAAAACTAATTTTCTCAGGGAGGTGCTCCTAGTTTGTTATCCAATAACAAGTGATCAGCCTCAAAATCACACACACACACACACACACACACACACAACACCAACAACACACACAGATCTATCTATCTATCCATATATGTGTGTGTGTATGTGTTGTGTGTATACTAACCATATTCAACATGTTGTATTTATATGTGTGCACATAAATGTGTGTATATTTATATGCTATATGTATAAATATATAAAAATAATAATTAAGGAAATAACATGAATTTTGAGAGGAAAGGAAGATAAGGATAGTTGGAGAGATGGGTAAATGATATAATCATATTTTTATTACAAAAATTAAATTGGATGAGGGAAAAAACAAATAAGAATTTAAAGTAAGATTCTAAGAATTCAGTTTTATTTTCCTCTATGCTCATAAAATACAGTTAAACCTAGTGTCCATATTTACTTTACACAAATAAAATAAATATATTTTGTAGTTATTTCTGGTGTTCTCAAGAATGTAAATGAGCCTGATGATAAGCAATATCTCTAGTTTTTCTTTTTTCTTTTTTGTTTTTTTTTCCTGTTTCCTTTAGGTTAAAAAGAGTGGCATTATTATACAATATTAATACTCATTAAAGTTTGGGCCCAGTAATGCATATTCCACGATGAGTAAAGAAGGCATTCTTGTCAGAATGACCTAAGACAGGCTCAGTCTTGTTTATGAAATAAAAAAGGGGGAGAGTGGAGAGCTTTGGGGCTGCTTGGCAAGAATCTGACATTAGGCTAGAACAAAGAAGTAATTTCAGGCAGGAAACTAAATCTTAGACTAGAAGACCAAAGAAGTAATTTCAGGCAAGAATCTAAATCTTAGGCTAGAACAAAGAAAATAATCTCAGGCAGTTAAGTGCTAGAACAAGGAAGTAGGCTTCAGACATGAAAATGACTTTGGGCTAGGACAGGGAAGTAGGCAGATATTTTGGTCATCCTGATAAGCCCTTAGAAACAGTGATCACGGAACTTTTTTTATTGCCTTGCTTGTTCTTTGACTATGTTTATTGTCTTGCTTGTTCCTTGACTATTTGCATCTATTGTATTGTGAGTTCATCAACCTAGAACTGACCTTAATACTTGTATGTAATTAAAATGGTATAAAAGCAAAAAGGAGGGGGGATGGGATAGAGGGTTTCTTGTGGGGGGGATGGGGAAAGGGGATAACATCTAAAATGTAAATAAATAAAATATCCAATAAAAAATTTAAAAAATACAGTTAAACACTACAGCTATCAAGGAGCTGAGCAAAGCTTTTGTGAAGAATAAATACATGTGCTTCTATATACGACTATGACAGTCTTTAGGACTTAATTAGCCAGTTGGAACGCCTACATTTTACTTAGCTCATCTTTTTCCGAAGAACACACTGACACTATTATATTGATGGAAAAAAAAGTGTGTAGTGGGTACAAAATGAAGGAATAAAGTAACAGAGGAAAGAAGAATAACTGAAAAATAAAACATGAGGTGATGCATCTCCGTTGAATTTTCAATAAGGTAGCAGGAAACTAACAGTAAAGGTAGAGACTGTCTTGATAACAATGATACCTGCCTTGTGCCTGAGGGACATCATTTAGTACAGGAAAACCAACGTATCTTCTGACCTGCTAGGCATGATGTGCGTTCAGTGCAATAATGGTACAACTGTTATGGGAATAGTAAACACTTTCTGATTGGATTCAAGGTCTTATCACAAGAAGGAACAGTATACTTGGTACTGTAATCCTGGTTGGTCAAGAGCCAATGGCTGGGGAGATCATATGCTCTAGGGTTGAACCTGCTGCTGTTAGTTTGCTAAATGTGTATGCTGTCAAGTTGTCTTCTAAATATTTAGCTTATTGTCATAGACTTTGGCTACTCTCAACTTTTGTCTAGAAGCTTCATTTTGCAGTGGGTAGCCGTCAATGTAGAGATATGTAAGTGGTCAAAATTCTGAGCATGAGAGACAGAGTGCCTCTGGCCAACAGGTCCATATCAATTGCTTCCTTTATTTTATTTATTTTTTTTTGTTTGTTTTTGTTTTTTTCGTTTTTTTCGAGACAGGGTTCTCTGTGTAGCCTGCTGTCCTGGAGCTCACTCTGTAGACCAGGCTGGCCTCAAACTCAGAAATCCGCCTGCCTCAGCCTCCAATGCTGGATAAGCTGCGCCACCACGCCCGCGCTTCCTTTATTTTTAATTAATAAAGTTCCACAAAGAACTATCTATTTTGCTAGCTCCGCCAGTCTCACTGACGTCAGACAAGATGACCTGAGAGGTGACTTCTGCTAGGGCTTGAAGATAGAAGGGACAGAATATAAATCCATCCACAGAATCACTCTGTATCAGCAGAACTGAACCCAAAGCACTGGAAACTTAATTTGCTATAAAGATCACATCCTGCTTTTGGAACCACACTGACCCTAAGGAGGGGTTATATTTGACTATTAGATAGCAAATACATTATGGTTATTACACAATACTTCATCTCCATTCAAGTTTCCCCAAGGACCTGTAAGTGGTAAATAGATGATTGCTGCTCATTATTTAACAGCCAATTCGCAGAGAAACCTAGATCCTGTGAATGGCTGATTCACAGAGGAAATCGATGCCAGCAGAGACAGCTTGCTTTATGTGATTCACCCTGCCCGTTAGTGCTTCAGCTCTTGAGTCCTGATGCCTTTGTGAGAAGAGAGCATGGCAGGAAGATCACAGAGGGCATGTAGTCTAAACTTTTGCAAATGCTGGATGTCTAATCAGTGACTCGTCCTTTTTGTTGTGTAACTAATTTTGCAGTAGCAAGTCCAGCAACACTTCAGTCTAATAGATATAACTTAAAGGGAAACACTAAAAGTGGTAATAGCTAATAGTGAATTATTCAGGGGCTGAGAAGATGGCTCAGTGTGTAATGTGCTCACCACACAGGAATGGAAGCCTGTGCTGGGATCTACAGGATCCATGTAAAAGCTGGTCAGTGGACTTCACACTTGTAATCCTATGTGTAGGAAAAGACAAGTAGAGAAATAGGTGGATATCTGAGGCTCTCTGGGCAGTCTAGACAAAATAGTGAGGTCTGGGTTCAGTGAGGAATCTACCAAACGATAAGGTGTAGAGTACTAGAGGAAGACACTGATATCAACTTCTGGCCTCTACCTGTGCACAGAGGGCTAGGTACACACACAGACGCACAGAAGCACAGACACACGCGTGCACCACACACACACACACACACACACACACCTGTGCACAAGAATTATTTGGATTGTTTGAATCAAGAACTGTATTAATAAGTTTACATTCCACCTCATCTAACATATGTATATGGAGAATGATTTGGTGTCATTTTAAGATCAAGATGGCAGCAGTAGCAGAACCTACAAAGACATGTGCTGGTAACTAGGACCAGGTTCCACACAGAAAAGACAAGCAGGATTCATCTGACCGGTGCCAAGACCCCCCACTAAGACAATAGTCTTCTATAACTCTTGCACTGTGAGACATGCAGTGCCAAATGACTGAGCATACAATAGATATGTTGCATTATATTACAATGTATCAGCAGTATATGCCCTTTTTGCAGCCTCCGTGTGACTTTACTTTTTTGCTGGGTGTTATAACATACATCGTATGTACGTAAGTACATATGCGTGTGCGCACACACACACACACACACTTTGGAGGCAGATGCTAGTAAATGACTTGGAAGGAATTTTATTCCTTCTTTAGAAAGGTGTCATAGCTGGAACAAATGTTAATTATTTTCACATAATCCTCCAGTACATTGAGTAAATGTTAAATCACACTGAACCTCATAAGCAGCTATTTGTGAATCAACATTATTTTAAAAGTATCTCATTTATCATATTTTTCTGCTCATCAGTCTGCAGCTGTGAGTAGGGGCCTAAAATAATTCATGACAACCTCATTGTCCAAAGAAGACTCTTACTGTCATCTAACTACTTAAATGGTTTCAGGAAATATAAAACTTGATTTAAACAAGAATAAAGAATAGATATATTCGTCTGTCTACAGACGTCTACAGAAATGATGAGAACGTAGAATTTACAACAGTCTTGACACAGCAATTCATGTGCTGCATAGGCTGAGTGCTCTTTCAAGGTCACAACATAATAAGTACAATTAGTTTCTTGGTACATGGCAACCATTACAAATATTTGAGTACTTTTTGTCATGAAAAGAGCAGCATCTAGTGACATGAACAAATAGAGATAAATATGTTAGAAATGACTAGAGAGAAAAGAATAGCTCACCTGAAACACTCATTATATTCTGAATTCCACTGTTTGTGCTTTTAACTCAGCTATGTGAATCTTGGGAAACCCAAGGGCTGAGAGAGAGGAGATTACTACTAATAAAATTAAGAAATTTTCCATTAAAAATGTACCACCACACTTACACCCTGGGCATAGTGGCTTTCCTGTTTTTTATTAGTTATACAAATTCTCATAAGTGAAAATTTTATATTTTATACTAGTAGTAAAATTGAATTTGCTGAATGTGATACCACTAAGCTAGTCTCTTAATAATTAGTTCTTACACAACTTAATATTATCTTTTAAAGAGTTTTATTAAGTTGTCACACACAACAACATACACATATATGCACAAATGCACAAACACACACATCTGCTGAATGACGTCATTATGGAGAATATGAAAGGAAAGAGGTGTGCTTTTTCTTATGCACATAACTCAAGTCTGCGATCCAAGCCACATGCTCTCCATGAAGTGCTTACTTAGGAAAGGAGAAACCCATTACTTAAGGAAAAGACTCACAAAGGGTTTGCTGCATTCCTGAGACCTTACTCTATATGCTATACCATTATCATCTTTTCTTTAAAAGAAAAAAAACTTAGTTTTATGGTAACCTTTGTCCATTGTAGTCACTGAATATCTGTTTGTTCTGTTACATAATATACATATGTCTCAGGACACAGCTGATATTGTCATTTTTTTTCTTAAAAAAACTCTTTCTCTTAATTATTAATGGTCATCCTAACCTAGGATTCAATGAATATATGTGTTTATGGTGATCTTTACGAATATGACACAAAAGTTTTTCTGGTCCTTAAAGGGGGCTTTCAGCAAGTTACTAAACCCGTTTGTATCCACTTTCTTCCCTACAATTCTTCAGGTTATAGTGACAGCTCAGTGGTGTAACCCAGTGTCTGGTGACTGGACTTTGCTAGGCATTTCTTTCTTCTAAACCTTTACTTTCCCTTCTTGTTTGAAGTCCATCTTAACATGAACATATGTCCAAGCCAGCTCTGCACCATGATGATAACATGTCTTGGCTGTGCCATTCGTAATACCCAACAGACCATGCATACCATAGCCTATGTGTATCAGTCCTGTTCTTTTAATGTCCCTTCCTCCATCTGAGTTGGAAGGACCCTTCTCCCACCCCTGCCATTCATGGTTCTTTGTCTATGGCCCACAGAAGCTGCTATTGGAAAGTCTGAGGTGGCTGATGTGGGAACAAAGTTGGAAGCTTTCCTCGTGTGGTTCTGCTTGGTTGGACTCTCTGTTAGTGGCAATTCACTCTCTGGGGTACCAGCTTCTTCAGGATAGGCCTATGAAGTATAGTTTCAGGACCTCAGTAACCTGCTATCTCTACTTCCAGTTTTCTGCTTCCTCTTCTTCTAGCTTGTGTAATTGCACTGTTTGGCATCTCAGGTATACAATCACGATATCTGTCTAGCAGGTTCCTTGTATTAAGCAAAATAATTTCTGTTTAAATATTAATTCCGCCTAGTGGTACCCTAACTGAGACAGAGATGCTGTGTTGCCATAAGTACTGTGCTTTAGCATCCAGATGGGAAGCTCAAGCTACATAGTGCAAAAGGTTGCATCCTTAGACTTTTTGGACAAATGGGCATAAATCCTTGAAGGATCAGGTTGGTGTCAGGAGCCAGATGAGCACAGCTGTCCGTGTGAACATAAAGAAGATAAAAGTGAGGTCTACTTAGGTAGGACTTCTGTATATACTGGACATAGATTATACTCAATCAGAAAATGAAACTCCCACAGAAAGAGGCATAAAGCACTATGTCCCAGTAGGAATGGGAATAGAACATCTTTTGCAGGAGCCCTGTGGTCAGGCAAGGAGTGACTCCTCATCCAGCTCCTGCTTTATCCCAGACTAAATGGTTATCCACAGTTTCTGTGTGCTCCTTGCCATGTATATGCAGTGCTAGGGCATGACCTGACAGACAGACAGGCTCCTGACCAACTCCAAGTAGGGTTCTTCCATTTCCTATTCTTAGTGAACTTGTTTTAAGATTATAGCACTGTCCATAGTTCCTCCATGCAGCCCTCCCTTTACCTGGCTACTTCCTGGAGGGAATGGATCTCTGCCTCCTGGGTTAATTTCAAGCTTTTTTTTTTTTTTTATGGTACAGATTTGGGGAAATACGTGAAACTGAGAATAGGAGAGACAACAAGGTTGTGTGTGTGTGTGTGTGTGTGTGTGTTGGTGTGTGTGTGTGTACTGATGGGAAGGGCTGGGAGATATCCAGAAAGTTGGTACAGCCACACGTGGGAAAGGGATGTGGGGCAAAGAATGACTGCAGAGTATTACAGGAAATGAGAGAACTGGGGAGCTAAAGGCATAACACGAAGTGTCTCTGGGCAATATGAGTGATGTCTCCTTTAACTTCTGAAAGAGATGCAAAATGAGTCCAATCTCCATGTAATTTAGTGGTGGTAGCTGTCTCCTACGTAAAGATTTTCTTTTGCCAGCTCCATGCTGCATGGGTTCCTAAAGCTTGCTGGTTTACAGATTGTCTGATTTCCGTAATTAGCACCTAAATGACGTTAGCTTCTGGCTTCATTGCTTCAAACGTGTTGTCTTTATAAGTAGTCAGAAAACTTCTAAAACACTGGGGTTTTCTTTTTTTTTTTGTTTGTCGATTTATGGAATGAACATTGATGAATGGCTTGCTATGTACCAGGTAGTATATATGCAGTGTTCTATCCTGCCCATGAAAACAGCCCATGCACACCGCCTATGGAAGTCCAGAGCCTATAGAGGGAAATGGGGAACCTTAAATCTCTTTTTAAAAATTTTAAAAAAATTTTTTATTTAGTTAGTTATTTAAATCACATCGTAATTTGCTTATTTACACAGAGGTTACAAGCACAAAAATGTAGGATGTGGGGAAGGGAATGGCACCGGAGCATAGGTGTTCAGGGGGAGTACAGATACCTTTCAGAACAGGGTATCAGCTGGGTGTAGGTTAAGGGGACAGATAACTATGGTTCTGCCTATGATTCACTTGTCCTTATCTAAGTTGGTACTGTCCATCGAGGCTGCCTATTTATAAGACCTATGACTACTAGGTCTGGTAAATTTCCACAGAAGCGCCTGTTTACAATAGCTTATAGCCTGCTGTTTCAGTGTTTTTCCACAGAGACCCAAGACTTTGTGTTAGCATGCATGTATGTCAGGACTATTGCTGACTTTAGGCCTCTGGCTGATTTTAGGCCTTTAGTGTATATGCAGGACTGCTCCTGACATCTCCTCCTTCTCTAAGTATAGAAGGGCCTTGGCAATTCTAATCTTGTGAAGGCGGGGATAGAGGCCTGACCTCCATTAATTGAAAGGGACCTTGTAATGGCTCCGGTGCTCCTGTCGTTGTCCATGAGGCATGAGGGCCATACCCAAAAATGTGTTTTTAAAAATAAAAGAGGGGGAACTGTTTTCCCCCAGAAGGAGTCTCCTGAAACACTCTCCATCATGCCTTGTTTACTTTTAACTCTCTAAAACTGAAAGCTCATGGCAATTCTGCTGCTGACTGCCTCTGGCATCGCTGAGACCACTAAAGACTATGCCATAGCTATGTGGAAGGTCCCTCTTACCCTTAAATGGAATGGCCTGGACCCAGTTCTCATATGGGGCTGAGGACTGATATGCCTGTTTGATACCACAGAAAGCCCAGCTAAATGGCTGCCAAAAGTTTAAAGGAATAAATAGATACCCCCACAAGGCCAGGCCCAACTATAAAAAAGATGAGTAACAATTGACCTCCAGGGAAGAGAAATCTCCCTAAGAATTCCCTTCTTTTTCCTTTCCAGGTAAAAATGAAACACCCGTGATGTCTGCTGGTAGAAGCTGTAATCGTGACGCTGGCCTCCAGACTTATACTACTCAGACCTTTGATGGGCCATTAACAAGGACACCAAACAGCTAGAGATTGACATCACTAATCTGAAGAAATCCCTCGTTTCGATGTCTGAAATGATCTCCAAAAATTGCAAAGGACTTTATCAGACTTGATTTACTCTTCTACAATAGAAAAGACTGTGTACAGCTCTTGACTGTGTACAGCCCTTAAAGAAGAATGTTGCCCTTACATAGACAAGACAGGGATGGTTAAAGAGAACATGAAAAAGGTCAGAGAAGGCCCAGAGAAAAGACAGAGAGAGAAAGAGAAAGAGAAAGAGAAAGAGAAAAGAGAAAGAGAAAGATGAGAGCTGGTACAAGGATTGTTTTTCAACCTCTCCATGGTTGTCAACCCCACTTCCTCCCATCTTGGGAGTATTAATTGGGTTATTTTTGCTGATTCTTTTGGTCCCGGGCCTTAAATAGGCTAACTTTGTGATATAACGGATAGATAATTTGGTAGCAAAACCTATTCAGATACATTATCATAAGTTAGCTATGGAGGACCACGAGACTCAAAGTGAGGTTGTTATTTTATCCAGGGTGTTCCTAAACCCATCTCCACCCAACCTAAAAGAGGGGACTTCCGCCCCTAGACTAAGCAGAGAGAGGCTACCCATAACCCTCTCTGACTGGTGATCTGAATTCTTGCATAGGCTGCGAGGCTAAGTACTGCAAGGGAATATAAATAAAACTTAAAAATATCTATCTGGGTTCCCTGAGGGACAAGCCTGACTGCACAGGGGTTGATGTCAAAAAACCTTACATCTCTTATTGTATATACTTAACGTGGTGACAGAAATGAGGAGATGAGATAAGAACACAAGAAGAATGAGATTTAAACATGTTCTACAGAGTCAGTCACAAAATCAGAGCCCAAAGAAGAAAGAAATAGAGAGTAAGAGGGCTACAGAACAAATATGGAGAGACAGCAACATCTGTTGCAGGAACCCAGTTCTCCAATACCATAAACAGTGTCAAAATGTAATAGCAACACTCATAATTTGACACCAACCATCAGTTATCTAATTGACCTTCAGACTCACTCAACAGGAGAGAAGTTCTGACTGGTTTAGAAACCTAGCCAGGTGCATCAGGGTTAGTGAGGTCATGGATCTTGGAGGAGGATCTACTATCTCCACTTTAATGAACAAGCATAATTCCTAAGTGTATTCTAAATGCGTGTCTTTATATCCACAATGAAGTGTAACTCCCAACCCTCCCAACACTCCCAAACCAAAGAAGCTTTGCTTTGTAGCAGACAGGATCCACCGCAGAAAACCACAACTGGTCAAAGCACAGAGAACAACTGATAATGTGTACCTAGTCCCAGTGAATAAATTAAAAACACAAGCCCTGTACCTAAGGCTTAGGGAACATCTTGGAAGATTGCATGGAAAGAGCCAGAGGACCAGGTAATCTGATGTGAGATGGTGTCTCCTAGCAATGACAGGGAAGTTTCACCCATAATACCTCAACATTATAACTACATAAACAAGATATGAACAAGGAAAACACAAACAGACATGCTACCATAGGAGGGGATATCTTATGGGCCTCTCCTTAGACAAAGAACTACAGACAACTTAGGAATACTGAAAGCAGAAGTGGTCTTTCCTAAGGATGAGCCACAAATGGATTGTTTCATACCAAGGGGTCAGCCCTAAAATCATATACATATAACAATACTAAACAAATTCAACAGATTGTATTTATTTATTTATGTGATACACACAGACATGCACATGTACAAGCACATGCACACGTGCAGGGCGTGGCCACACACACACACACACACACACACACACACACACACCAATTAAAAAAAGGAACTAGGAATTTGAACAGGAGAAAGGGAGAGATGGGAGGAATTTAGAGAAAGGAAATGCAAAGAGGAAAACTGATATATTTTAATAAAACATGAGGAAAAAAGTAAGGTCATTAGAAAAAGGTGATTAATACCCGAACTTTCTACCTGTCAGCTATACAAGTTCCATCAACCATTATGCTTTTATGGCAAAGGATCATACTATAGTCAGATGGTCTGGGCTGGACTGTGCTGGCAGGGACAGAGACAGAAACAGAGTCAGTGCCTTTGTAGTCTCATATTTTCTCTCTTGCAGCACTGGGAATCATGTTTGGGACCTTAAGTATGTTAAGCAAGACCTTTACAACAAAGATACTGAGCTATATTCCCAACCCCATGAGGTTTCCATCCTTAAGGAACCATAACTATATTTGGGGAAGGCAATACAAATATGACATAATTATCAAACAATATAATCCATATACAGTGAAATAAAAACAAATCAGGATCTGGAATTAATCATGGACTGTCAGAATTATCTACTAGGTAAATCTTTCCTTACATATGAATATATGACAGAAACTAATAGTAGAAATAATGTTATGGTTCTGCTATGATGACACTGTGGGCCACCTGATAGAGGCATATGTGTGTAAGAATGAGGAAAGGCAGTCAACGGTATACCCAGGTGGGTTTCAGAAGGGAATAGAACAGACAGAGAATAGAAAATAAGACAGTATTAGAAAAGAATGTTAAATAGAAGTGGACAGATACCCATCTATACAATCTGTAGTCCCTGCAGTGGGAGGCAAATTCTATCTGAGAAAACCTGGAAGCCACAGGCCTCATTGCACATCCCCAGGAAAGTTCGTTCACCATTCTTCTGGGTCAAGGATAGTAGACGATGACATTTTAGTAACTTAAACATCATGCAAAATGGTGCTGTGTCTGATTTTACATCCATGAAGCACACAAACGAGATGCAACCTATGCACTCTGAGCACACCACACAGACAAAACTATCTGTGCTCATCCTTTCTAGCACACCAGCACCGTCAATGGATATTTACAGAACAGATGAAGAATCTCATGATTTGTGGACAATAAAGAATAATACTTCTAATTGTCCACTGACCACTCTAATTACAAAAACTTCAAGCTTTGCATTGCAATGTTTTTCCAGTTGCAGTGCAGCTATTTTGGGCTGGGGGGGTGGCATGGAGTGGATGCTGATGGACAAGGAGTTTTTCCCTGGGGTCATAAAAGTATTTGGAAATTAAATAAAAAAATATTGGAAATTAGATAGTGTGACAGTTGTACAACTCTGTGAATGTACCAAAGTCTATGGTCTTGTGTTCTTGAAAAGTATTTTGTTGCATATGGATCATATATTAATGAAGTTACTTTAAAAATTCACCATCAACAGTCTCAACAAGATACCTTATAACTCATAAGACCAGAAATAGAGTTCATTGTGCACAGTGCAATAAATTAGCCCTATTATTGGAAGGAAGAGGATTTATATTATAATCCAATGCAAATAATGACCTTGGACTGAGATAAAATTTATTCTTTTGAATTGTGAAAGCCATTTCAACAGAATATCAGCATGCAAATGAGCATGGGCTCTGTAACCTGGAGCTGGAGATATTTTTCTCAACAGAGAACCGGCAGTGGGCTATTGTTTAATTTGGTCTTTAACCCAACTACATATTTATTGAGAAACTTGATTAATAGTTTTATATTTTCATATTTCTTTTTTTTAAATATCTTATTTTTAATTTTGTGTATGTACATCGTGCCATATGCGAGTATGTGCAAGTGATTACCCTCAAAGGCGAAAGCCGTTATGTCCTCTTGTGCTGAGAGCTACCCAGCATGGGTGCTAGAGATTGAACTCAGGACCTCTGCTAAGCAGTACCCTTTCTTACCTGCTGGGATACCTCTCCAGTCTGTATTTTTTCTATATTTATTAACAGCCAATGCCATCACTAGCTGAATAATGGAGCACCGGAATGGTTGAACTTCTCTAAGGGCCCTTGAAAGTATTACCAGGTTGCTCAGATCAGTTCTGTACCATTTGATGACTTTTGCATCTCTCAGATTGAAAACCCAGCAGAATTTATACAGTGACCACAGAAATGGGTTCATTTGTACACAATTCTTGACACTTCTAACACTGAAAGATGAAAGTTCTTTCCTGGCAGAGTGACTTACAGTTTTGGTGCAGAATTGTGTCAGTTCTCTGTGAAGCTTTCAATCCACATTTCTATAGCTGATGGCTAGTAGGCAGCTGATGCCTACAAGTCTTCACTATCTAGTAAAGAAGTAATGAGACACAAGTGGCTACTGAGGATTTGAAAGATGCCCTGTCTAAATGGACATGTGTTGTAAGTACCCAGTAGCCATGGTAGTTTTAAAACTTAGGTTAAGAATACAAGCATGTATCCTTATATAAGTGTAGACTTTACCCCTCACCAAGGGGATGCATCTCTTTACAACAGATGGAGACCACTATAGAATATGACAACCAATCAAAATGGAGAGTTATGGAGTTCAGTCCCAATGGATGGATACAGTTACAAAACAATCCTACACCTAAGGTACAGGGAACATTGTAGAAGAGCAGGTAGAAAGATTCTAGAAACCAGAGGATCAGGAATTTTGCCATGAAGTTGTGTCTTCTAGGAATGGTCAGCAGTTACACCTACAAGGTCTCATCAACATGATAACCTTTATGTGAGATAAACAATGGCACCAATGGACATGCCAAAGTAGATAAGGAAAACCCCACAAGATCTGAACTCTACACAAAGAACTGTGGGCAACTGGAAAGCAGGATAGTTGTTTTTCCCTGGGGAAGAACACACTATCTGACTGTCCAATACTAAATGGTCATCCCTGAATACATACACTATTATATGGAATAAATGAGTGAAATTTAGGAATATATATATGTGTATATATGTGTACATACATGCATTCAATAACAGTTAAAATAGGAGGGGATGAATTTGAAGAAGAAGGGAGGAATATGTGTGAGTGTTTGGAGAGGGAAATGGGAAAGGTTGAAATTACTTGTTATAATTATTATATTATTATTATTATTGGGATCTCAAAAATAAGAAATGTAAAAACATTAAACTTTTTTTAACATTTGTGAATATTAACTGCATATTAAAATGACAGTATCTAAGGTACATTGGGTAAAATACACTTTTTCTTTGTCTACAAACAAAACCCCCCCAACTTGTCCTTTCCTTTAGGATGGGTGATAAAGGATGATCAGCTTAGTGACCAAAATCTAAAAATGAGAAAATGACAACGGAAATCAATATGGATGAAGAAAGAGACAAGACAACCACCCCCCAACCAAGATTTTATAGTTTGTCATAAAAAAAGAAAAATTGAGAATCAGGCTTGAGATGTTGATCTTACATGCTTACCTACCTTTTCAATTATTCCTAAATTTTGACATCACTTTATAATCAATACTGCTGATGGAAGGTGAATTGTATAGGGAGAAAGGAGGCCTGGCCCTTGCACAAAGGTAAAGGAATTGATGTCATGTCATACTGGAACAATTGGAGGATTGTGGAACTGAGCCAGATAAGGTAGGCGGTTTAAAATCTGCTGGAGCCCTTTGTCCACATGAAGAAGTCATTTCCAAACTACTTTTTTAATATGCTTGTGGATAAAATAGTTGCAGCAAGGAGAAAGATAATTACATTTGCATTGCATAAAAGATATTATCTTAATGGTCTACGTTCATTTCCTTTGTGTGAATATCCTCATTAAAAAAAAAAAAAATGTTGTCAGAATAACCAATAATGTGCATAAAATTCTTAGTTTCTCTTTATCCCAGAAGACCCACTGTATTTAGGGATATTAAATATGGAAAGATAGTGTGACCAAGCTTCCCTTGAGAAGCCATCATTTGATGGGGAAAGTCACATGAAAAAAGTAAAGCAACAGTCTACATGTTATGATTGTGACATTTATGTGCTAGAGATTTAAGAGAACATATATAGATTGGTAAATAATTAAAAGAAGCTCTGCCCACACTACTGCATAGTTAATACAGTGGCTACTGTTATGTGACAATAAATAACTTATATGCTAGTTATAACTCATTCACAGAGATTACTCCAATCTTTGTTGACACTGGTGTGTTAGTCTGTGTTCTCATTGATAGGATACAGAACAGGAAACACACAAGTCAGCCTTTGTTTTCTATGCCAAAGAGTAGCCGTTTGCCAAGGGAAGGTCTGGGCTTCCTCACAGGTTCAACATGCTGTGGACTCTGCTCAATGGATGAATGGAAGACTTTATAAAACCAATAATTCACCAAAATCCACAGCTTTAAAAAATAATGATGTCAAATGGTCTGGGAAAGCAGGTGAATGCTCACACTGACAACTTTGGTGAGGAAAGTGGAAGCCACAAAGAATCCAGAGTAGGTCTTCCCAATTATGAGTATCAGCTGTACAGGGGCATCTATGTGTAACACAGTATCACTGGCATCTTTATGCAGAGTATGTGTGGGGTAGAGAGAGAGGGAGAGGAACAAGAAGGGAGGAGAAGAGAGGGGAGAGGAGAAAGGAAAGGGAAAAAATAAAACCAAATGCTCTGTTCTAGAGACTCATGTAACACATACAATACTGGACAATAATATCCTTTCATGTCTCTGGATAAATTAGATGCCTTTGCTATATGCACAAATTGTTATTTGAGTATTTGTATATTTAGAAATTAGCTAACACCTCAATATTTGTTCATTAATGTTTTTAATCTCAGTCCAATTCACACTTACCTGAGAGACATTATATTTTTGTTTTGGTGCGTGTGTGTCAAATTGATAATACACTAAGAACCTATATAGAATCTGTATACATGTTAAAAAATTATCATTTTATAAAATGAGAGGACATATAATTAGTTTTCAGACAGGTTTAAAACTGTACACATGTGTGTGTGGTGCCTATGTGTATTTGTGTGTGTGTGTCATGTTTGGGTGCATGTGATGTTCATTCAAGGTATACATGTAGTACATGCAGTGTGTATGTGTGCTTATGGGCATGTGTGTGAAGTATGTGATGTGTATTTGTGTGTTTGTATACATATTTGTGGTGTGTGCATGTATTGGTGGTATGTATGTGATGTGTGTGTGTGTGTGTGTGTGTGTGTGTGTGTGTTCCTCAAAACCTTGCAGGTACTAGGCAGTGTTTCATTTAAGGATTTGCCCACTCTCAAATTATTCACGTATTTTCTGACATGTTACTAGTCTGATTTAGGACACATTCTTCATTAGCAGTCATTGTCTCAATGAATAAATCATTTCAAGCACTATTTATTACACAAAACTGTCCAACGACATTTGGAGTGATACTTTCTAATTAAGTGCAAAAAACAAAGTGGATGCCTACTGAATATACAAGTCCCTTTAGAGTGTGTCTATCCTTGCGCTGCCCTAGAAAAGGTATAAAAGTCCTAACTTTCACTGATAAGCAGATATTAGCCCAAAAGCACACAATACCTAAGACGCAATGCATAGACCTCATGAAACTCAAGAAGAAGGAGGAAGACCAAAGTGTGGGTGCTTTTGTCCTTTATAGAATGAGTATCAAAAGATTCAACCAGAGCTCCCAGGGTCTAAACCTCCAGCCTGAGAACAGGAAAAAAGGAAACACTCTTGATGTCTGCTGGTAGAAGCTGTAATCCTGATGCTGGCCTCCAGACTTATACTACTCAGATCTTTGATGGGCCATTGACAAGGACACCAAACAGCTAGAGATTGACATCACTAATCTGAAGAAATCCCTTCGTTTCGATGTCTGAAATGATCTCCAAAAATTGCAAAGGACTTTATTGAACTTGATTTATTCTTCTACAATAGAAAAGACTGTGTACAGCTCTTGACTATGTACAGCCCTTAAAGAAGAATGTTGCCCTTACATAGACAAGACAGGGATGGTTAAAGAGAACATGAAAAAGGTCAGAGAAGGCCCAGAGAAATGACAGAGAGAGAAAGAGAAAGAGGAATATGAGAGCTGGTACAAGGACGTTTTCAACCTCTCCATGGTTGTCAACCCCACTTCCTCCCATCTTAGGGACCATTAACTGGGTTATCTCTGCTGATTCTTTTAGTCCCGGGCCTTAAATAGGCTGACTAACTTTGTGATACAACAGATAGATAATTTGGTAGCAAAACCTATTCAGATACATTATAATAAGTTAGCTATGGAAGACCACGAGATTCAAGATGAGGTTGTTACTTTATCCAGGGTGTTCCTCAAACCCATCTCCACCCAACCTAAAAGAAGAAACTTCCACCCCTAGACCAAGCAGAGAGGGGCTACCCAGAACCCTCTCTGTCTGGCAATCTGAATTCTTGCTTAGGCTGCGAGGCTAAGCACTGCAAGGGAATATAAATAAGAGATTAAAATATCTATCTGGGTTCCCTGAGGGACAAGCCTGACTGCATAGGGGTTGATGTCAAAAGTATCCCCTCTCCAGGAAAAAGACATCGGGATGGGTATGGCCCTCATGCCTCACTGGACAACGACAGGAGGACCGAGCCATTACAAGGTCCCTTTCAATTAATGGAGGTCAGGCCTCTATCCCCGCCTTCACAAGAATAGAATTGCCAAGGCCCTTCTATACTTAGAGAAGGGAGGAGATGTCAGGAGCAGCCCTACATATACACTAAAGGCCTAAAATCAGCCAGAGGCCTAAAGTCAGCAATAGTCCTGACATACATGCATGCTAACACCAAGTCTTGGGTCTCTGTGGAAAAACACTGAAACAGCAGGCTATAAGCTATTGTAAACAGGCGGCTTCTGTGGAAATTTACCAGCCCAAGTAGTCATAGGTCTTATAAATAGGCAGCCTCGGTGGACAGTACCAACTTAGACAAGGACAAGTGAATCATAGGCACAGTCATAGTGACCTGTCCCCTGAACCTTCACCCAACTGATACCCTGCTCTGAAAGGTATCTATACTCCCCCTGAACACCTATGCTCCGGTGCCATTCCCTTCCCCACATCCTGCCTTTTTGTGTTATAACCCCTGTGTGAATAAGTAAATTATGATGTGATTTAAATAACTAAAAAATTTTTATAAAAAATGAAAAAAAAACAAACAAAAAAAGAGTAATTTGTAAATAAACTCAAATAGATCTTGCCTTGTTGAAAAAAAAAAAAAAAGTCCTAACTTGTTTTGCATAAGCTAATGAGTGTCCTATTTTAAAATGTTCCGTATATTCTCTAGCGTTCTATATGGCTTGGCCTGAAGAATGTATTTCATATTACTGCTGTAATTAAGGCATGGCAACCCAGAAGAATTTGTGAGTCATGATGATCTTAGTTAATAGTGACGTAAGTGCCTGTTTCCTGACACAGCCTGGGATAAGGAATCATAGACTGGGTCAGTAGTAGATTCCACTGTAGGGTGGGGGCAGGGAAGACTTATATGAGGCTTGACGCTTTGCTATAACCCTCATGGAATGGTTTTCCCATAAGGATAACCAGTGTTGTTCAAGGCCAGGAAAAGCTGCCAGGACTAATGTCATGGGGTGCCTTTCTGGTATCCAAAGGGGTCATTCACCACCGCAGGGTGGTACCCTGGGAAGGGCTGAGAGAGATAATCAGATTCCAGTAACCAGTTTGGTCCTCTCAATTTCCTTTGCTCGAATGCTGCTTTTGCTTCAGTGAATATGTGAGGAGGCCAGGGCTCAGAACCCCTCTCTGCTTCCAGTCTACTTGTCTTGCTGCCTGAAGACAGTTGGACAGGGGCTTTAAAGATACTGCTCACTTCTGAAAATGTAATCAGGACTACAGGCAATATTCTCTCTCTCTCTCTCTCTCTCCTCTCTCTCTCTCTCTCTCTCTTTATCACAGTCTTTAAGTCACTATGTGATTGTTACAGGATTTTATTTTTATCACACACACACACACACACACACACACCACGCGACACACACCACACCCTTTTCTATTTAAGGTGATACCTCTTCATTAGAAATTCTGTAGCTTATATTTTAAGGTGGAAGCTTAGAATTATGCCTTAGAAAGGAAGTAGTTGAAGAATTATCCAAACAACTAGACTAACAGATTGGAAACAGTTAGGGCAACTAAAATAAAAGTATCAAAGTGCATTGATTCGCATTCTTTTCTTAACATGCTTAATATGATTTTCAGTTGCACATTTATTAAGTCCATGTTTCTTCTCCTCTGGACACCCAACTCCTCTGATGGTGGATCACATGAATTTTATGCTCTGCAAAATCATCACCCAACTCAATGTGAGGCGTGCAGTAGCCACTCAATACCTGCCCTCTGATTCCTGTCATTCTAGCCAGTGAGGTCCACACACAGATGTGCATTCTCATTGAAATTAGATAACACTGTTAGAACACCCTTAAGGGTGTGTGTAGGGAAAGGGGTTATTTGCTTGTTTTTTTGTTTGTTTGTTGTTTTCCTATATGTTTAATTAGAATATTGAGCATAAACTTCTATAGTTCTGAAAATCTTAAAACCCAACTGAAAGGCTCTTCAAAAGAAAATAAAAAAACCAAGCTTGGAAAAAGAATGCTGTAGCCAGAGCTGAGGCCAGCTCACACACGCATGGCATTCTCAGATGAGAAACTATTCCTTTGGGCAGCAGGTGGAGCTTAGCTGTGCAGCCCTTTGCCTTGTATACCTGGGGCCTGTGGTTAGATCTTCAGCAATCCCATCATCCTCAAAATAAAAACTTCAAAGTAAAACAAAAACACTTTCAATTTTAAATATCTCCAACAGATCCAAGCCTTTCCTGAAACTGATGTAGAGTTTTATTTTGCATGCTCCCAAAAGAGAGTGTGGTAAGACCTCAACCATTACCTACTTCCCTCTGCCTGAGTGGTAGAACCACAGCAAAGAGAACCAGCAGAAGGCTGCATCTTTACATCTAACTACAACATGAAGACGGCAGTACTGTGTCCTGTTGCTTGGTCACTGAGGGAAAAAAAACCAAAAGGCAGGCTGAGTTATTTGAACTGGGATTCATTGGGCCTCGTCTTCTCCTGGATTGAACCCACTGGAATTGTATGTACCTTCTCTGTGAACAGAAATGGTTTTTGCTCCCCTGATGTGAACTGAGAAAGGCCAGAATCTTTTAAAATGCTAGGGTATCTATCATGTCCAGAAAACATCCTGTATTCAATTCAGGCATGGTTCAACTGCTTTTGGATGATCTACCAGTATTCTCACAGACTCTGAGAATAGAAGTTGAGGTCTTATGCAATACTATTTTATTTATGTCTTTATTCCACGGAGTGTTGCTTCGTACCACCCCCAAAACTCCAACCAGGCCACTTTCCCTTATCACTATAACATATTAGTTGGTATTTGAAGCTCTTAGTACACAGTTTAGCAGTGACATCCACCTGGGATACACCAAGAGAGGCAATCCCAGGCATCATTCTAGAATCTAATCATCTTCAATACTTCAAACAATCTGTCTCCAAACACCATCAGTTTAAACAAATGGGCAAAGCCAATGATATATTATATGTGGTTTTTAATTTCTGTTTCTCACACAAGAAAATACTCCCATGGGCTACAGATGTATTGGGCTGTGTACTCAGTTGCATATTTTTGAGTTTTTAATGGAAAATGTAATGGGTAATAACATAATTCTCTAAATACCAATTCTTTGTTTACAAAACCATGTTTTGTTTAGAAGACAGGGATGCTGGAGGACTCACTAATAGACAACTGGAATCTTCAGAGGAATAAACCAGGAATAGAAAAAAAAACTAGTTTCAGTAACAAAAAAAGAAAAGAAAGAAACTCTAGAAAACAAGACAGGGGATAGTTCCATCCTGGGGAAGTTCATCCCACTTGGAGAGCACCCTGCTTTCATTGTACAGTGATTCCAATATCAGAGGTTAGGAATCACAGAGAGGACCTTAGAGGAAAAAATTGCTGTTTCAGTATCAGATATTTTTTAAAGGAGATAGAGATATGAGAGAGATGGAGAGAAAGTGTGTGTGTGTGTGTGTGTGTGTGTGTGTGTGTGTGTGTGTGTGTGTGACAGACAGAGACAGAGAGATGAGGTGGGGCAAAAAGAGAGGGAAAGGAAGAAAAGGAGCAGGAGGGGTGGTGGTCCACGGGACAAAGAAGAAAGAAATGGAGAATAAAGAAAAACAAAACAGAACAAACCCCCTAGACACTAAAACTTCACAGCTGCCACTAACTACATCATTGAACAGATTTGCCATCCAATTACACAGAAGATCCATATATGTGCTGGAAAAATCTCTTTCCAACATTGGAGAAACAGCAAGACCCTGCTTTTTAATAGACTCATGCTGAGTTGGTGACTAGATACATCTAGGAACAAAGATTGTTCCCTATAAAACTCTCTCCAGAAACTCAGGTTAGTGGATTCTTTTCCAAGTTCTGGCCTGAAGAACACCTTTTGGTAGAGGAAAAACAGCTTTGTATTAAACCTGTGCACTACTCCAAAGACAAATAATGGCAACAGTAAAAATGCTGAGCTCTCTGGCCTTCCAGTGGAAAGTTTGGTGTGAGCCCACTGGTAATATCGCCTGATCCATAGTCCATACCTTCTGATTATAAGTCAAAGAGCACTATGACCAATACAGGAAACATAATACCAAAAAGACTCCACACTCATTGAAACACACCAACCCAAATCAGGGAAAGAAAATTAGATGGCGTAGAGACAGGCTCTACACCTACTAGGAGAGGCCACATAGAACAGTCTGGACCTGAGCTCAAGTGGACATCTGCATAAAAAGAGAACCAATTTAATATCAAATACTAGACTTATGGGCTGCATTGTCTGGCACTCTTCTTGTCAGCCTGTTTTGAGACAGGCTGTCTTTCAGAGGACACAGGACAAACCTAGTCATGGGCTCTCGCTGCCTCTGCTTCCCAAGTGCTGGGTTGTTTGTACATTGTGCTACTGCAATTCCTCACCTCTTTATCTTCTCACTCTACCTTTAGTTTGAGCTGCTCAATTGCCTCTCTGTTTTCTTTATTATCCCTCCCCTTCTATTTCCTTCTTTCGTCTTGTATTTTTTTCAGTTGCTTTAATACAAATTACTAGTCTTAGTTTATTTTCTTCTGTTACCAACTAATATTTTAGCATCCACCATACTATTTTTATATTTTTATTTCCCCAAAGTTATTACAATTGAAGGGAAAATTTACTTCAACTGGTTGTCACTGTATTTTATGACAGACCTACACATCAGATGTAGTTGCCATTAGGTCAGTGGGAAGGAGCAACACTTCAAATCTACTACAACTTAATCTCATATGAACACTGTAAATACTTCAGTGGAAAGATTCAGGTAGAAATATCCAGCCAACAACATAATCCTAGATATACAAGTCTCATATAGGAACCCAAGAAACATAAATAAAAAAAAAAAATCAAGGCCATATGGTTCCTTCAAAACATACCAGTTCCACAGTAATGGAGTCTTATAAAGATTAATTAAATGAAATCCCAAGCAAGAATTCAAAGGAATAAATATAAACATGTTCAACCAAACTGGAAGGTTGCAAAGTCTCAAATGAATTGAAAAGTATCTAAGCAAAAAACTAGATAAATAAGAAATTCTTAAGATATTAAAGAGTAATTCAATGAATAAATAAAAATACTGGGAAATTTTTGTAAGAAAAGCCTCAGATAAGTGACACTAAAGTTTAATGAAAAATTTTACCTGTAGAATGGAGTAAAGAGAAGATAAAATTGTAGCATGTAGTTCTTACTACCCTGCTTTAAGCTCCAGGCAGGCCATGTTACCAGCCCAACACAGGTTTCCTAAGATCCACAGATGAAGCACATATACATATTAACTTATTTTCAACTTACTTCAATGGCTGAGTGCTTCTAATCTCCTGTGGCTAGTGTGCCCTTTCCAAAACTCTTAGCTCAGCACCTTAAATCTGCCGTCAACTTTAGTTACTCAGTTACATTTAGTCCCAGCTCAACACCCTAAATCTGCCCTCAGCTTAGTTATGTTTCTAACTTCCGCCTGGGGAAGCAGCCTATGACCACTCCAGAAATTTCACATGGCTGGTCACCTTTCCTCCCTTTGAAGCATGGTGAAAATCCACCTTTCTCTTCCTGCATCTATTAGCCTGCATGCAAGGACCTGGAAGTCCTACTCTTTCCCTCCAGCAATTGGCCCCTGGCATCAAGAACCAATTGGAGAACAGGACCTTAGCATCAGCACCATTCTCTACATACAATATCAAAGCTTGAAGGCAAGATAGATGAATCAGAAAGTTCAGATCATTATAAAAATACAAGGTAAAAATGGAACATGTAAGGTCTATTAAAAAAGTTAGAAAATTAAATTTATGAATTATGAGTATAGAAGGAAAAATACAGATTAAAGCCATAGAAATATTCAACAAAATCATGGCAGAATTTTCTTAAATCTGGGGAAAATATGGTTGTCCAGATACAAATAAGTAGTTAGACACCAAAAATTAAAGGAGCAGGAGAACATCCCCATGTCACATTATAATGAAAACACTGAATACATAAAACAACATCAAAAGAATATTGAAGTTGAAAGAGTAACAGCTTATACATGAAATGAAATGTATTCATCAGAATAATAGCAGATTTCTCTATTCACATAATACATAAAAATTATGTGCTTATGCTTTGAAAGAAAGTAAGTGCCAATGCAGATTATTATATTCAGAGAAGCTATCCTTCACAAATGAAAGAGAAAGAAAACACAAACTAAAAAATTCATTACCTCTAAGCAAGCTTTACAAAAGATACCTGGAAGGATTGTACAGAGAAAAGAGAAAGATAAACACAACTATGAGGTCACAGAAAAGAATAAATTTCATTATAGCAGCTGAGTAAATAATAATTAGGGAAATACCAGACCTTAAAAAAACAATTACACAATAGGAATAAATATATTCCTTTTAATAAAAAATTAGAATCTAAATGATCTCAATTATCCAGTTAAAAGTTACAAACTATGAGACTATATTAAAAAACAAGAGCCCACTTAATCTTACCTATGTAAAACATATATCACTGACAAAGGCAAATAGCCCTATGAAGAAATGACATTTCAAGTAAATAGAATAGGCAACCAAGTAGAAATGCTAATTATACAAATATCAGATAAATTAGATTTCAAACCAAGATTATTATAAATAAGGTAACATCATATTGGTTAAGGAACCAATCTATTAAAAGAAGATAAGAATTATAAACACAAACCACCAAACATTGATGTCCAATATTTCGTAAACAAACATTACAGAATATAACTTTAAAAATGGAAGAAATCAGTATAAATGATTTGGTTCTTTGGAAAGATAGATCATTTTGACAAGCTTTAGCCAAACTATCCAAGTTAAAGAGAACATCTATGTTAATAAAATTAGAATTGAAAGGGGAGATATACAACAGATATTTATGAAGCTCAGAAGGATCACTAGGGTGTATTTTGAAAATTTATATTCCAAAACATTTGAAAGTCTAACAAAAAGTGAAAAAATTTCTGGACACATGTTAAAATGAAACCAAGAGGATATAAGCAAACCTAAACACACGTATAACAAACAACAAGATTAAGCAGTAAGAAAAGTCTTCTGCAGAAGAGCAGGCCTCTGCCCAGATGGATTCACTGCTGAATTCTACCAGGTCTTCAAGAATACTCCTCAAACTATCCCATAAAATAGAAGGGAAGGGATGCTACTGAAACACTTTACACAGCCAATCTTACCCTAATACCGAACCAGAGACAAGCATAACAAAGAAAATAATAGGCCAATTTCTCTAATAAAAATAGTTAAAATTTGCAATAAAATACTTGTAAACGTGAGACTGGAGAGATGGCTCAGCTGTTAAGAGCAATTGCTGATCTTCCAGAGGATATGGGTTTTGTTTCCATCACCCACATGGAGATTTACAATCACCTGTAACTCCACTTCAAGGGAATCCAATGAACTTGTCTGGCCTCTTTGGGTACCAGGCTTGTGTGGTGCATATACAGTTATGTGGGGAAAACATCAATATATGTAATATAAAATAAATAAATTGAAGGCATAATTTTTTTGTGCATTGTGTAAAGGTTATTCTTGTGTTATTCAAATGCTGATTTATCTGCCCTCATATCTTGTTTCAATCCTGAAATGGCTTTGTCATGTTTATTCTTAGAAGTAGTTTGTATAAACATTGTTCCTCATTCATTCTCTGTCTTGCTAGTAAAAGCCAACAAACCAATACAGAGCTTTAAGAGAATAAGTGGGACTTCTGATTCTAGGAGGGGTGGAGAAAGAGACAGGAAGTGGAGAGGGAACTGCAAGAAGAAATCAAGGCTGAGAAAAACATCAGAAGAGAGATAGATGAAAAAATGAGGAAACAAATGTGTGATGGGAATAGTGTCTGGGAGAAGCCCAATTAGCTGGGAGGGTTAGAATGGAGTAAGATTTGCTCAGTATTTGGCTCAAAGCAATTTTAATAAATCTTAGTCTCACCATGTGGTTATGGTGAACTAACTAACAAAGGTTAAGGTAATAACTGCCATTGTACTAATTTTATGAACCAATATTAAAATAATAACCATTTTACAATAAATATTTTAAAAAATACTTGCAAGCTGGTAAGATCACATAAAAATCATTTATCATTATGAAGGTAGTGTCATTCCGTGGATGCAATGACATTCAAGATATGTAAATCAATAAATACATCATTAGTAGACTCAGAGACCTGCCTGGACGGACCTGCAGCTGGTCTTCTCCTGTGAAACACGGATCCTGAGACATCCTAGAGGGACTCACTGCACCTAGAGCAGAGGGTAAGATACCTTGCCCAATACCCCAAAGCCCAGAGTTACAACTGGGAGCCAGGTGGGGCTTAAGGAACTAGCAGGCACCCGAAGCCCGCCCCTCTGGACTATAACTTCCCTTGCGCCAGGAACACAGAGACATCTGGAATCCGAGGAGATTTGACACAAGCAAGATAACTGGAAAGACAGACTCCAGTCAGACACAGTGAGCACAGGTAACACTAGAGCCAACCAGATGGCGAAAGGCAAGCGCAAGAACACAAGCAACAGAAACCAAAGTTACCTGACATCATCAGAACCCAGTTCTCCCACCATAGCAAGCCCTGGATACTCCATCACACAGGAAAAACAGGACTCAGAATTAAAATCACTTCTCATGATGATGATGGAGGATTTTAAGAAGGACATAAGTAACTCCATTAAAGAAATACAGGAGAACACAGGTAAACAGGTAGAAGCCCTCAAAGAGGAAACACAAAAATCCTTGAAAGAAGTGAAAGAGAACACAGGTAAACAGGTAGAAGCCCTTAAAGAGGAAACACAAAAATCCTTTAAAGAATTTCAAGAAAACACAATCAAACAGGTAAAGGAATTGAACAAAACCATCCAGGATCTAAAACTGGAAATAGAAACAATAAAGAAATCTCAAAGGGAGACTACTCTGGAGATAGAAAACGTAGGAAAGAGATCAGGAATCATAGATGCAAGCATCACCAACAGAATACAAGAGATAGAAGAGAGAATCTCATGCACAGAAGATACCATGGAAAACCTCGACACAACAGTCAAAGAAAATGCAAAATGCAAAAGCTCCTAACACAGAACATCCAGGAAATCCAAGATGCAATCAGGAGACCAAACCGAAGGATAATAGGTATAGATGAGAGTGAAGATTCCCAATCTAAAGGGCCAGTAAATATCTTCAACAAAATTATAGAGGAAAATTTCCCCAACCTAAAGAACGAGACACTCATAGACATACAAGAAGCCTACAGAACACCAAACAGACTAGACCAGAAAAGAAATACCTCCTGTCACATAATAATCAAAACACCAAATGCACAAAACAATGAAAAAATACTAAAAGCAGTAAGGGAAAAAGGTCAAGTAACATATAAAGGCAGACCAATAAGAATTACACCAGACTTTTCACCAGAGACTATAAAAGCTAGAAGATCCTGGTCTTCTATTATACAGACCATAAGGGAACACAACTGCCAGCCCAGACTGCTATACCCAGCAAAACTCTCAATCACTATAGATGGAGAAACCAAGATATTCCATGACAAAACCAAATTTGCACAATATCTTCCCACAAACCCAGCACTTCAAAGGATAATTGATGGAAAAGCCAACACAAGGAAGGAAACTACAACCGAGAAGAAGCATGGAAGTAATCTTCCAACAACCCCCAAAAAAAGGTAGCTACACAAACATAATTCCACTCTAATAACAAAAATAACAGGAAGCAACAATCATTTTTCCTCAATATCCCTTAACATCAATGGACTCAATTCTCCAATAAAAAGACGTAGACTATCAGACTGGATACATAAACAGGACCCAGAATTTTGTTGCATACAAGAAACGCACCTCAGTGACAAAGACAGACATTACCTCAGAGTAAAAGGCTGGAAAACAATTTTCCAAGCAAATGGTCCCAAGAAACAAGCTGGAGTAGCCATTCTAATATCAAATAAAATCGACTTTCAACCAAAAGTAATCAAAAAAGATAAGGAAGGACACTTCATACTCATTAAAGGAAAAATCTACCAAGATGAACTCTCAATTCTGAACATCTATGCTCCAAATGCAAGGGCACCTACATACATAAAAGAAACTTTACTAAAGCTCAAAGCACACATTGCACCTCACACAATAATAGTGGGGGATTTTAACATCCCGCTCTCTCCAATGGACAGATCGTGGAAACAGAAACTAAACAAAGACACATTGAAATTAGCAGAAGTTATGGACCAAATGGATTTAACAGATATCTATAGAACATTTCATCCTAAAGTAAAAGAATATACCTTTTTCTCAGCACCTCATGGTACCTTCTCCAAATAGACCATATAATTGGTCACAAAACAGTCCTCAACAGATACAAAAAGATTGAAATAATCCCCTGCATCCTATCAGATCACCACGGACTAAGGCTGGTCTTTAATAATGACAGAACCAAGGGAAAACCCACATCCATGTGGAAACTGAACAATGCTCTACTCAATGATGACTTTCTCAAGGAAGAAATAAAGAAAGAAATTAAAGACTTTCTAGAATTTAATGAAAATGAGGAAGCATCATACCAGAACTTGTGGGACTCCATGAAAGCAGTGCTAAGAGGAAAACTCATAGCTCTAAGTGCCTACAAAAAGAAATTGGAGAGAGCACACATTAACAACTTGACAGCACACCTGAAAGCTCTAGAACAAAAAGAAGCAAATACACCCAAGAGGAGTAGGCGTCAGGAAATAATCAAACTCAGGGCTGAAATCAACCGAGTAGAAACAGAAAGAACTATACAAAATATCAACAAAACCAGGAGTTGGTTCTTTGAGAAAATCAACAAGATAGATAAACCCTTAGCCAGATTAACCAGAGGGCACAGAGACAGTACCCAAATTAATAAAATCAAATCTGAAAAGGGAGACAGAACAACAGAAACAGAGGAAATTCAAAAAATCATCAGATCCTACTACAAAGGCCTATACTCAACAAAACTGGAAAATCTGGATGAAATGGACAATGTTCTAGACAGATACCAGGTACCAAAGTTAAATGAGGAGCAAATAAACCATCTAAACAGTCCCATAACCCCTAAAGAAATAGCAGCAGTCATTAAAAGTCTCCCCACCAAAAAAAGCCCAGGACCAGATGGTTTTAGTGCAGAATTCTATCAGACCTTCAAGGAAGACCTAATACCAATTCTCTTCAAACTATTCCACAAAATAGAAACAGAAGGAACACTACCCAATTCGTTCTATGAAGCTACAATCACACTCATACCTAAACCTCACAAAGACCCAACAAAGAAAGAGAACTTCAGACCAATCTCTCTTATGAATATCGATGCAAAAATACTCAATAAAATTCTAGCAAACCGAATCCAAGAACACATCAAAACAATCATTCATCATGATCAAGTGGGCTTTATCCCAGGAATGCAGGGATGGTTCAATATTCGGAAATTCATCAATGTAATCCACTACATAAACAAACTCAAAGAAAAAAACCACATGATCATCTCATTAGATGCTGAGAAAGCATTTGACAAAATTCAACATCCCTTCATGGTAAAAGTCTTGGAAAGAACAGGAATTCAAGGACCATACCTAAACATAGTAAAAGCAATATACAGCAAACCAGTAGCTAACATCAAACTTAATGGAGGAAACTTGAAGCATTCCCAGTAAAATCAGGGACTAGACAAGGCTGCCCACTCTCTCCCTACCTATTCAATATAGTACTGGAAGTCCTAGCCAGAGCAATCAGACAACAAAAAGAAATTAAAGGAATACAAATAGGAAAGGAAGAAGTCAAAATATCACTATTTGCAGATGATATGATAGTATACTTAAGTGACCCCAAAAACTCCACCAGAGAACTCCTAAACCTGATAAACAACTTCAGCAAGGTGGCAGGTTATAAAATCAACTCGAACAAATCAGTAGCCTTCCTCTACAGGAAAGATAAACAGGCTGAAAAAGAAATTAGGGAAATGACACCCTTCACAATAGTCACACATAATATAAAATACCTCAGGGTGAATCTAACCAAGCAAGTGAAAGATCTGTATGACAAGAACTTCAAGTCTCTGAAGAAAGAAATTGAAGAAGATCTCAGGAAATGGAAAGATCTCCCATGCTCATGGATTGGCAGGATTAATATAGTAAAAATGGCCATCTTGCCAAAAGCATTCTACAGATTCAATGCAATCCCCATTAAAATCCCAACTCAATTCTTTACAGAACTAGAAAGAGAAATTCTGAAATTTATTTGGAACAACAAAAAACCCAGGATAGCGAAAACCATTCTCAACAATAAAAGAACTTCTGGAGGAATCGCCATCCCTGACCTCAAGCTTTACTACAGAGCAGTAGTGATAAAAACGGCCTGGTATTGGTACAGAGACAGGCGGAAAGATCAGTGGAATAGAGTTGAAGACCCAGAAATGAACCCACACAACTATGGTCATTTAATCTTTGACAAAGGAGCTAAAACCATCCAGTGGAACAAGGACAGCATTTTCAACAAATGGTGCTGGTTCAACTGGAGGACAGCATGCAGAAAAATGCAAATCGATCCATTCCTATCTCCTTGTACAAAGCTCAAGTCCAGGTGGATAAAGGACCTTCACATAAAACCAGACACACTGAAACTAATAGAAGAGAAAGTGGGGAAGACCCTCGAATACTTAGGCACAGGGGAAAGTTCCTGAACAGAACACCAATGGCCTATGCTCTAAGATCAAGAATTGACAAATGGGACCTCATAAAATTGCAAAGTTTCTGTAAGGCAAAGGACACTGTCAATAGGACAAAACGGCAACCAACAGATTGGGAAAAGATCTTTACCAATCCCACATCCGATAGAGGACTAATATCCAATATATACAAAGAACTCAAGAAATTAGACTCTAGGCAAACAAATAACCCTATTAAAAAATGGAGTAAGGAGCTAAACAAAGAATTCTCAACTGAGGAAATGCGAATGGCCGAGAAGCACCTAAAGAAATGTTCAGCATCCTTGGTCATCAGGGAAATGCAAATCAAAACAACCCTGAGATTCCACTTCACACCAGTCAGAATGGCTAAAATAAAAAACTCAGGTGATAGCAGATGCTGGCGAGGATGTGGAGAAAGAGGAACACTCCTCCATTGTTGGTGGGATTGCAAGATAGTGCAACCACTATGGAAATCAGTCTGGCGGTTCCTCAGAAAATTGGACATATCACTACCTGAGGACCCAGCTATACCACTCCTGGGTATATATCCAGAAGATGCTCTAACACATAACAAGGACATATGCTCCACTATGTTCATAGCAGCATTATTTATAATAGCCAGAAACTGGAAAGAACCCAGATGCCCTTCAACAGAGGAATGGATACAAAAAATGTGGTACATTTATACAATGGAATATTACTCAGCTATTAAATACAATGAATTTGATAAATTCATATATAAATGGATGGAACTAGAAAATATCATCCTGAGTGAAGTAACCCAATCACAAAAGAACATACATGGTATTCACTCACTGATTATTGATTTTAGCCCCAGAAGCCTGGAAATTACCCAAGATTCAACTCACAGACACCACATAAAGCCAATGAAGAATCGATGATAAATAGGGGGGCTTCAGTCCTTCTTAGAAGGAGTAACAAAATACTCAAGGGTACAAATATGGAGACACAGTGCAGGACGAAACTGAAGGAGGGACAGTTTACAGCCCATTCCACCTGGATATCCATCCTATGTGCAGTCACCGAAGGTAGCGGTTGATGTGGATGTCAGATGTACATGCTGACAGGACCTGATATAGCTGTCTCCTTAGAGTCTGCAAGAGTCCGACATACTCAGAGGCAGAGCCACAGCTAACCATTAAACTGATCACGGGTTCCCAATGAGAAGATAGAGTGAAGCTGAAGGAGTTGAGAGGATTCGAGACACCATGAGGAAAGCAACAATCCCAACCAACCAGAGCCCCCAGGGTCTAAACCACAGCCTGGGAGCGCTTGGGAGGGACCATGGCTCCAGCTATATATGCAAGGGAGCTATATATAAGTGGGAGAAGAGATCCTTGGTCCCATGAAGGCTGGACGTCGTGGGGGGGGGTACTCGAGGTGGGGAGGTGAGGTACAGGGGAGGGTGGGGGGGTACACCAACGTAGAGACAGGAGGAGGGGGGAAGGAATAGTGAGTTCCTGGAGGGAGGGGGGAAATGGGGTAAGGAGAGAACATCTGAAATGTAAAAAAATTTTCCAATAAAAAATTTCCAAAAAAAAAAAAAATAGACTAACAGAATCATAGAAGCCATGGAGCATTTCAGAAAATGCTTTGACAACATTTCAAAATTGAAGACAAAGCCAAAAGTTAGTAAGAGAAAGAATACACTTTCACACCCAATGAAGACTATATTCAATAAACCTATAGCCAACAGAAAGGGGAAAACTGAAGGCATTTTCATTAACATCAGAAATTAGCTAAGATATCCATTTTCTCCTTTCTTTTCAATATAATGCTCAGACTCTTAGCTAAAGCAATAAGAGAAATAATAAAAGAGATGCAAACAGGAAAGGAAGAAATAAAAGATATTATTGAGATATCAAACAGAAAAATAAGATTATGTTTCATAATTTATACAAGATTCAGACACTCCACTACAAAACTTTAGAGCCAAAAAAAAAAAAAATACTCTCAGAAAAAAAACAAAATGGGACTAACCGTCAACATACAGCAAATCAGGAAGGCTGGTAAAAGAGCTTAAGGACTGAAGGCTCTGCTGTGTGAGAATGATGACTGGAGTTTAGAATTCACATATGAAAGGAACCATGTGCTGACTTGCCAGTGACTCAGAAGATGGAGAGATCCATGGATCAAGGTGACTACCAAAATAGCCAAATCAGTGAGTACTGATTTCAACTGAAAGACACTGCCTCAATGAATAAGTAGAGAATGGTTGAGGAAAACCTCCTATCATCAACCTCTGGCCTCTGCAGACATGTGCACACACATGCATGCACATCTGTATGCACACAGTACCCATACTCAATTGAGCACACATATACACAAATATACCATATACACAGTACATATACCATATACACAAATACATGAAAAAATGAATGCTTTATGATATGCCAATTATGAACATTCTGAGAAAGAGAGCAGGAAAAATGTTTCTATTCATTTTAACTTCAAATAAATAGACAAACAAAACAAACCTCAACATAAAGTTAACCACAGAAGCAAAAAAAAATACCTGTGGCAATGAAAATGTGAAAATGCCAAATAAAGAAATTGAAGAAGACATCAGACGATGGACAGGCCTCCCATGCTTATGCACTGGTATAATGAATATTATAAAGATGGCTGTTACTGAAATTGATGGACACACTCAATGCAATCCCCATCAAAACTCCATAAAACATTTTGCCAAACTAGAAACATTGATTCTCAAATTCACGTGGAAACACAAAAGACTCAAACAGTCAAACAACCCTGAACAAAAAGAGCACTGCTGGAGATACCGCAAGATTTGAAGTCATATTGCTGATCTGTTGTAACAAAACCAGCATGATACTGAACAAAAATAGAAACACAGACCATAGAAGAGAGCACAGCATGGCTTCTTACAGTTTTCCATTCATGTTCCTGCTTTCATCTGAGTCATACCGCGCGCGCCTTGAGTACATAGTCATATAAATAGGCCCACAATTAGACATTTTCTGGTAGTAAATCACAAAAAATTATTTTAAAGAATTTTTAGAATGATACAAATGTACTGTTTGTAAAATACTATGGCACATTTACATATTAATGAGATGGAGATGGTGATCTTATTTATATAAAGAATTAAATCTTGACTGAATATTTATGCTGCAGCACATAGAAGATAGTAGCCCTACTGATTGATGATTTTATGTTATTATCAGTGCTAAGAGTACCACTTCATCTAATACATTGGACACAATTGCACAAGTGTATTCAGGGCCATTTAAGAAATCATTGGAAATTCTATCCTGATCCAAAGCCAAAAGTAATTTAGCATTTTATTTTAAATTAGAGTCGCCTGCAATTTAAACAATATTTTAAAAATACCAAACACTATAATACAATACAATTCAAAGATATAAAGTTTTGATATTTACATGCTAAGAATGCTGGTAGGAAAATACTTAAAGTGTTTTCTGCAGCTAAGGGATATTTCTTGTAAATAAGAACACTTCATATACACAGTAAAGCACTGTAATTCTTCATGAACAGTGATCTCTTATCTGTGCCAAACTGTTTCCGTCAGTGTTCCTGATACTGTGTGGGGTACCAGCATCCTGCACACATGTGAACTCAGAACCAATGCTGTGGGGGCTCTCATGTGCAGCACAGGTGTACACCACAAGATCTCTATTCACCGTATGCTCGATTTGAGTTAACTTCTGACTACTGATCATTCAGAAATCTTTTACCATTGCCAAATGTTTATGATTTCCAGATTTCACTATGTGACTCAGTCAGGGGTCACCATCCATAGTTTAAGAAGCTGGGAATAGAAGGTCAGAAATAAAAGCCCTCAACTACAGCCACCTGATTTTTGAAAAAGAAAATAAAGCATATATTGTGGAACACACAATCTTCTCAGGAGCCAGTGGAAAGCTCTGTCCACTTGGAGGAGACTGAAACACAAACCTTATGGCAGCCAGCATGAACATCAGTCAAAATGAATCAAGAATCTTTAGCAGAACACCTGAAACTCCAGAACTGTTTAAGGCATACTTCAGGGTGTGGATATAGGTGTAGACTTTCTGAAAATGTCCCTCTTTATATAAAGGAATTATAACCAAGAGTTTATAAAGGAGATTATATTATCCTAAAACTCTTTAGACAGCAAAGGAAACAACTGAGGGAAAGTACAACTGGAGAAAGTCTTTGCTAGTGATATATGTAGCAGAGGATTAATGTCTAGAATACAAAAAGAACTTAAAAAAAAAAAGAACCACCCAAATAACACCTCCCCAAAAGCTCAATCAATAAATTAGCTGTTAAAATGAGCTGACAACTCTTAAAAGATGAACTATGAATGGCAATAAACTTAAGAAAAAGTGTTTAATATCTAATAAAAGCCAATTATAAAAATATAGGGAAATACAACTTAAATTACATTGAGATTTATCTAACTCCAGTCAAAGCTAATATTGCCATAGAAAAAATTAAGAAAAAACATCAAGGATTCACAGAAAATGGAGTTCTACTGTGGGTGAGTATGTAAATTAGCACAGACACTATGAAAATCAGTGTGGATGTTCCTCAAGAAACTAAAAATAGAAGTACTGTATGATCCAGCTGGGCCACTCTTGGGTTTGCATCTGAAGGATTCTAAGTCAACATACCACAGAGATACCTGCACATCTATGATTATTGCCTTATAGTCCATAGTAACTAATAATGGAATCAGCATAGATTTTCATCAACAGATGTATGAATAAAGAAAATGTGGTGTGGCCATGCCACATGGCACTGGCAGGGAAAGGTTCCTAGAAACCTGCCTTCTACCACATGGCTCCAGCTGTAGACACATAGAGCCTGTCTTCCTATGCTAAGAGGCACAGGAGGGCAGACGACACAGAGAAGTCTGAGTACCACCATGCCACAAAGTACAGGAGGAGTAAGATATCCAGAGACCTGCTTACTGTCATGCCATGTCCCCAGAGACCTGCCTGCATTGAGTGCACTGAAGAAAAAATGTCTGTAGACTTGTCCACCACCCTGCCACACAGACAAGCTGTAGACATCCCACTTGCTACCACACCATGCAGTGTGCAAGCAGAGGCCACCCAGGGGCAACTGGAGCTGGAGATGCAAGGGTGAAGAGTAATAGCCTCTTGTGAGCTAGCCAGTCATACTACCTGAGGCCACAATGAAGTCCCAACCCATGATGCCACTGAGGACCATGTCCAGGTCTATGGTTATGCAGTACCAAGGGTTAGTGTTGATGTCTGTGGCTCATATTACCACTAGTGACCATGGAAATATTCCTGGTCTGGGCACCTGACTGAGAACACATAGATGTTCTAGCACTTTGCAGAACTGGACCTGCCCCTCACTGCCCCTCCACTCTGGAGAGTTGGTCCTCTATCTCACCACCAGCAGCACTCAGGTGAGCAGGACCTGCACCTTGCCAGAGCAGCACAGTAGAGCCAGTCCTGGTGGCAGGTTATGAGTGAGACATTTGTGTGCGAAAGTGACCTTGCCACTTGTCTACAATGGGGTGGCACAGGAACAGAGGTGATGCCACAACTCTCACCACCTCTGACATCCCTTGTCTGTTGCAACAATTGGACTCAGCCCCTGTACCTCAAACTGGATGGCACAACAAAGTGCTGTCCCTGGTGACAGGATTGCAGGTGAGCTGACCCCACCACTCCTCTACAAATAGATGGCTTGGAGGCAGGGCTGATGCCCTCCACAATTTGCCCTTCACTACCTGTGGCAGTTGGAAAAGCTGAGAGCTCAAGAGCTAAAACTGGCCCTGCCCTCACTGGCTGTAGCACTTGTGAGAGTGGACCCTGCACCTGTCTGGGCAGCAAAATGGAGCTGGCTTTGGGGACATGGGCATGCAAACAGGAAAGCTAAACCTGCCTCCTGCTGATGGTGGCATTGGATGGTCTAGCTGCAGAGGTGCTGGAGAGCTCACCTTAGTGGTGCAATGTGGAAGAGTTGGCTGGGAGACCAGTTCAGCCATCACCCAGGCCGAGGTTCAGGGCTTTGATTTGACCAACCTACATTATCTGTGAACTGTTGGAGCATGTGAAAGGGCCAGTCCTGCTGACCCGAGGCTTCAGGATTTCTATGACACAGGGCAACAACCAAATAACTGGGAGGAGTCCTAGTGATTCCATATTGACAATGTTACAGAAGTCAGATACCTTGAACCAGACCAATGACTCATTACAATGAATATTTACAAGTGAAGATGTGTGGACAGAGGGATACACTGTGGGAAACACTGTGACACACTACAGCTTCCATGATGAGATGTTTTCTATGCTTTAATCTGCTTGTGTGTTTTTTATTTTCTTTTGTGGGGGATGTTGCAAGGGTGGAGGGCAGTACAAGTGGCAAGAGAGAAGTGGCACTGGGGTATATGTGTGAAACTTGCAAAGAATCAATAAAAAGTTAAAAAAGAAAAGAAAATGTGGTATGCACACAGACTGGAATTCTATGAATTATATTATTTGTAGAGAGGGGAGATCCATGTGTTAAACAACATAACCCAGACTCACATGAAATGAAAGAAAAATGTCATATACTATCACTTATTTGGAGAGCTTAGATATTTAAATAGATACATAAATCATTTACATCTTGACATGAAGATAGAAACACGATTGTCTGAAGAAGGTAGAGCAATAGAGGGCAAAGAGGGAGGGCATAGGGTGAATATGGAAAAAGTACATGATATACTTGAAAGAAAATTAATCTTTCTTCCTTTTTACTTTCTGGGATTTGTGTGTGTGTGTGTGTGTGTGTGTGTGTGTGTGTGTACGCTCCACACGCAGTGCGCACACATGCAGCAGGGAGGTCAGAGGACTCTTGCAGAGGTTGATTCTTCTTTCTGTCATGTGTACCTACACTCAGCACACACGCACACGCACATGAACATGAACATGTACAGTGTATGTGTGTGTGCCTGTGAGAATGCATGTATGCACCATGAAAAGATGATGTATGAAGAAGAAAGATATTAGAAAATAATAACCTGATTCTTAAGTTTCCAGACTTGTAAAAAATTATAGGCAAGCTCTTTACTGCCTGCCTTATCAAGTTAGTGTATGTAACAGGCAAATATCAAAGGATCAGAAAGTGGGTCTTGAAACTCTAATTTAGAAGTTCACCTTGGGCCACTTGAACATTAATGGTATCATTAATGGATTTGTAGATGTGCAGTTAAATTCCAAATGTGGAGTGCAGAAACATCTACAATCAGTGTGTTATGCCTGAAAACCCCGAGACACTGTGGACGCCTAAAGAAAATTAAGGAGTAACATTTTTAGCTCTGAGGTCAGATGTTTCCAGAGGCCATATTCTCCGTGGAAGGGTCCACAGAATGATTCTGAATTCTATTAATGTACGAGGAGAAAGTGAAGCCTGACTTCCAACCCTGCTCTGGAACCCCCGTGGCTGGTGAATGCAGGTCCCTGCTGTCAGTCTTCAGTGTGTTGGCAACTTTTTTTCATTGCTTCTTCAAATGTAATTTCAAATCTCTTAGAGGAAAAAATTCCCTATTTTCCCACACATTCTTCCTTATTTTCACACTGCTTAAATAAATGGACTCAGTTTGTGATCTTCTTTGTACATTATGTGTTTCTCTTATTACATTTACTTATTGATTCTCTGTGTGTCTGTCTGTGTGTGCACATGTGTTCATGGGAAGTTATGTGGAGGTCAGAAAACAACCTGACTGTGGGATTGGTTCTCTCCTTCTCATCATGTGGGCTCCCTGGACCAAACTCAGGTTGTTGGCGTGAAATCTCATTTTTTATTAAATACAGTGATTTGTGCTTTGGATCACCTGACCTGTCTCTTTTCTCATCCCATGTTTATGATTGGCCACTCTGGCAAGACAATCTACATATTTCTGTGGGCAACTGTGGACATAGTGGTCTTGTCCAGCCTCTGTGTGCCACTAAGAACCTTCCATCCATTTATACCCGGTCCTGAACAGGCATCTGGGACAACTCTATGGAACACAGTCCCTAAGTTCAAGTTCATATGTGTCCTATCAACTCATCCTGCTACTCATTTCTTCATTCCACCTCCTGATGCTAAGGAGATTAACCAAATTTCAAATACCTGGTGGTGATATCTGCCTGGAAGTGTGCTGATTACCTTGAACCAAGTTCTTTCCTGGGTCTCATTTTATTGACCCTTAGAACAACAATCAATTGAATAATTGTCCTCTCTCTCTCTCTCTCTCTCTCTCTCTCTCTCTCTCTGTGTTGTGTGTGTGTGTGTGTGTGTGCATGTGTCTGTGTGATGATATATGCTTTGGTACAAAGAAAAACCTATATTTATTGTGAAGTTTGTATAAACAAAGAGTAAAGGATAGGAGGAAGGATATGGTGGCATGTTTGCCTCCAGATGCAAGAGGGAACACAGAAGGGATTAGTGCATGAAATTTCACATTAAGAACAAATACAGAAATTTTTTTATGTGTTTGAGAATAACTATTATCCACACTTACAGTCAAAGGCATCAAGTCTGGAGTCGGCATGGCTCTGTTCTAGTAATGGGCTCAGGAACAGACAGAGCCAGGCTCCAATTTAAATACTCTGTTTGGGAAGATGGTGAGATTTTTTTTGCCTATAGAACATACTTGTTCTCCATAGAAAAAGCATAAGGCAACTTAGGATTTAAGACAGTTTTGCTTAAAGTAAAATAAAACTCTTCAATACTGAGGAACTGGACACGTTTGACTGAGGCATTAGTGATAGGGTTTGGCTAGGATGTCAGCTATCAGGAAGATATACCACTCTGGGCTCCTCAACGTTCCTGAGCCTTTCCCTTCTGAATCTAGTCACCCACTGACAGCTCCTGACTCTATCATAAAATGGCTCTTGACTCTTCAGCTCTGGCATAAGGAACAAGTTTAAGGATGATTTTAATTCTAGGCATGCATTAGGAGTTCCGAGTACTTAATTGGATAATGCCTTAGCTTATTTTTCTCCCTAAATTTTTTTTTAAAAGGTCAATTTTCATGCCAGTGAAAATTAATTTATGGCCTGACTTTTTTTTCACCTCTTCCATAAAAGCCCTGAAAAGTTGGGGAGTGGAGGATGTTTCGGTGGCTACATACCGCAGTGACCAAAGAAATTAACAGCACCTGGAGTTCAGAAAATAAGCAAGCAGAACAATTCAGGCACTTGGGTAAGCCTACCAGATAACCGTAAAGTTTAGTAACAAAGGCTAAAAACAAGTCTAGAACTTCATGTGTCAATTTCTGCTTGACATCACATATGAAGACACATAAGCCTACAGGAAACAGCCTAAATAACCCAGATGCACAGCATGTTCCTCAGAACACAATGCACATGTGTGCACAACAGGAATCCAGGCATGGAATTCTGCTTCCTGGCTCATCCACTTGTTTGTCCATGTTTATCCTTAGGAGTTTTCATCTCATTCATTTTTTATTTTCTTCTTTTACAGGTCCCAAAGCCTTATTATATGAGTGCATGTTCCCATATCTGCTGGTTGGTGAGACTCTCCTCCAACCTAAGCAAGGGTTGCCTGGGAACCCCACTCAGCCTCCGCACAGAACGCAGCACCTACTTCTGAACTTGGGATGAGTGAGGCAGGCGATCCATCAGGCTTTGTGGTGTGGTCATCAGAATTTTGTTCAGAAACATCTAAGCTTTTTGGATATTTATGTATAAATTGAAGGCAAGGTGAAATCGACGAAAGTAGGAAATAATCTCCTATACATAATAGCTCATCCTGCATAGCTTTAGGATTCCTTACTGAGTGTTTGTTTCATCATTACAATACACAGACTTCATCCGCTTGAGGAAGTGGGCACTCTTTGGACATATTTTACATTCCTGGAGAGTGAAACTCATGGAGCAGATAGTAGCACACCTGGAGTACTGATATTCTGTAGGGTCCCTGGGTTCCTGCTGATCTGTTGTCCTTCCTGTGACTGTGCTTCCATCGACAGTTTGAGGAATGTGAAGTGAGACATGGAGCACTGGGTTACTTTGATATTTTGAACAAAGTTCTATGCCTTCAGACAGCTGAGATATGTCATTTTAGAAAGACAAATGAAAACCTCATATGGGACCATTTTTCTTCTTATAGATTCACTGTGTGCCACTAGGCAAGGTTCCAGCCACAATTTATTACAGAAAAATAAAGATAGATATAAAGAGGCTGATCTCACCCCTCAGTGCCGGGAGCTCCATTACACATGCCTGTGTGCACGGGCCAGGCTGGTGATACCTAGGTGCCACTCAGAGGATCCCATCCATCGCTTTGTCATCAAGGATTGCTAACAAGCAAACTTTGCAAAATAACAAAGGGGATGAGAGCAGGGATATGCAGAAAGAATGTTTAGGAGGAAGATGTCAAAAGACAGATTTAAGGTAGGAGCTAACAGGGAGAAACTACACCAGAAACCTTGATCCTTCACCCAGAGCACATTTCATCTTTCTCTGTCCTTGGGTTGAGAACATAAAATATATGTAGCAAATGGTTTAATAAGGACAGGGGAGGGTATGTCAGATGTCAGATGTAGAGCAAAGACATCAAGTATGGGGATGAGAGCCATGGTAATACCTCGTCCGTCTCTACCTGGGTAGGCATGGAGGAACTTGCAGCTATAGAAGACAGTTGAGGGCCATTTTAATCCTATGGACTCTCAGCGTCTAGGTGGGGGTTTCTCTTCTCTTCCTCTCTACTCTTATCCTTTCCTTAGAGCTTCTTGGTTAATTTCAGGCTACCCGGTTCTGTCAGTCTCTCTGCAGGTAGACACTAGTGTCGGAAAACGAAAACGAAAAGACATTCTCAAGCTTTTGGGAAACATTCAGAGTTCTGTCAGGTTGCAGAAGCATGTTTATTAACATGTCTCTTTTGTTCTCCCTTTGTGTAACACAAAAAAAGCCCCAATCTCTGGGATGGCTCAGTGGGTAGAGTATCTGTCTTGTAAGCCTGGAGAACAGAGTTCATTCCCAGAGCCTATGTAAAGGTGTAAGAAGAGAACAGACTCTTTTCGAAGTTGTTCTTTGGAAGTAGGCTTCAGGCAGGAATCTGACATTAGGCTAGACCAAAGAAGAAATTTCAGGTAGAAATCTAAATCTTAGGCTAGAACAAAGAAGTAATTTCAGATAGGAATCTAAATTTTAGGCGAGAACGAGGAAGTAGGCTTCAGACATGAAAATGACCTTGGGCTAGTACAGGGAAGTAGGCTCAGATACTTTGGTCATCCTGATAAGCCCTTAGAAACAGTGATCATGGAGTGTTCATGTAATTGGGTTTAATGCCTTGCTTTTTCTTTGACTATTTGTGTTTATTGTGTTGCTTGTTCCTTGACTATTTGCATCTATTGTATTGCTAGTCCCTCAACTAGAACTGACCTTAATACATGCATGTAATCAAATGGTATAAAAAATAAGGAAGAGGGAGAATGGGATAGGGGCTTCTAGGGAGGGAAAATGGGGATAGGGGATGACATCTGTATTGAAAATAAATAAAATATCCAATAAAAAAATTTTTAAAAAGTTGTCCTTTACCTCTACATATGTTCCAAGACAAATTTAACCCCATACAAACATGCATGAGTGCATACAAACATGTATACACACACAAATTAATATGAATATTAAAAATCTCAGCCCCAATACAAAAATACAAAAGAAATACATGTTAAAAGAAAATAGGTAAAAGTTTCTGGTAGGTAAGCTCAAATGAGGCTACGAGTACTCCATTGCTCATCTTTTTACTGTCTGTACTCTGTTAAAAAGCCCCTGTAGATTTGACTTCAGCTACAGGGCCTTCATTCACCGTAAGCACATGGATTCACTGTGTGCTTCCTTATCAGTGACATATGATTAGTGTGGGATTCTTTTGTTCTGGAGAAAGAGGGAAAAACTTGGAATCAAATGGAATGATGGATGGATGAGTGACTGAATGATAGCGAGTGACAGTGACTGGATGAAGGACGACAAGGAGAGTGTGTACGAGAGCAGGTATAAGCAGGGATAGAATGTGAATGAGACTGTGAGCAGGAGCACCAGTGAGGATGGCTGTGGAACTGAGTGTGAGGGGAGCGGATACAAGCACACATGGGTGTGAGAGGAGCAGTGTGGGTATGTGAGGTGAGTGAACTAAAGAAGTTCAAGCATGTATGTCTGAGAGGGTTTGTGACTGAGTGTGAGATGCCATATGAGGCAAATGCATGTCAGAATGCATGTGTATGCACAGATGCAGGAGAGGCACATGGCTCTGGTGTTAGGATGGTTTCCTCAGGGCTGAGGGCAATGAGAGCAGAGTTGGCTGGTCCAGACAGAGAGCAGAACTGAGAGAGAATGGGAGCCTGTCTGGTAGGAACAGGGCCTTGACAGGTGAGACAAGAGAGTCCTGAACCTCTTGGGAGGTCAGGAATCCCCTGTTCCACACTGAGCCCCTCTACAGCTCATCATTCATCTTCCCTGCTGCCTGAGCCTGTTTCTCAATGCTGACCCACCTCTGTGTGTTTTGAGCAACATAATTGGAGACAACTGTGATCCTTGGAGCCAATAGTGGAGATATGCTCCGACACCATGGTCTAAGAGGAAGTGGACCCTGTATTTGTATCTTCTGTCCCAACCACCCTGGCTATTTTCAATCTCTGGGTCACCACTTCAGGACAGCTGTTAACTGGGAACAGTTAGAAGACAGGATGGAGAAACTAGTCTTCCAATAATAGGAATTACATGGAGTCTTAATTTCTTTGACCTATACTGTAGGCTTATCTTTTTAGAACCACCAACAACAATGTCAATGTTAAATGTTCTCAACTTTAGTTCTGGATCCACTATTCTTCCTTCAAGTTCTCTGGTCCTTTCTTCACCCCCAATTCCCCTCTTCTCTTTCCTTTAATTTTTTTAAAGCTTTTGCTTTATTCTTAATCATTTCATCCATGTTTGCAATGAAATATAATCATACAAAGCTTCATTTACATTGTCTAATTCCCCCCCATATCCTACCAAATATGTCCTCCTCCCCACATCAAGTCTAAGTGCCATCCATGTGTGTGTGAATGTGGGAGCATGCATTTGACTATGAGAAACTTTCCACATCCTCAGAAAGAATTATTTTCTGTCTCCAGAGGCTACCAATAGCTAATAGCTCCTCAGTAAAGGACATTACCTGGAGAGTTCCATTCTTGTCTATGCTAAATTTGAAATGACTTGATGCTGTGTAATCCTGGGCAGGTAACTACACTGCCATGAGTTCATGAGTGTGATAGCCATGTCACTTCTGGTAAGCAACATGAGGGTGAGAGCCATGCCACTTCCAGCAAGCAGCATTTCAGACTCTACCCATACTCTAGCTCTTAGATTCTTTCTACCTTCTCTTCTGACCTGTTCTCCGAGCCTCCTGCTGAGGGGTGGATCTCCTCTAGTCTCTCAGGAGGTCACCTGTTCTCCCAGCCCGAAGGTGGAATGACCATGGGCTGAAGCTACTCAGAAGACAGTAATTCAATGCTCTTCTGGAAGCCAAGAATAAAACTTAAAAGCCTTAAATATGCTTCTTTCCCCCTTGTTCATTTTTTGTTTGTTTGTTTAATTGTCTTACACAAATTTTGGGGCACATGTATTTCTGTATTATCTGTCTCTAGAAAAACATTTAGGATTTGGATCAGTAGTCTGGGATGCAGATAAAGTGCTCTCCATTTCTGGGAGTCTGGGAGATCCTGGAAAGCACAGTGGAAGGAGGAGGAAGAAGCATACCATTCCCACAAAATGTTTTAATGACAAGGCCTGTGGGGTGAAGAGGGCTATGACTGCAGAGACTGTAAATGGAAGGGGACAGTTATTCTCACGGACCCTGTGTAACTCTGACTGCAGAAACCATACATTTGGCTTTGGGCAATCAGCTCTATTTCTGTTCACAGCAGATAAATTTATGTTATGTATGATAACTCAAAGGAACAGGTGATTGGATGCAAAACTTATTTTTAAGTCTCAATAATTAAAACAGTGTGGTATCTCTACATGAATAGACTCAAGTGTATGTGGCACATAATGAAGATGGAAAGTGTAATCAGAAGAGGCAAAATAAAGCCTTCCAAAAATTGTGTGGGAATGGTAGTCAGCCTTCTAGGAAATAAACACATATACAAAGACACCTCCCCTGCTACAGAGGATAAACTGCAGATGGATGGAAAATTTACATTTTATGCCAGCTGTGCAGGAACAGGCAAGCAACCACAACACTCAGAAGTCTCAGACAAGTAGATCACAAGTTTGAAAGGCCAGCCTGGAATATATAGGAGTAACCTGTCTCAAGACAAGTAAAAGTTAGATTTAATAAAAGCCTTCACATTTTAGAAGAAAATTCAGAAGCCATAAAAACTTGATTAACATTACAATAAAGAGTTCTCCTACCAAACAAAAATAAGACAACAAGGAAACGTTCTACAGGTAAAAACACAAAAGGTAATTAATGAAAACTGTGAGAAGTATGTTATTTATAATCACAGAGAGCTAATCTCCCTAATAAAAATAACTATGGGAGCAAACCACCATAATAAAATGAAGAAGAAAATACAAGTGGAATAGAAAGAAATTACAAATTCCATTCAAATATATGAAAAGATGCTTCATATCAGTCATGATTAAAAAACTGCAAAATAAAAACTCATTGGGACATTTTGGTCAACTGTGAGAACCTTGAAAGTGGGAGGGTGTGTACATTGGAGAGAACGGGCGGTTCCCAAAGCATGGAGGATGTGTATATCAGAGAGATAGGCGTCCCCAAGCATTGTTGCCAATAGTGGACCTTGTAGCACACCATGTCACTATCCCAGTGACAAATAGATAATTTTTAGTTTATACAAAAATTCCACTTTAGAAAACTTACTTTGCAGATATAATTTTCCCAATACAAAAGAATGCAATACAGAACCTTACAACTGCACAGTCTGCATACCAAAATCTTAAAATTAGAATACATGTCTATTTATAAAGGATTGTGTTTACAGGTAATGGTATGTTCAAATAATTGGTACTGTGCATGTTAAAAGAGTATAAGGGTTTTCTATGCTCTGATAGATGAAAAGATTGCTAAAAATGTCAATGGCAGAACCGAATAGTTAGCACTATGCCTTCAATATACAAGAACATATACTTGTATAAGAGCATGTGCTTCTGTGATTGGAGCAATGGCTCGGAGCTTAAGAGCACTTTTTGCTCTTGCAGTGGATCTAGGTTGGTATCCACATGATAGCTCATAGACATATGTCACTCCGTTTTAGTTGCAGGGGGTCTGATATCCTCTACTGACCTCCCTGGGCACCAGGCACACACACACACTGCACCTACATACGTGCAGGCAAAATACTTAAGTACATAGAACAAATAAATATAAAAGTATGTGCTCCTGTTGTCTAACATATTAAAAGATAAAAAAGATACACCTCAAAATTCAAACCTAACAGAAATCTACTCTAGTGGGAGTGAGGGGTGTAATGGGATAGAAATGCCTTAATAAGTCTGTTTATTATTGTTTTCATTTACATGCAGTGTGAATGGATCACCTATTTAACATTTATTAGGTACCACATATGTTAGGCACACTAAGTATGTCCAATTTTAATTATTTACCAGATAGTCCTCTTTAAGGAAATCAAAACAACACTGAAAACTTTTCTGTACAAGTTACCACTATGCCTTTTAAACTTGGTATATTTTGCCTTTGACTTGAGGCAGAAAATTAAACACCCATGATGATGTATCCCTGAGGGTTTGGGTGTTCTGTCAACAACATGGAGACTGCCTCTTCGCTATTAATGCGGCGCCTGTCTCCCAGACCCAGCTTTTCTTAATGCACCGAGTGTTTTACTTTGTATCTATAGGTCACTGTTACCAGTCATCTAAGAGCAGCAAAGACAGCAGCAGCTGCCAGTTTAAGCTAAGGCGACTGAGGCAAACTGTAGCACTGTGATGGGTAATAGCACAGTTCCTTTGTCCCTGCCTGTCACTGCTTTTACAAGCCTCTTCATTTAAAACATGATTGATAGCCTGTTAATGCTTTCAGAAAATGTAAACATTTTGAAATTGTAACATAGATGAAATGACAGTCTGTAAGTAAGTTGCTTTGGGCCTCTGAAGCCTTGAAGCCAGTCTCCCTGCTGGTGGGTCAGTTTCTAGGTTGGAAGAAAGTAGGTCACTGGGAGAAGTTAACCTGTTATTTTATTTATTTAGGGAGGAGGACAAGGTTTCACCTTCTTTAGGTCTGGGCTCAAATTTTACCTCTTGAGATATATTTCTTGGCCTCCTCCCATCTTCTGAATTTATTTTCTTGACAGAAGCAAGCCACTGTCTAAGAGGTCTTCATTGACTAACTTTTCACCATGTGTTCCCTCTTCTCCTCACCCCTGTGAACTCCAGGAGAGTAGGGACCGTGTCGCCTTTGCTTTCCAGAATACTCTAGTCATGATACAGTATCTGATCCAGACGGCCTCACTGATACTAGGTGCATGAATCAGTGGACAATCGGGGCTCAAGTCAAATGGTGTGGTTTTATTTTAAACACAAATATCTAGCAAGTGAGAAACGTCTTTAACAAATGTATATTCTGTGAATAAAAGCCATTTAAGTAATGCTGACATTAGACACTTCTGCTGCCTTTTGGCACTCTCAGACTGGTATGGAAAAGAAGGCTTCACCCTTCCATGTTTAATGATTACCCTTTTCTACCATATAGCAATTTATAAATCATTTATAATTTGTTTATAAATCTAAAATATATAAATTAATAAATTAAATGTTGAATGATACAAAATCAATTTATAAATCACTTATTGGTTTTTTTTTTTATGTGCATCTGTTGGTTTGCCTGCATGTATGTATGTGTACTACATGTCTAATACACACAGGTTAGAAGAGACTGCTGACCCACCTGGAACTGGAGTTAAGGATGCTCTGAGATATCACACGGGTGCTAGAAACCGAACTGGGCTGCTCTGTAAGGACAGCAAGTGCTTACAACACAGGCCGATCTTTTCCAGCCCCATTTACAGAAACTTTTAAGCTCTTTAAAATCTGGATAAAAATAGTTTTCTCATATGATTTGTTTAAGACTTCAGTGTACTGGAGTTAAGGATGTTAACTGGATTTAAGGACATATTTAAATTTAAAAGCTCTCATTTTAAATGAAGATGACAAGACTCATTTATTCAATGTGCAATTTCTTGAGGATCCAGCGAAACTGTACAAAATGAATTTATTTTTCTCAATAACTGTTTTAAAAGTAAATTGTAATGGTTTAAATAGGAATGGCCCCCAAAAGCTCACATATTTTAATGCTTGGTCACTAGGGAGTGATGCTATTAGGAAATGTGGCATTGTAGGAGGTGTGGACTCATTGAAGGAAGTGTGTCACTGTGAGGTTGAGATGTAAGGTGTCCTATGCTCAAGCCACACCCAGTGTGGCACACAGTCTCCATCTGTTGCCTTGGGATCAAGATGTAGAACTCTCAGTTCCCTCCCCAGCATCATGTCTACCTGCATGCTGCCACGCTTCCTGACATGATGATGATAGAACAAATCTTTGAACCTGTAAGCAAGTCCCAGTGACATGTTTTCTTTTATACGACTTGCTGTGGTCACAGCAATAGAAAACCTAACAAAGACAATTGTACAAGACTCTGTCATTGGTAATGAAATTTTTCTTTAGATACTTCACAACTTCTTTTCTTTCTTTATTTTTATTACTATTTTCTTTTTATTTCTTTTACTTCTGACATTATAATTACATCATTTCCTCCCTTTCCTTTTCTCCCTCTACCACCCATACTTACCCTTTGCTGTCAGATTTATGGCATCAGTTTGAACGTGTGCACGCACGCGCACACATTCTGCCCTGTCTGACTGTTGACTGTCTGATAATGTTACCTGTATGCTTTCAGGACTGACAATTTGGTATTTGATAAGCAATTGATTTTCCCTTCTCTGGAGAAGTCTACTTTTTCCCAAGAGTGGTAATTCCCCGCCCCCTTATTAAACATAGATTCTTTTCTCATACAATATAATTTAAATATAGTTTTACCTCCCTATGCTTCTTCCAGTTCTTCCTCATCTCCCTCCTCTCCCCTCCAGAGATCCACTTCTTTTTTTTTTCCTTTTTTAATTTTATTTTTTTGCTTATTCACTTTATAACCCATCCCAGTCACCCCCCTCCCACAATCCTTCCCCATCTCTTCTTTTCTGAATACCCCTCCTCCTGTATCCCCCACCCTGCCACTTTAAGTCTCTGAGAGCCTAGGTGCTTCCTCTCCCATTGAGGCCAGATGAGGCACCCAGCTAGAAGACCATACTCCATATACAGGCTGCATGTTTTGGGATAGCCCCTACTCACATTTGAGACCTACATGAAAACCAAGCTGCACATTTACAACATATGTGCAGGGAGGCCTAGGTCCAGCCCATGGAGGTAGATCTGTGTAGATAGGTATGCTCCACGGTTGGTGATTCAGTCTCTGAGAGCTCCAAGGGTTCAGGTTGGTTTACTCTGTTGATCTTCCTGTGCAGTTCCTATCTCCTTAGGGCCCACAATCCTTCCCCTATTCTTCTTAAGAGTCCTCAAGCTCCATCCACTGTTTGGCTCTGGATGTCTGTATCTGTCTGAGTCAGCTGCTGGTTAGAGCCTCTCAGAGGACAGCTTGCCCCTGTCTGTTCTCAGGCTGGAGGTTTAGATCCTGGGAGCTCTGGTTGAATCTTTTGATACTCTTCTAAAAAGGACAAAAGCACCCTCACTTTGGTCTTCCTCCTTCTTCTTGAGTTTCATGAGGTTTATGTGTTGCATCTTAGGTATTGTGTGTTTTGGGCTAATATCCGCTTATCAGAGATCCATTCTTTCTGTCTCTCATTAGAAAAGAAAAGACTTCTAAGAAATAACAGCAAAACATAACTCAATAAAATACCATAAGATAAACCATAACCCATCATATTGGAATTGGACAGGCCAAACCAACAGAAGGAAAAGAGCCCCAAGAGATTTTATTTCAATTTCAAATGTCATTTTTATAGACACAAAGATAGATGTTTTAATTTTACAGGCATCTACAATACAGGTTTGTATTGGCTTAATGAATTTAACTATGACATAACACATTTAAAACACTAGTTCTAAATATTAAGCACTATTAGGAACAGTTAAAAGTACTGGCATGTGTTGGCATATGGGCTTTCAGGAGACTGACAGTTCCTTTTAGGAACAATGATTTGCCCTTGGAAGCAGTCTTTCCTGGAGGAGGAAGTTACAGGTGGTCACCAGGCTTTGGAGGGAAATGGACAGCCCTCATGAATGTTTAGACAGGTTCCAGAGAGAAGATGTTAGGTGTCTTTCTCATACTGGGACTGACAACATGCCCTCAGAAGGTGTTTGCCAACTGCCTCGAGCTTTGGGGAACTTCTGACATGTAACTAATTTTGTCATGTGACTATTCTGCTTCATGCTGCCTATATCCTGAAGCCATCCCTTGCTGACGAGGCACCTTTGATTTGAGACCAATGTAAATCTTATTTTTATTAAGTTTAATACTAGTCATAATGCCATTCACTATTGTATGAAATCCCTAAGACAACAGAACTTATCATTCTGAGAGTGTTTTGCTATAACTTTGGTTTGAAGGATTTTTATGTCAATCTTCCTGTGATCATGTGAATTAACAAGGTTACTATCTTCTGTTTCCTTCCATTCCTGTGATTAAAACTAAGTATAGTTGTGGTTGAATTTTGTCACAATGAAAGCGTGGATAAAATCACATTTTAAAATAAGTGGAATTGCAGCCCTCCTGAAGGCTGATGTCTGTGTAGTAAGTCACTAGAATAGAGATATTTTCTTGGAACGTGTGTTTTTGCCTCTCTCTCCTTTGTAAATTCACGAATCTATTGGGATAGGAATCAGAAGTTGGCTTGGAGTTTACATCAACAATCTATCAAATAGTAGAGATATTTGAGTTGGGAAAAGCAAAGAAAATTGAAAAGAAATTACTATCTCTATCTCTAACAAGACAGAATTGTGAGTGAGCTCCAGCCTGAATTCCTTCTCTTCCCTTAAGCAGGCCAGTCAGAAACACTAGCTCTATAGACTTCAGTGGAGCACATCTATATAGCAGTCAGTTAACATTATCAGGCGCCTAAAAGTTTTATAGATTTGATCCAAGAATTTTAAGGCGCAAAAAGGATGTTTACAGAAGCAACATCCACTGGAGGTTCTTGATATGTTTTCAGAAGAACAAAATAGTCAAAAATATTTTCATAATAACATTAGCATCTTTTGGCTTATTTTTACTGTATTGTCATTTGCATCAAGGACATAACATGAATAGACAGTGGCACAAAGTACACTGGAAATTAATGTCCCTCATACTTCCATGCCATAAGAGTTAAATGTGTCAGTTTCACCAGAAGGAATCTTTGATGAAACAGTGAAAGTTAGTGGAGTTATTCAGTCTTGACCCTCAAACACACACTTCTCATATTCTGTGTGAGGATGTAGTAATCCTCCAGCAGACTAGAGTATGTGTTGTCATGTGGTTAGTCTCTGAGAGTGGGCTAAATGAACCAGGTACTCTTTATATAAAAGACAAATCACTGACAGATAAATCACGAATATTTAGACATGGGTTTGAGGCATGAATTTTCTTCAAAATGATAGAAGTGACCCTGTGCTCCTGAGGAAAACAAGTAATAGTGTTTGTAAATTTGCTAACACATACAGGAGCCTATAGTCAGAGGAGCCACAATAGCTCCTGAAGAGCAAGATGCAATGATTAAGATGGTCTTATTTTAGGATAAGCGAGTATGCGTATTTACTGCCCACAGAGAGTTCTTTGGAACATTCAGACACACCAAAAAGCACGGCCCTTGGGATTCAAGCATCTGCCGCTCTGCCTTTGCCTGTGTTCAGCAGATCTCTTGATTTGTTTCCTGTAGCTAACTCTCAGTTGGTAGAAGCTTACAGCTCTTTAGCTATGGCAAGTCTGTCTGTCTTTCTGCTGTGGGTGAGGTTGAGATTGATGCTGACTCCCCTGCTTTATCAGCTTGCGGGATATTTCAGACGCTTTTGGAGGATGCTGAGCCTTGCACTCTGCTTCAGGTCTGTGATGGGATGCGTACTAACTGTCCCAGTCCTTGTCACCAACCTCGGAAGTGCTTCAAAATGTTCATCCTTATAAATGTACAAGTAGTACTGGGTAACCCTCAGAGGTCCCCATGTTGAAGGCTTGGTCTCCATCCTATGGCAGTTTTGGGAAGTGGCAGAACCTTCAGGAAGTAGGACCTGAAGGGAAGAAGTTAGTTTACCAGGGTATGTCCTTGGAAGGGGTGTTAACCCCTGAATTTTCATTTGTTTCCCATACCCAGTGAGATGTGAAATTTCTTGCATGTGGTGTACTAAGTTGCCACATGCCCAAAACATGAGTTACTATAGGCCTCTGAAACCATGAGCCCAAATAAAACATTCTTCCTTCAAACCTGACTGTCTGCAGTATGCCGTATCAGTGATGAAAACCTGTCAAAACTGGTCTATGAAAACCCTCCCCAGCCTCTTAACTCTCTTATGAGTTCATGACAACCTAGTCTTTTGCCACTGTCAAGTTTCTAAGTTTCCATCTTGGCACATTCCCTGATATTTGCAACTTTTCTAAGTGTTAATTCTTTCAAGGTGGGCTCTTATTAAGGGACTGTTACTATTCAATAGAGACATTTTTATTTTAAGTAAAAATATTTATGTAGCATGAAGGAAGATAGAATAAGGAAAAGCATGGTAAAATATAAATTATTGTTTGAGCAAGCACTGTTTGGCTCTCTGAATAAACCACTGTGGTTAAAAGGAAGAGAGAGAGAGGAAGAAGAAGAAGAAGAAGAAGAAGAAGAAGAAGAAGAAGAAGAAGAAGAAGAAGAAGAAGAAGAAGAATGTGAAGTCTTTGTTCTCAAATAACTTTGAATCTCAGAGCCTGAGAGAAAAGTGAATACTCCTATAATACTCTGAATTTCCCAGAGAAAAAAGTAGACAGTACCCATAGAGGGCTTAGGAGAAAGCTGTGGGCAATGAGCCTGGAGCTGCATTCTTGAGGGAGCCTGTCCTTTAAAGCCCCATAAGTGATACTTGTCCCTAACTTAACTGTCCATGTGTCCTCTGCATTTCCATAATTATCCATGTTCAGCTGGCTCTCTGATATTCTCAGAAACTCCCTGCTTGCTCCTGTCAGAGGATCTGGAATGCTGTTATTATTTCTTTATTGTTCAGTACACTTCACTTCTCCAGCCCTTCCCAACCACACTAGCAACCTGTTCCTCTCCAGGGGCAGCATTTTTCATTTCCCTAGGGTATACCCCATGGATATAGAGTGTCCTTTCTTACAGCCCCCATACTAACTTCTGTCATAGTACTTATGGACAGAATTGCTTTGATGGTGGCTTTTCTAGGCAGAGTTCATGAATAATACGTAAAGCTGAACTCATCTATCTATCTATCTATCTATCTATCTATCTATCTATCTATCATCTATCTATCTCTCCGATGCTATCTCAGGCATTTCCTTCGGAATTCTTCTGCTTCCTTCCCTGTCTACTTAAGGAGAGGACTTTTCCAAAACACTGAAGGCATCTTTAACCCCCACTTCATTGTCCCACATGCCATACCCTATTCTGCTAACCTTAAATTTAAGTCTATCTGCTACCTTAAGTTAAAATATTTAAATATATTAATTGTATTATTATAATTATATAATTAGATTATTAATAAATATATTAAGCAGAAATTTCCTAGCACTTCTATTGTTTATATTCTAGTTTCAGCCACAAAAAAACCAAAGAACAAAACCCCCCAAATCTCTGAAATTTAAATTATACTAATAATTTCTCAACTAGTTTCTTTATACCTGCCCTGAAATTTAAGTCTGTTTTCCAGAATAAAAGAGAGAGTACAGACACTCTCCACAATTACAGGCTATATTCTGAAAGGCTGATCATAGGATGAAAGCGTCTTGTGTCCAAAACCCATTTTGCTACTTAAGATACAAATAGCACAGCTCTAAAACACAGCCTGCTGTGCAGTGGCTGGGTCTCCTTAGCCTGAGCAAAGAGCACAGTTCATTTGGAAATATAGTTTCAACTGAGTTGTAATTCAAATTATATCAATAAATTGTATGTGCTCTTTGTGCCTCAGAGAATTGACTGAGAACAAGAGACTGGGTACATTGTTTCAGATTCGATAATGTTACTTCAAATGTCCTCCAAGACTCCCTGTTCTGGGTCAGGCTGGCCCCCTGGCTCTTTACAAGGAGGAAGGAGAACAGCAAAACACTGTACCCTAGAAAACAGCTAAAATGCAAACCATTATTCAAAGATGATCATTGTTTACCCCACATTATCAAAATGCTTATGATAGAAACAAAAGGCTGGAAGCTCACCCAGGGCTTCTGCTCTGCTGGGAAATCTCTCAATTGGGGATCCCAGCAGACTGAGCAGGGCTTTCCCACTCAGTTCTACTACTTTGGGTAAGCTCCATATTCGATTATGTTGTCTATCTGCTACTTGCTATTTGTTCTTTTACTTCTGCTTGCGTGTGCTTAATAGATTTATTCATTTCAAACAAGAAGTATGACTAGATTAGATCATTCTCTAAATAGAACATGGTGCATTTTGCTTTTGTGCCATTATAAAGTGAATAAAAAGAACACATTGGAAATCAGGATTGTCTTTAATATGCTTAAAATATAAATTAGATTGAATCACACTTTTGTTCAAAACCTTACAATTGTTCCCTGCTTTATTAAGTCTAAAATTTGTTTAAGTTGACAGGATACTCCACCTTGTTTGACTAATCTTTTACTACTGTGCACAAGAACCTGACGAAAAGTGGAGCATCTCTATTATGCCATGGACTCATCAGGACCCTGGCATCTCAGGTAATGTCTTCACCCTTGCTATGCCTGGAGCATCTTACCCAGTAGCTGTGTGGCCAGCAATTTACTTCCTTCAAGACTGTGCCCAAAAATGCCATTCATAAGTCATAACTTGTTTTATCTTTAAATTTAATTATCTTTTATAATTTTTAAACTCCTTTTAAAAAGTTACTAATACACAAAAAAAAAGTATACATGTTTATGAGAGTTCATGTGATTTTGAATATACCTATACATTGTGTAATAGTTTAAAATCATTTCAAACATATGTGCCTCATTTAATGTTTATCATGGTGATAGGCAGCAGTCAAAAGAGTCTTTCTCACTGTATTGGAATATGCTCACTAGTCTCAAGCATCCTCACTGGCTCCTTTCTTTTCCATGGTACTCATCATGTTCAGCATCTTATTTATATGTGTGTGTTCATACACAGACATGCTGTGGTTATTGTTTCTGCCTGCTCTTCTCAGTTTAATGTTCACTGATGTATCCCAAGCACTCCTAGGTTATATCTGTGATGGCTTTCAATAAACATTCACAGAGCAGATAATAGGCAGTGATGTTACGGAGCACTGGTCTTCACTCAAGCACAGATTCCCTGAATACACAGATCTGAACCATGCAGCATTCTTCACTCACTATCCAGCCAAGCAACTGAATATTACTAAGCAATCAATAATTGTGGACAAATGAGCCTCGTCTTCCAAGGAATTTTTCATAACAGTAAAAAGACATAACTCATGTATTCTCATAATTACTAGTGGATTTTATGTTTCACTGACTCTGGTTTGAATGTTAGCCACTTGGTGAAACTTGTTTTAATGGCAATCGCAGGTGACAGCCATTGATTCTTTTGTATGTAAATGTGGCCGACTAATGTAAATCCTACCATAATTCTTCAGTGGAATAGACTATAGAATAATTTATGTTGAAGATTATGGGTAAGAAATAGGAGAGGTGAGGAATGGTATCCCTAGGTAAAATGTCATATGGAGCACTATTTCTAGAAACAGAGAAAAATTTCTGGAAACTCAAGCTTCTAATACATTTTTTTTTTTTTTTTTGGTTTTTATGTCTTTTTCTTTGCTAGTCATTTTTCTTTTTATATTCCAAGGCCTTCGAACAAAACTGCATTTGCCTGTAGGGCCTCTTACTTTTTATAGAATAATGTGAATCTTTTTACTAATTTATGAAGGCTCAATATAAAAAGTGGCATAAATCTCATTATTCATGCATACATCTGTCCATCAATGTGGTGAAATCCAGGTTCTGTATGGAAAGACGTCTAATATAACTTCTGGCTTTAAGAATTGTATCCTGCATTAGAGAGGCAGAAATTTAAACTGAGAAGGCAGAAAAGCACATGATATTGTAATGTAGAAATATCCACACTTTGTTATGAGTACCCAAAAGAAGAGCAGCTAAGGTAGCTCTGGTTCATCCACAAAGTTTTGAAGTTAGTAGCAATTGATGTGTGTGTTGAAGAACAATCAAGTGCTATTCAGGAAAGGCAAGGAGAAAGCAGAGAGACAGAGACAACATGGAATGTGACATGTCTATGTGGTTTCCTATGTGGCTAGAGCATAGCCTGTTGGAGGTGAGCCTAAAAGAGGTGATTGCAGGGGTGGTGCCAGCAGACATAGCCTGGCAGTTAGACTGGGGACAGGTATACAAGGATCTCTCAATAGGCTACAAAGCATAAACTTCATCTGAGGTGAAAATAAACACATTCAGGCAACTCTAGAGGAAGACCAACAGTCTCAATAACCTGGATCTACAGGATCGTCAACCAGGCAGCATACACCAGCTGATATGAGGGCCCCAACATATACACCAGAGAACTTCTGGGCCTGGACTCAGTCAGAGAAGATGCACTTAACCCTCAAGAGACTTGGAGCTCCAGGGATTGAGGAGGTCTGGTGGAATGGGGTGATAGTGGGGATGTCCTCTTGGAGATGGGAAGGAGGTATGGGATGGGTAACGTCTGAGGGTAGACCAGGAGAGGGACAAAGTTTGGACTGTAAAAAAGATTAAAGAATTAATTCTTGAAGAAAAGAAATAAGCTCACTCTAAAATTGTTTTAGATAACAGGATGGTAGTGATTGATTGAACATACCTAGAGTAATGGAAGCTTCATTAGTCTAATAAACTGTGTATATTTAATAATAATAAATAAGACATTCACAACTTGTTTTATACCTAATAATAAGAGATTGAATGCAATTACCTAAAGTCAAAAGCAAAGCAGAATGTCTGCTCTCATCATACCTAGTCAGCACTGAAAAAAAAAATGTAAAACTGTTTCTGTTTTCAGTATGCAGAAAACCCCAAGGAATCCTTGAAAACAAAACTCAAACTATTAGAAGGCTGGAGAGATGTCTCAGCAGTTAAGAGCACTCTCTGCTCCTTAGAGGACTCAGGTCCAATTCCCAGCACCCATATGGTAGCTCACCACTGTCACTTCAGCCGCAGATGTTCTGACATCTTCACACAAATTCACATAGGGGTAAAATGTCAATGCACATAAAATAAAGATAAATAATTTTTAAAAACCCGTCTTTAAAAAATTTCAGGAGACAAAGAAATGGAAAAACATTCCATGCTTTGAATACTTGACATAGTAACAGTTTATCCCAGACTGATCTTGTCTGAAGATTAAAATTCATGTTTCAAATTCCAGGCTCAGGGTTGTTGTTGGTATTGTTTGTTCAGTTGATTCATTTTGACAAATATGACAAATGTATTCTAAGATTGATATGAAAGTGTAGAAAATCTTCAATAGCACAAGCAATCTTGAGTAAGAAAATGAAACTGGGCACTTCACATTTCCTGTCATTACAAATCATCATACAAAGCTACTATAGTCAAGATAGTCTCACAGCCTAGAAACATGTCAACCAATGGAATAAAGTCAGGTCCAGAAATGAATGACCCATGGTCAATTGGATCCCATAGGGGAAACAGGACCATTCAAGAAGGGAGAACAGTGTTTAATAGTAATGTTGGGGCTCTCTTAATTAGAGTGGATGTTGAGTGGGCCTCATGCCATGTACACCAAAAAGCTTCAATATGGAACACACATCTCAATGTAAATCTCTTAGAAAAAAGCATGGGGTCAGGTCACTTGGCTTTGGTTAGTAACACTTGCTTGGATATGAAACCAAAAGCACATGTATTGACAGAATAAAGATGATAAATGGGGCTCTATCAAAATGGACACCTCTGTGATTTATAGATTTCAGTTGGCAAAGTGAAGAACAACTACAGAATAGAGAAACATTTTATATGACAAAGAAATCATATCTAAGATATACCTATATCTCACACAATTCAGTAATTTAAAGACAAGTCAATTAAAGGATCTAATACATATTTCACCATGAAGACACATAAATAATAAGTACAGGAAATGGTTCTCAGTATTATCTGTCCTTAGTGAAATGCAAAGTCACAGCAGGACACTGCTTTGTAACAACCGGTGGCTTTAATTTAAAATCCAATAACAAAAACCTCAAGTAGGTGAATAATTGAAGACATGAAGACACTGGGACCCAGATACTTTGCAAGTAGGAATATTAAATGATTCGCAACTTTAGAAAATAATTCAATAGCTTTTCAAAATGTTCAATGCAGAATTACCACATGACCCAGAAATTTATTCCTAGATATATATTGTAAACATATGACCTTACAAGAGTATTGCATGTCAGCAAGATGGCTCAGCCAGTAAATGTGCCTGCTGCCAAACCTGAGAGCCTGAGTTCAAGTTCTGGGACCCACAAGGTAGAAGGAAGATAAGGCTCTCACAAGATGTTGTCTGACCTCTACGTATGAGCTAAGGTATGTGTGTGCATGCACACACATGAAGTAAAAATAAAAACCATCAGTACAGATGATCATAACATTTGCTCAAAGTACAAAGCACGCAAATGTCAGGCAATGGAGAAACAGATTAAATGGTGGTGTGAACATACGGGGAATTTTATTCAATAATATAAAAGAACCGAATACTGGCCCAAGCTCCCATGTGAATGAGCCTTGCAACCATGTTAAGTGAGAGTGGTCAGGCACAAGGACTGTGCATTGTATGATTTCTTTCATACTATAATGGAAATCAGAAAGTGTATACATACAGAAAGTAGATTGCTGATGGCTTCCAGCTCTAGGAAGGGAAGGAGAAGAAAGTAATGACTAAGGAATAGATGCTAACAGGAACTAAATTGTTTTTGTATGGAAAAGAAAAAATATTTGAGGCAGGGACTTGGACTTCTCAAGCTGCCCTTGAACTGGCTATGTAGCTGAGGACAGCCACAAACTTCTGTCTGTCCTACCTCTATCCTGCAAAGTATTAGGTTGACAGGTGTGTATTGCCATGCCTCATTTATGTGCTCCTGGAGTTCAAACTCAGGGCTTTATACACTCGAGACAAGCATGTTTAGACTATGCTACAACTCAGTCCTAAATGAATGGCCTTTAAAATTAGGTTGTAGCAATGATTGCACACCTCTGTACGCTAAAACCCACCAATTGCACATTTGGAGAGGATGGATTATATGATGTGTAAGTAGTATCTCAATAAAGCAGTTTACTAAAAACTAAATTTAGTTTAAAAATAATCCCATGTGAGAAAAGGTGGAATAGCACAGCGTGAAGCATAGCTGTGGTGGATTTGATTTTCTTCATATTTTGGAAAATTTCCAAGATGCTCCAATAAATTTCTATCATTTATTTTTAAACTTAAAATTTCAAATACTTATTCAAATTAAAAGCAAGGGATGTGTACTAAAGAAGTAATTTTTTTTTGAAAGACAACCAAGAGTTGTTTTTCAAATTTGTCTTTCAAAAGTTGTATGAGTGTGTTAAACCTTGCTTAGACCAAAGCACAAATAAAGTCAGGAAAGTCTCTGTTCTCTGGAAAAGTACTGCTGAGGCACTGACCAAAACAGTAGTTCTAGGGATGGAGAGAAAATGGTGAAAGTCTGTGAAACATTAAATAAAGTCACTTAAGATTGGAGACCAATTATGTACCCAGAAAAAAAAAAGAGATTTATGAATTCTATCAGTGTTGCTATTTGGGACAAATATGTGAACAGTAAAACATTTTATGATCTTAAAATATTTAAATATTGCAAAAAACAGATATTTTAATTCAAAGCTAGTTTTTTTTTTTTTCTAGGAGACAATGGTCTTTGTACTCAGGTGGACAGTCAGGATTTCTGACCTGACACCTGGCCTTGACGTTTATAATGAGCTATCTGCATGTACAATTAGCTGGCTTTGGAACACTGAGCAATCTGCCTGTTTCTTGATTTCTTATTTATGTAAGAAAATGCTATAAAGAAATGATTCTCTAAGAGTGATTCTGAGACCACTAGTGTTAGCATCATGTGTGCCTCTTTTCAGATATACATATTCTCAGGTCCTTCTCAGTTCCACTGAAGTGCAAATTCCAAGAGGTGAGCAATCATAGTGTCTGTGTGTGTGTGGGGTGTTATATGTGGTGTTGTGTGGATGGGGTATGTATGTGTGTTTGGGGGAGTGTGGTGTTGTATGTGGGATGGTGTGTGTATGTGTTTAACAAAGTAAGTATACATACAAACATGAGAGTATGTCTATGTATAAATACTACACGTGTATGTGTGCACATGTGTATTTATACGTGTCTGCTCACAGAAGCCAGAGGAGTACATCAACTTCCCTGCTTTGTGCAACCACTGCCCTCACAGCATCAGGATTAGAGATACATGTACGGCCATATGTGGCTTTTACATGGGTGCTGAAATCCAAACACAGGTCCTGACGCTTGAGGAGCAAGAGCTCTTATTCACTGAGCCATCTACCATGCACCTCAAACAATCATTCTCATCATTAAAATCTTCCTGTAGGTTCTGAAGCATGCCTGTTTGTGTCACAATGTTTGATAACACCCCCAAGATACCCCTCAGCTCTAAATTGGTAGTTATGAGCAGAAACATTCATGGAGGATCCAAGCATCCAGAGGAAATCAAGGTGCTGATGCTTGACCTATTAGTGTGCAACAATGCTCATCAGAGGGATGGGGGAAAATTCTAGAAGATGAAAGGGTAGAGGGGTTTGCAACATTATAGACTGAGGTACCAGTGAGATGCCAAGGTGGGAAACGTATAGTTCAATCATCATCTGAGAAGAAATCGTGACATGGACAGAAAAGGAAGTGGTGATGGGTAGACGTGGTTGAGTAGGAAGGGCACTCTCAGATACAGAACACTAGCTGATGTGCCCTCTGTGTTTTTGTTATTCGTAGGGTTAAAATATTCATTATATAACTAAATGTCTGAAGAAAATGCTTTTAAAAATTAAAAAACACACATTAGAAACTGTGAGAGCAGTCAAGAACAGAGTTTTATAGCAACATATTCAATAAAGTCATGCTCACCCAGGCATCAGCTGGGAACAGGTTCATGTGCCCATCCTAGGACAGCAGCTGGGAAACAGGCTCATGTGCCCATCCTAGGACAGCAGCTGGAACGGGTCATGTGCCCATCTAGGACAGCAGCTGGAACGGCTCATGCCTTCATGTAAAGATACATGGGAGCTTATGTTGAATCTTGTGTAGACTCTATTTCACAATTGACTTCTTCCTTTGCAATAATTTAAAATCCACTTTAATGCTGTTCTATACTATTGCTTCTCCAGTGCTATCTTCATCAAAACCTTATTCAAGTTAATGGAAAAGGAAATTCGTAATTCCCTCCAAAGCCTAATGAGTCTGCAGCTTAGGGCATGTAGAGTATTTAGGAATTACTCCTCTCAACTAATGACATTTCAGCTGAGCTGGCATTAGCTTAGCTTCTTGGTTGTTTTTATATATATATATATTCTTAATACTTTCACAAAAGTTTCTAAAACACAGTCTATTATTGAGGCAAGATAAATTACCTCTGTGACTCTATATTCTAGAATTCCTTAAGAGTGAGGAGTAATTAAAAAATTCTTTAGAATAGTTTTTGAGCCTTACAATAATTGTCTTGCATCTCTAGCTGGTCAATGTCTTTGCTGCCTGCTTGCTTGCTTGCTGCTTGCTTGCTGCTTTGCTTGCTTGCTTGTGCTCTTGCTTGTTCTTGTTTTTTTTTTTTTATTATTTATTTACAGATGGGCCCAAATAAACACTTAATCTAGTTTTTGACCTGCTGGGAGGCCACTCCTTCTATTCCTGCTAGGAGTAAATAGTTTCTGACGTGAAGGGAGCTTGTGTTTATCAAATATTAGGTCAGACTTCTCAGAGAAAGAAGACAGGGCTCTAGCTCTGCCTGTGCTGTCTTAATATTCCCTTGACATTCATTTATCTGCTTTCTAAAGTGCACTTCAGGATGCACTCTCCAATAACAGGCACCAGGACATACTGAAACACAATCAAGTTAGATTTCTTCCTTACAGCTTTTAAGCACAAATCCCAGATTCAATAAAAAGATGGATTAGAAAGAATCCAAGTCTAGAAAATGCTAACTTAATTTTATTTAACTTTTTGGATAAATGATGACAGTATAAGTCAAATAAAGGCACTTAACAGACTTTTCATACCTTTTGCAATCATTTGAAATAAGAGAAACACCAATAAGTATTAGTGCAAACTGTGTAAACCCTTGTATAACATGAGGTAAAGGATTAAAAAAAGATTATAAGCTATTAGCAAGGCAAGATGTTAACTCTCACCCCAAATAGCTGGTGCCTATTATCAAGCCATATGCAGAGGAAAGAATAAAATATTTAATAAACATATGGAAAATTGTGCCCTCTCACTAGGAATTGAACACAAAACGCTGTGTGTAGGATAGATACATCATCAAATATCAAGCACTTATATTTAGTGTCCAGGAAAGTTTTGGTTTATGAAGCAGAGTGTTGAACACTATTGGGGAACCCCTCCCTCCATTCTTTCCTCCCTCACCCATCCCTTCTTTCTTCTTTTCTTTCCCTGTTCTGAAGATGATCCCAGGACCTTGTGCATAGTAATGGAAGATGTAATGGATGGTTTCGGAGGAATTTGAATTTATGTTATTGGAGATGATTATTTCAGTTTTGCATTATTATTATTGCATAAGGCATAATGTAGAGTATCTAACTGATCTCCCATTTCCAAGAACCTTTAAAGATGTTCTTGGAAACAGTGAATTTTTAATCTTTTCTATAACTCTTAAGATATACACAGAACTAAGGTGAGCTGTAAACATTTTATATTACACGCAACTGTTGTAGACAAAAATCTCTCTGATATTCTGCATGTGTCCTTCTTTTGGTAGTCCTGATTGAGTGTGACAGAGACTCTTCCAGATTTCTTAGGATCACAGCTGTGCACATTGGATCTGATGCTATGATACACTAATTCCCTTGGGGCACAGTTGAATAGTAGCATTTCCATAAAACAGTCTGGATTCTGTTCTGTGATTTCCAGGTTCAGAAGTAAGATTTTATACTATTTGTGCTTCTTCTCTGGCTATCAGCTAAGATAGAAAGGCAGAGGTTGAACCCATGGCCCTGCACACTCTTAACACATGTTCTCCCACTGAACAATACCCCTAGACAATTGTTATTTCTTAATATTGCCTACATCATGTAAATACTAAGGAAAGGATGTAACAGCAAGACTTATTTGTAAAGTGGGAGCAAATCAGCTCTAACAGAGCATCTCTTAATGGCAGTGTGCAACTGACAGCAATGGTTTTGTACTACTGTGATGCTGCATATTCTATATTCTATGTGACAATCACACTTACATTCCTTAAGGAATGTGGCACTGTATTTCTATGTCTCCAAAATTTCTATTCTATTCTTGAATCAAATGCTACATGGAGACACAGTGTTAGATTAGTTATAAAAATAACACATTCAAGACAGGTTCCAGTGTCGTGGATCCTGATTGTCTGAGATAGGTACAACTGAACATTAGTCTCATTTGCTTTTTGTTTTTTGTGGGGGGCATGGAGGGAGTTAAACTGTACTCTACAAGAACCAATATATAGTTTTGAAGTCAGGAAAATGGCTACCTTTAGTGTTAATTTTTAATACATAGGACCTCTGGGTCATAAGATCTTATTTTTTTGTTCTTCCATTAATTATTTAGATGCTTTCAGTTTCTAAAAAGTTACCTGGACCATATATTTTGTGAATGTAACTTCTATATTAATATTTCCACATATAAAACCAGACCCTTCTAATATAAAATGAAACTGCATTTTGATTTTTTTCCTCTGCTCTAACTAAACAGGGTTAGCAATGTTTAGTGTTTTTGTAGAAACAAATGCTTCCATTTTCATCAAATGAATTCACATGTTTATTCCCCAAAGAACACTCTCATGATAAGACACATGGAAAGTGTGAGATCTCTAGTTGGTCTCCATGGAAACTAAAGTCTCATTCATAACGGATGCCTGATTTATTATCCCAACTATCTTCCACATGTTTTATCTTGAAGAGCTTGCTATGCTTCAATGTAGCACCTTGGGAAAATCCTCCTTTATCTCTTCAGTATTGCAAAGGTGAAGATGCCACGGGTCTCTTACTTATACAGGGAACTGTCAGACATCTACAACATCTCATGGAAAAAATACTTCTGAAAAGAAGCTAGTCCAGAGACTGACTGACAGAAGTGAAAGGAAAGACAGATGGATTCTCCAGGCACCCTTCCCCTTCTAAAGCCAGTTCTGGCTGAGCCTAGAGGACAGCAAAGCTCAGAATTGCTCCGCTATGTAAATCCTTCCTTCATTTCTACTCTGCTTGGCTTTGATTGAATTGTTGTGGCCCTTAGAAACAGAAGACTCTATATGATGCTTTCATACACATGATTCGTGAGAATGTGGGTTATGCAAGCAAAGCCCCTTTAGGTATGCCAAGTGTTGCTTGGACTTGATACTGGGTCCCGCAGGACAAAAATCAAATTAGAAATCTGTAATGGCATCTTCCTGAAGATGTATTACAATAATACATTTAGAACAGAATTCCTGACAGACACTCCAAACTTCATTTCATTATCATAAGAGGCAGAGATCTTTTCTTTGACTCTTTGAAAGATATTCTTCTATAACCAAAGAACTCACAGAAACTAACACTTCGTATACATATTGTATATACATAATATACATATTGTATTTAATATATGATATATGATGTATGTTGTATGATATACACTATCAAAAATATAATATGTAATGTGTAATATAATATGCAATAAATATATAATATGTATACATAATGTGTATATATATATATATATATATATATATATGAACTATTAAGTGAGGAATGAGTGATGCAGGCAGTGGACATGTGAAAAATAAAGCTAACTGCTTTTCTAGTTTTAACTCTTTCATGATTTTTCTGTTCTTGTGGTAGATGAGTGCATAAAATTGGTAGCAAAAGTATAAAACACTATGTGAAGCTGAGAATGCCCACACTTACTGGACTGAGGGTCATTGAGATGTGTAGAGTTTGGACAGGGCAAGTCCTTGCTTGAATAGATTCTTTAACTTAGCAGTGTGATGTTTTTAATTTATAAATTCATCACAATAAAGTGATTTTTAATTTAAAAAATAGGCACTAAAGATATGACTCAGAGGTTGAGTGCTGGCTGCTCTTCCAGAAGACTTGGTTTTGATTCCTAGTGCCCAAATAGCAGCTCACAACCATCTACATGTAACTCCAGTCCCAGGGGATCTGATGCCTTTTGTTGGCCTCAGTAGGCAACAGATATACACATAATATACAGACATAGATGCAGACAAAACAGTCACATGAATAAAATAAATACATTTAAAACTTTCCTTTAAACTAAAAAAAAAAAAAAAAATCTCTATAGACTTAGCCTAAATTTCTTCTTTCTTTCCAGATTTAATGCAAATCTACCTCATTGGATCTTAATTTAGTTCATTTTCTATTATTATAATAAAATTATACTTTTCAAAGAAGAGGGGCTTATTGCATTTAAGTTTGAAGGCAGAAAGTACATGATCATTTTGTCCCATCAAATTGTCCTCTGGTTAGGAACCCATTGGGGATATCAGTTAGAAGCATTAAGGCAGAGATAGAGAGGGACAAGAATGATATCTATAGTCATATAGGAGAGCAGGAGAGCAAAAAAATGCCAGTCTTGCTCTTTAAGAGCAAAGCACTCTTGTGATAACCCAGTGAGGTTCCACAGGAGCTACATAGTTCCACAAACCATGTCCTCCTGACCTGTTCACCCCACCAGGTTCTACTTCTGTAACTTTTGCAACGCTATACATAGGACCAAACTTTCAACACACCAACCTTTGGGGAATATAATCAAACTCTATTTAAGGCCCAGAACTAATGCCCTGTGGTGCTTTCATTTCCACATTTACCATCTCTCTCAATATCCTCTCAGTAGGTAGATTCACCCTTCACCGTTACTTCACACCTGAATCTTGCCCTTTCACGAATCAAATTTCCTTATCTTGCTTCCTATTTGGTTACTGAATCTCTTTTGGTTTTTAGTATTTTGTTTAGTTTAATGTCTTATCCTCCTTTGGTCTAGTAACCCTTTCAAACGTCTGTTTTGGTTTCGATGTGAAATGCACACCCACCTCCAGGCTCGTGAGGATTTAGTACTCATAGTGTGTCATTGTTTTGGGAGGTTGTAAGACTCTGGAACCTGAGATCAACCTAGAAAACATACACTGCTTGGTGCAGGCCTTTGAAGATTACAGCACAGTGCAGCGTCTACTCCTACTCTGTTTCTGATCCGCAAAGATGTTATAAGCAGTCATTGCCCTGTTGATCACTTATTTTATTTTTAGATTGTATTAAAGACAGGTTTATTGGGAAGCTGCTTTCTTCTGTGTTCATGGGGAGGGGGAGAAAGAGAGAAAGAGAATGTTCACAGAGAGAGAAGAGAAGGAGAAGGAGGAAGAGGAAGAGGAGGAGGATGAGAGAGATGGTCAAAATATCTGAATTATACAGGGAAGAAATGCCTGTTTACAATTTTATAGGTGGGGCCACCCCTGGCCACACCATTCCTGCAACAATAGATGACTCATTTGGGAATAATGGGTCAAAATAAATCTTTCTTCCCTTCAGTTGTTTCTATGGGACATTTTGGTTATAATGATGAAGAAAGTAACTAAAACACCTTCCTTACTCAAAAGCTCTAAATGATCACCATGGGAAACGTAAATCTGCCATATTGCATCAGTAATATATTCTAAGGTCATTAGTTTTTCAGATTACCATGGGTGCACCATAGTCCTTCCTGGTGCTTGTGAGCTGCAGGGTATGAAATTCATTCTAATTTTCTCTTCTACTGAGGTGCAACAGGTCTCTGTGTATTTGACTCTAGCCTTCCCATTGCCTACAATTCCCTCCCTTGTGTCTTTACTTCCCTATTCAACATTCTTCTGCTAAGGGATGAGCTGGGGTGGTGGTGTTGCCCAAGAAACCATTCTCTCCTGCTCCTGTGTTGTTTTCTTCGTCTGGAATTCTATTTGTTTAGTGTTTTTTCTTCCTTTCTGAATGTTGCGTTTTTTCCCATTTGTTCATAAGTCTGGCTATGCTTTGAAGCCTTCCCAGTGTCAGAGGCTGTGTCTCTTTACTTTGTGACTAAACCTAGAAATAAAAACTGAAAGATTGTTTTCCCCATGGATTGAACAGAATTAGAAGACTGGCTAGCTTTATAAAACACAAGAGTCCGAAAGACTATGTATCAAAAGTATGCCAGAGATAGGCTATTTATTGAAAACCATTTTAAATGAGCCACACTATTTGTATCAGAATCACCAGGGTGTCATCAACTCTGATTATATTCCTGAGTTTAGTTGACATTTAATGAGGTAGAGCTTTTGAAGAGATGTTTTATTTCTCTACCATTTCCATAATAACAGATTGCACTAACTGCAAATTCAGAATTACAGTTTTGTAGTGTGAGAAGATAAAACAGTTTGCTTAGAGGAAACATTTTTTGGAGCATATATGAAAACTTTAGAAGACCCAAATTCATGAGCTTCTTTGTCCAAAATGCAAAATATCTTTTTTTTTTGCTTCATTCTGTTTCTTGCATTCTTTAGTACACAGAGTCAAATATACTTCAGACACTGCTGCTGCAAGAGTCTTACACAGAGAAAGTGCATTTGTTTTAAGTCTCTACCCATCTCCCAGTGTCAAGATATTGGGACTGGACTCACTCTTCTACTACTGGGTGATAATTGAAAAGATCACACCACAAGAATAGAAAGGAAGGTGACACTGAGCAGGCAGGTGACACCATCTGTGCCTAAGTCATGGTAACAGAGATATATAAGGAACTTCCTTGTTTAGGAATAGTGATGAAGCTGTTGAGGGTCAGTGCTCAGAAATCCAGGCTCACAGAGCATGGCAATGCAGATTTTATTTACACAAGTGCATTAAAGCCAAATGAGTCTACTGACAGGTCCCTTCATCCTTTCAATACCACGTGGACATTCATGAAGTGCTGGCTAATAAAAACCCTTTTCATTTAATTTCTACTATTTCTATATTATTTCTACTATTCACATGTGAGATAGATATTGTTGTTGATACTAACAACCTAAGTAGTAGAGGAACAGAACCGTGGAACCCAGTGGACAGAAGAATTAACCTGTCAGGTGCAGAAACAAGAATCTAAAACCCAGATCATACCAGAAGCATCACACCTAAATATGACTTATGAATGGTCAACTCTAGTCTGTGCCCCAGATGAAGAAATGAGGAAGTCTGGTAGATGGTACAGTGATGTGGGATAACTTGGCTAACAGGTGAGCATAATGATGTAATGTCGAACTCGTACATTATGTTATAACACCATGCCTGAGTGTCTGAAAACCACATAGAGGATAGGCTAGAAGCAACATGTCAATAGAAAGAATGTTCTTTGAAGCTGGTAGCTTTGTCATCTACTTCAATCCTATTATTAGAGTATCTGGCCCACATTTTGTGTTGAAGAAATCATGAGTCAGGATGTCTACATACCTAGCATGTGGACCACAAACTGGAGACAGCTTACTGATGATCATAGTGTACAGATTCTTTTCCAAGTTTCCAAGCATAGCATGGTCTGTCCATTTACATGTAGGAACTGTCACATTGCCTATGACATGAGAGACTTTCAGTCTACTCTTTTCAGTTGAATATGGCACTTTGGGTTCCCCAGAGCAAGTAAATACATGTTTTGGAAAAGGGATGAATAGATGCCATACGCTCACACACACACCACACACAACACTGATCCCTTGTTAAAAGGGAAACAATGTAGAAGAAATGATTATCTCTTCCACTAATCTGGCTCAAACCTGTCTGAAAATATTGTTGATTCAAGGTTGACTGAATACTATTAAAACATCTTTATTACAAGAAGGAGTCCCACAATACATTTTGAGCAAAGAGATAATGACCTGATAAACTTTCAAGATTGGTGAGAAGTAATGATATGAACATGAAAATGAAAGAAAAAAATAAAAGAAAAAACAAAATGGAGAAAAAGCCAAACATTTCTTGGGGTTCTTCTATTGATTAAGAACAGGATTATCTAAACCCACAACAAATTTTTGAATGCAAGATCAAGACATCTTGTAAACAATGTCCTATACCTCTCCATCAATCAAAACACTGTGAGCTTTCTGAATACCTGAGTTGTCTACACATTGAGAAAAGCCAGGTGTTGATTGTAAGACTTGAACTGCATGATTGACAAGAAAGAATTTCAAAACTTGATTCTGAAAATATTACAAAGCTCAGGAGCAGGACGTTGATGTGTACTTCTTCTAACAGAATTCCCAAAGTCACTAAGTCATACTGTGATGTGTGAAAATGGTCACATGCAAATACTTTGAATTTGATTAAAATGTAAAGAGGTTTTAATGAACAGATGCAATGATTGTTTTAGAGTCATAGACAGTATTGACCATGTTTAGAGATCAGGGTAAGCAAAGAGAGAAAACATGGAGTTAGTGGGTGGGGAGGTAGGAAGGATCTGGAATTATTTGAGCAGGGAGAAACTATAAATTTTTCAGTAAAAGAAAAAAGATCAGGGAAAGAAGAAATGATTTCTAAAAAAAAAAATGTGGTTTTTTTTTATTGGAAATTTTATTTACATTTCAGATGTTTCCCCTTACCCCTTTTCCCCACTCTCTCCCAGGAACTCCCTATCCCTTCCCCCCTCCTCTTGCCTCTATGATGGTTACCCCAACCCACCCTCCCCCATACCTCACCTCGCCACCCTCGAATACCACCCCCACGAAAAAAAATGTGTTTTAACAAAAATTCTTTGAGAAATAGTCACAGAATAGTTAAGTAAACTAGAACAATGTGGGGCTTCAACAACGTGCCCTCTTGAAGGTGTCTCTTAGAAGAGTATGCTGTAGAGTTCTACGGACATCCTGTGATGAGCTTAGGCAAGGTAACTTCTGATGGAAACATGATGATTCTCTAAATAATCTTTGGGTGTCAAGATGTCTCGGTGGATAAAGATGCTTCCTGCTAAGCTTATGACCTGAGTTTGAGCTCTAGGACCTAAACAGTAGAAGGGAAACAATTCCCACAAGTTATCTCTTGCTGTGGTGAATGCAACACATACACACACAGACACACACACACACACACACAAACAAAACAAATATGAAAACATTTAAAGCACAATATTCTGTATGATTACCATAATTAATTCATCTATGAAGCAATAACAAAAGTCTTATGCATATACTGGATTTTGAATTATAGTCAGAGACAAATTAATTACCTTCTGATTATAGAAATACAACTAAATCCCATTCCTCAAATACTGACATCAAGTTGCCCAGTTCCATTACTTCTAACTATGTAGTACCACCTACACTTTGGCATATCTGGGATTTGGGGTACCAAGTAAAAGATCCAGAATAAGTAGCACTCCTTGGTATCCTACTGCAGGATATTCCAAAGGTCTTTCGATTATTGCCTCAGATACTCTGCACACACCCAGACACTGAGACAGGTACCTCAAGAATACTTGTGTAGCTGACTCTAGCCTAGATGGGATACAGATCTCAGCCTTGTATGATCACACGTAAGTAGTATACAGGAATATTAATATCCAGGTCCTTGAATCCAACTTGAGGATGACACTAAGGGGTCATACAGGTTCAGAATACCTGAGAACTTCAACAAAAGTAGCTGAATCCTGCTATAAGACCCACAGATTCCCTTTTGTGTGCTAATCAAAGAGCATTGTCTCATGACTTCCTTTCATGATAAGCACTACATCGTAGCCCTTCATACCAGAAGAACTGAACCTGGAATAACCAACAATCTTTTTAAATGTCTCTTTATAGAGAATTTAACAAAACAAAACCCCAGGCCTCTTAAACCGGTTGGAATATAAAATACTGAACTGACCAAAACTGATGACAAGTTCTCACAGCCTCAAGAGTGAATTATCTGAGCTTCCCCATTTTTTCTTTCTATTGGAATGACTGCATTCGTTACCTATGTATGTAGGAATGGTATCACATGCTGGGCCCCTAAACTCTCCAGGGGTAGAGCAGTAGGAAATTCTAGATTCATCTTGTAAACAGCTGAAATCACAAACCAGATGGTCAAGCACAACAGGGGTCTGGAGATTCCACTGAGAAGGCCATTTCTCAAACTGACCAAGAGGTAAGAGAGCAGACAGTGTAAGTTTTGTATGTTAGAACAGAGGCTCCCCCCACCCAAGCTCCTGAGGGTCCAGCAGATATCTGGATCTTAAAGCATCTTTCAAGGTGAATGGAAAGCAGGCAGCATTGTGCTTTTCTTCTGTTGCTGATTGTGGCCTTGTGTAGCTTTCTTGTCTCACTATAACACTATTATGTAATTTTTTTCTTGAGCAACTGCAGGGAACAATTAGAGGTCTAGGTAGAATTGTTACTTATATCACCATTGACGAAAAATGAATGAATTCTGTTTGGTCCTAGTTATAACCCTTTCAAGGTATCAGAAGGATTCATAGTCACCTAGAGATGAGGATAACCACCATGATAAAGAAAGTCCCTCGAAGAGATAGTGTATCAGTATCTAAATGATCCAAAGTCAGAGAGAGGAGAGTCTGGTATGAAAAGTGATTGAGTGATAGAATGGCTATTGTAGGGAAAGAGTAGACCTTTCTGTGGTTCTCAGTGACTTCTTCATGTTCAAGGTAGCACAGAATTGGACAATCCATATCCTAGATGAGCAGTTCTCAGCCTGTGGATCATGACCCATTTAGGGATCATATATCAATACTTACATTACAATTCAAAACAAAATTACACTTATGAAGTAGCAACCAAAAATAGTTTTTTGGTTGGGACTCACTACAACAAAAGGATCTAACTGCATTAAAGGGTCTCAGCATTAGGAAGGTACCTTATCCTAACTTCCTTTTGGCCTTGGCTTTCCTGCCCCATGAAGAGGGTGTCTCTCTCTCTCTCTCTCTCTCTCTCTCTCTCTCTCTTTCTCTTCTTCTCTTTCTTTTTTTTTTTTGGTTTTTTGAGACAGGGTTTCTCTGTGCAGCCCTGGCTGTCCTGGAACTCACTCTGTAGACCAGGCTGGTCTCGAACTCAGAAATCCGCCTGCCTCTGTCTCCCAAGTGCTGGGATTAAAGGCGTGCGCCACCACACCCGGCTGTCCATCACTTTCTAAGGATCCTGAGGCCTGAAGAGACAGCTGTACCAGAATTTACATAGAATACAGAATGATCTGAAGCTTTCTCACAATCAGAGTGGCTCCGTAAAAGGAAGCCCACTGCTCTGGAGAACAGGGAAGCACATTCCCCCGACCCTGACTCTGGTCTCACAAATCTTCAGTCATCCCAGGAGAGGCTACCCCTTAACTGAAAGAGCAGGACACTGTGGAATTCACCTTGGACCCCAACACATGGGACATGAAAGCCTAAATGGGACACATCCTTACCTACTATGGTCCATCTGGTATTTTCTGTAACAATAGCTCAGCTTTGTACATAGTTTAACCTTTAAAACACACCCAATGCATTAATGCAGGAAGACCTGCATCCGCTTAGTAAAGTTAGCAATGGCCTATTATATAATCCACACATGTTTCAGAAACAAAAATTGGAACATAGAGTTGACTAAAGGGCTTTTTTTCTGGAAAAAAAATAAAGGAACATAAGTTGATCCATAGCAATTAAATATTTAAAAATCATCTTTTAAAAATAAAATACAGAAGCCAGTGAAGAAATTCCTAGAAATTATGGTCAGCCTAATTATGAGAATGAGAAGCTTAAAATCTCTCTTAACAAAAGGTTAGAGAAGGACTGAGAAAGAGAGAGGAGATAAGGAAAAGTGTTACAGGCAGGGCAACTGATGGTCAAGGACGTGAAGTCAGTTAGTTTAAGACTGAGCGGTCTGTACATACGAAATGAACTAAGCTGTGCCCACAATGCACAAGGATAGTTTAATGTTCCTGGAACCATGTGAATGGAATGTTTCTCTTCTGAAATGTCAGCTCTACTCCTCTGGGAAACAGGAAACCATGTTAATTTAATGTCATAATATCCATTCAATAGGCATATGTTCCTCAGAGGCCTGTTAGAGAGAACAAACCACAGCTTAAGAAATGGAACCATCCGCCATCCCTTGTGATGCACAGATATTGTGGTGGTGTGACTCCAGTTCGGACGAACATGAGTATTCACTGTCCATGTTTTGGCGTGTGGCTACACATTAAGGAACTGGTCACCCCCTTGATTAAATATTTCTATCAGATTAAGAAGGGATGTGAATTTTACCTATGCTGAGTTCTAATGCCTCCAAAGCATTTCTTTAATTCTGTATTTGAACATGTGTCACCTCAGGAGACCAAGCAACATTTCTGACTTAACTACTTTTCATAGAACCACTGACCCCTAAAAGGCTCACGGCTCCAGGAGATGGATGAGAGGGCTGCAGAAGATCCTTGAAAATTGCCCAAACACAAAAATCTTTTCCTCAAAGGGCCCATTCTGGCAACTGCCTGTTGAGCTTCACCGACTTCTTTGTTCACAGGGAAGCAATCTACTTTCATACGAATTCTTGAGCATAGAGCACTTTGAGAAGTAAAGATCCAAAGAGTGCATTTCTGAGGCTCAAAAATTCTCCTGGAGACCCAGCCCCCATGCCTATCACTGTGGGAAAAAATAATGAAGCAGGTGCTTCCTAGTTGTCATTTTGTGAACTCGGACTTAGCCAAACATCTCCAGACTTTAGTCAATATTGCACTGGCAGGTAATTTGTGCCTGGAGTAACAACAATTTGATATTGCTAACAAAAATGAAGGCTAATGAAGAAAAAACAACAAACATTTAAGCTCAGGTTGAAGTGAAAATATGGAGCACGCATGGGTGAGTTTTACTCATGTTCCCTTATTCCACTCCAAAGGACAGATAAGACTTTGGTTGCAATAATCAGGCAAAAGTACAGTCAGGCACATCTGCATTGCATAGTTGTTGAACGTACCTGCAGCCCTTCAATGGCCAGTTTCAGAATAGAAGGTGTTAGCTTGGAGGCTTGCTTGAAGGAAAAATTACTCCAGTCTATAATTAAAATGAAACCATTTATCTGGAGCTCGGGATCTTCAATGAGGACTTCCAAGGACAGGAGAATAGCACGGAGGATGTCTGTGAAGGAGTTCCTGCAGCCAGAACAGAAAGGAGAATGTGAGTCTCGACAGCTAACAGATGGCATACTGTGTGCTGTGTCTCTGCTGTCCTCACCCTGCTGCCCCAGGAATCCTTCATGTGAGGTCATACTAAGTTTCTCAATATAGAGCAATACTATTGCTCAACCTTCAAAAACAATGCTTCAAGATGGCCAGGATGGGTGCTTTCTTTAATCTGGTCACAACAGAACCTTAGATTTAATGAGATGCACTCTTTTGCATTCTATGGCTCTCTGTATTCTGCTCCCTCTGCATCACTGCATACGACGCCTTGTGAAAGATATCTGTTATGCAGGCATGTGCACACGTGTGCGTGTGCTCACACACCAAAAAACAAAAACAAAAAACAAACAAAAAACATGCTACAATATCCACAGGGCAGGGGCTGTGCTACAAACCGAGGTAGTACCTTCAGTACCCAGGCGCTCAGTGAATCTTAACTGAACAAATGGAGTGAAACCTCAGTCAAGGATCCTTATTTATATTAAGTATCTTTTATTCCTTTTCTATGCTAGAACCTTGTAGAGAGTGTAAAACCACCCATGCTATTGTTGCTATGTTTTTAGATCTGACTCATGGGTAGCAAAAATGAATAAATGAATAAATAAATAAATAAATAAATAAATAATAAATAATAAGGCAGAAAGACCAGCTTATTTTCACTGAAGGTCTGCAGGTTGTGATTCAGAAGGGAAATCACTTCAAGTACATCAGTAACTATGACAACAGGCAGACTTGAATACAAACTAGGACGAGAGTTCTCCAGGGTTACGCATAAGCCTCCACATCACTGATCCAAATCACTGGCTGACTTTCATTTCTATAGTTTTCAGACACGAGGAATTGATGACAGAAGCACTTGCAAATGATCTAACTGTTACCTTTAGCTGCAGATCTAATGTATTGCAGGAGTTTCATAATGATTATAATGGGTCTCTGATATGCTGGAAGACGTAAGCCTGGATGTCAAGTGTCTGTAAATTTTATGACTTCCTTCGAGCTTTCCTTAAAATCAGAAACTTTGATATGTGAATTCGCTGTCTAAGGGTTGGATTCATAAGATGATCAATCTGGTTTAGAACCCTAACCATAATGTCTTCAGGCTAGAGTTTGAGCATCTATGATTGAATAGGAGGCCGGTGACTGATTACAAGCTCAGAGTTCTGTTTCATGCTTGCAGTTTTAAGTCAGTATGCCCTGTCTCTACTTTTAAAGATAATAGTTGGAGGGAGGCTAGAAATGTGCTACATATGTTGAGATGGATTGATACCACTTGCTCAGTCTGGAAAGAGTGTATGAAGAGATGATGGTTTGGGATAAGCCTTGAGTGAAGAGGCTTTGAATGAGTAACTCAAATAATAGAGAGTAAAGTCTTTTAGGACAGAAGAGAGGCCTAAATAAAAATGAAAAAATGAAACAGCTCACTCTGTTTCTGCTATCCATGTCAAGTTCCCTTTCCTTTTTATCAAGCTAAAATTTTCCTTCCTTCAGATTAACTGATGTGTGGGGGCAGGGAAGCATTAAGAGCTACCCACATCATACACCATCAAATGTGCAAACATGATGCTCACAGACCTGTATGACTTCTAGATGGAAATGGTGACTCTAGAAGATTCTTTTTATCATTATTGTGTCTTCTAAAACCATTGGCTATTTTAGATATACTCTGGTCTTAGAAACTTAGGCTAAGTTTTAAGAAGCTAGTTTTGATTGTGGTTTGGATTGTAATTTATATCGTTACCAGATAACTTACTCAACTCAGAAATACAGCTTTGTCTTGTAAAGAAATATTGATTTCAGGGGAACATGGAACCAGAAACTATGTATAGGTGATTTCAAATGGTAATATGGAAATACTTGGTGGTAAGCTGGAAAATAACCATTGGGGTACCTGGGAATCTGAGCCTGGATAAGCATTTGAAGGAAGAGCAAATATACAAATTACAACCAGGGCTGAGAATCTGGGTTTTACATAAACTCTACAGACAACACTGAAATGAAGGAAGAAGTATTAAATAAATAACTAAAGGTGAAAAGATCAAGACAGGATGGTTTAAGAAAAAGAAGAAAACATTTTAGTTCAAGGTAAATTTTATTTCTATATCATTGCGCACCACCAACTTGATATTTTGATTGGTCAATAAAGATGCCAAGGGCTAATGACTGAGCACAAGGAGGACACTTAGAGTAGCATGGGACAAGGACATAGAGCAGGACAGAATCGCCATGACTTAGGGTGAAGGATGGGATGCAGGAACAGCAGAAAAAAAGAACCACCACATGAACTTTGAAGTGCTTGGCAACGTGCCTTGGCCACTACGATGGGCAAGGTAGCAGGGAAGTTTTGAGGTAGCCAAGGTATTTTAAAAAATAAGCTAGTGTGTGTGTGTCTTTCATTCACAGATTAAAATAGCTCCTGGGCATGTGCACGAGTGAGATCCGCCAGGAGCCAAAGCGGTGAAGCATAAACTAACTGCTACACAGGTGCTTTACTTCCCTGGATGAACTGCTGGGCAGGGAGGGGCCAGATGGAACAGGTGTTATGAGGGTTCATTGATATGGAAACCTTGATGCTTACCTTTGGCTGAAATATACCCTTCATTTCCTGTATCCTTGGCTTCCTCTTATAAATCTCCCCACACCCTGACTTCTCTTTCCTTTTGGTAATATGCTTCATTTGTGAAACACTCCTGGCTATGTGAAATTAAAATAGCTATTAAACTAAATAATTTATGTATATAATCCACTTTGAAAGGTTGAAGTATAACGTCTTACTCCATAAATACTGGTTGAGCATGTCTGACTCCCTCTAAAGGGTGAAGTAAGAAGAAGAAACATCACTCAGTACAGAAAGCTGGGGACACAACCTGAGCCAGAGGACCAAAGGTGATTTCACTGGAGAGAAATCATAAAGTATATTTTCTTGCTATGATGTATAAAATCGTACTTTATTTCTAAAAGCTGTCCTCCCCGCACATCATACCATCAGAGCAATAGTGAAACAAACACTAAATACACTTCTCTTGAAGGACAGTCCCTAAAACAGATGACCAGTACTTCTCACAGTTGTAAACTATGTCAAAACACAGGGAAATCCTGAGCAAGTGTCACAGTTAAAAGGACTCTAAGGGACATGAAGCTAAATGTAACACAGTTTTTTGAGTGAGAGCCTGAGACAGAATTTAAAAGAGAACTGAGATCTGAAATACGTATGGAACACAGTGAATGTTAGTAGCTTAATTTAGTTATTTCGTTGTGACAAATACTGCAGACGAATTTCAGATGCCAATGCTGACAAACCAGTTTCATGCAGAACACCAAGTATATCTCTGTAGCATCTTCACCATAATTTGTAACTTGAAAATTGTTGCAAATATGACTGTTTTTAATAAATTAGACCTGCTTGTGCCTTGTAGCCTGTTGCCATGCGTCTAGATGCTTTAAAACAGTTTCTAGAAAACCAAGTCATTAACAATTCAACTTAAGGCAAATTGGGTTGGAAGAACAGAAGCCATTTTCAGACTGTCTTCACCAGATGAACTGATGTAGACATGGGCTTGTTTAACTCTAATGACCCAGAGGGAAAAGACTACATTTTGCCTGCAGTCACAATTAGATCAGAATATTTTAGCATGTGTCTCAGAATGAAATAACAGATGAAAGGGGGTATTTACATTTCATCCATTCTCTCCATAATTTGCATAGCTTTTGTAATTTCAGAATTTAGTGCAAAATTTTTTAACCTCATGTGAAAGTACCACGTGAACTATAAATTGTAATGAAATGTAAGGAATTAATCCTAAAAAGGGAAACTTTTGGAAATTCTCCATGAGGATTTTAATTAACTAGGACTTAGCAGTGGGTTTTAACAAAACTTTCATCATCCTACTGAGACCACCTAGAGACTATGAATACAGATTATTTTAGGGTTGTCTTGTGTTTATAGTTTTATTGTTGTTTAGCATCATCCTTTAAGGCTTTAAAATCTAATACAATTGGGAAACAAAATGGTGGAAACTAGGATTTACCAATTAGAAGGTGTTTAATTTTTAAGAACAGACTCATTTGTCTTGACTTCGTAGGAGAGATTCTAAGACTTGAACACCAAGGTTTGACCCATATAAGAAGAAGAGGTCATATGTGACCATGTAGGGATATGAGGAGATTATAAATAATATTTGTTCTTGGGAAGAATGGTACAGTTCTCAGCCAGTTCTATATCCACAGTGCAGATTCCTGTAGTAGTTTTTCCACTGTAGTAAGAAGTCATTAATATTTGTAGTTAAAGCTCTCATGTCAATTCTAATATTTACCAGTGTGATTAAATATTTATGAATGTTTTCCTTAAGAAATTTAAAAGTCACTTCTACCTCACTAGAGCCATGAACCCCAATAAAACCACCCCCACCCCATCCACTCATGAACATCCAGCATAACTCCAACTGCCCCTCTGTTCCCCGTGCCATATTCTGGCCCACACTTGATGGAAGTTTCCTACTCCACTAGAGGCCATGCCAGCATCCTCAGGGACCAGGCCAACTCCCTAAATCCACACAGAAAACTCCTACATACCAAAACCTGGACAACATTGTGAATCTTAGAGGACCTTGGTCAAGTACATCACCAACTTCTGTCCCCAACTTTGGCAGCAACCCCTGACTGGACTAGAGGCATTACAGGCCATTAGAAGTCTAACACCCAACTTGGACAGATACCTTCTACTCAATCACAGGCCACTCTAGCCAGAAAACAAGGGAGGTAACAGAAACCAAGAAAGAAAACACTCACCAACAAAGGCAACCACAAATATAAAGCACCTAGACCTATAATCAATCCAAACCCAGATGCCTAAACATCAATGTAAGAACATAATCAACAACAGTCAGAGCAATATGTCACCACCAGAGGACAGCCATCTTACTACAGCAAGCCCAGAATATTTCAACACAACTAAATCATAAGAAAACAAGTAAGCTAAAACCAATACTATGAAGATGTTAGAGATCCATAAAGAAAAATGAATAAATCCATTAAAGAAATTGAAGGGAATGATTAGAGATTGGAGAAAATGAATAAATCCCTTAAAGAATATCAAAAAAGCCAAGAAAAACAAACAAACAGTTGAAGGAAATAAATAAAAACATTCAAGATATGAAAATAGAAGTAGAAGCATTACAGAAAACACAAACTGAGGGTATTCTGAAAATGAAAAATCTGGGTAAGTGAGCAGGAACTACAGAAAGAAGCAACACAAAGTACAAGAAGTAAAAGAAAGAATTTTAGGTGATGAAGACACAATAGATAAAGTAGATGAATCAGTCAAAGAAAATGTAAATTGAAAAAATTCCTGACACACAATATCCAGGAAATCTAGGAAATATGAAAGGCCAACCTAAGAATAATAGGAATAAAAGATGGAGAAGTTCCCAGCTCAAACACCCAGAAAATATTTTTAGAAAATCATAGAAGAAAAATTTCTAACTAAAAGGCATGTTTATAAAATTTAAGAAGCTTACAGAACCCATATAGATTGGACTAGAAAAGAAAGTACCCTTACCCACAATAATCAAAACACTAAACACAGAGAACAAAGAATATTAAAAGCTGAAGAGAGAAGAGGAAGGGCAGGTTTTATGAAGATGGAAAGAAAGATGGGAGAGGGGCTCTCATTGGAAAGGAGAGGTGGGAAGGATAGGAAAGTGTGATAAATAGGATATTTTAAAAGTCCATAGGGAAATACTTTATAATCTTATGTAAAAATACATACCTAACAAAACCCCTAGTAACAGGCATGAGAAACCACTTTGAGTTGTTGGTTGGTGTTTGGAAGGTGTCCAAGAGATCCCAAGAGTGTGTGTGTGTGTGTGTGTGTGTGTGTGTGTGTGTGTGTGTGTGTGTTGTCCTTGGTTGCTTCCCAGAGATTGAACATGAGACTATATTGCTGAAGACATCACATACTTTCGACAAAGAACTTGAAGGACTCAAATTGAAACTGATCTAGAAGCTTTCTCCCTGAGTACTAGCCCCGTAGTATTAGAAGGTTCTATGTAAGCTGCCCAGTGGGGAAATCAATTGATAATCCTACCCATTTGTAAAGTCTATGAACCATAACAATGAGCAGCTTGGCAAGATATCCCTAATCATTACAGTTGTACTATTATCTTTGGGGAAGATGCCTCACTGGACTTAAGGCCCATTAGATGGGAAGGAATTTACGCCAGATACTGTAGATCTACATAACTATGTGTGGCTGGAAGAGTCATAGACTTTAGAACAGAATCTACTACTACTGTTATCCTCGACATTTCTAAATGTATTCTAAACACTTATCCGTATAATCACAGATATAACCCATCCAAATCTATAAAAACTGTTGGTTGTTCTAATCTTGGACAGGTTTTATGTAAGCAACCATAGCTCCTGTGAATTCATGAGGGCAGTGATCCTGAAATTCTATTAAAGAGGTTTATTTTTGCAGCAGACAGAGGCTACTACAATGAATTGACTGGGAAAATTCAGATAATGAGAGTTTGCAAGGTTCAACCTCACCTTGAGAGGAGTTTTGAGAGAAGGGGTGTTTATGGGTGGTACAAAAAAGACTTGAAGGCAATCATGGAGTGCAAGTTGTGGTCTGTGTTCTGGTTGAGACAGCTTTCCAGATAGTCCACTGCTCAAGGCAGTTCTCTCTTGCTAGAAAAAAATTCTAAAATCTCTCTGGATAGCTCATTTCTGAAGATCAAAAGACTCTTATTTTACATATCAATTCAGTCACTTACTCCAGGTTCCCTTTTGTTTACCCCACAAATCAGCATTCCATGACCTTAGCCCATGATTCTTAGAAGAAGACAGTAAATACATTTTTTTGAACATGGAAAATGAATTCAGAGCTCTACCTGCCTTTCTAAGCACAAACAATATACTTAGCAGGGTGGGATTCTGTCCTGAGATTATCATTCCAACAATGCCTGGACCTAAATTTGCTCTGTCCCAGGTTGACCTTGAAATCAGAAATCTGCCTCCTTTTGTATCTATCTCCTTGCCTTTGCATCTTTCTGACAAGCTGGTTCATAGTGCAACTGCCTCTGTTATTTAGGTTCATGAAGCCCCTTATATAATTCATATTGCATCTTTATATTTTTCATAGTTGAGAAATGATATATTTTTGAACTCATGTTTTTAGAGTTCTTTCCCACATCCTTAAAGGTATCCTGAAGGTCACAGTACTTACCATTTTTTGCAAAGGACATAGACACACAATTGCTTCCCAGACTCATGCTGTCTCTGATTATCATGGAGTCATTAACCTTGGCAGACAGGCCATTCCACCAAGGAGGATAATAAAGTAAAATATACAAACAAGCCTTATGCCAACACTCATGGAGGCCCACACCCTGCCAGCTATGTTCCAGGGGTGGGGAACCATGTCACACTGTCCTTTCCAAATGCACGGACTCAGCAAGGGACTGAAGGATTGCTGTGGACTGAAAGGAGGGCCAATCCTATGCCAGGATTAGTGCAGCTCTCAGATGTCATCAGAGAAGTTTCTTTGTGCCATGATGGAGGTTGATATGGAAACTCATAAGTGGTCAAAGTGTAGAGAATAAGTGACTATGGAGTGCTTAGTCAGAGAAGGAACGACTATAAACCATCCCTCCCCATGGCTCAAGGACCTAGTGGAAAAGGAGATAAAAAGCTTATAGAAGTGGAGATCATGGAGAACCAGAGCCAAACAGTGTCTTCTAGATATGATAGGACCACTGCATTCATCAGCTTATAGGACCTGTGGTGCCTGTGCATAACCTGCACACAATCCAGCCAGTCAACGTTCTAGGACACAGTGGGAAGAAGGGTTTGTGAGCTCCCACCTCCAAAGAGCTGTTGATAGTAGATGGTTTCTAGGGAGAAAGTGTTTTCTTTAAGTGTTTGGCTTGTCCCACACCCAGAAGAGTATGAACAGCAACTAATTGGAGTTGAGGGGTCATTGATTTAAAAAAGTCATGAAGTTGAAAAGTAGAAAGATAGTGTGTATCTGGGAGGACTTAAGGGAAAGTTCTGAAGATAAATATATATGAATATATAATGTGTATAAACTTTCAAAAATAATAAAAATATTCAATGCAAATAATAAGTAGCCATGGGTGCTTACCTTCAATGAGTATATCAACACCTAAAACTCAAAGAATCCCTTAAGAAGGCAGAAAAATTGCAAGACCCAGAGGACCAGAATGCCTGTATCTAGATAGTATCTTCTAGGCATGACAGGGATAGTGCAGTCACAAAATCTCAACAATGTGATTTCTAAACAAGACCAGAATAATGATACCACCAGTTACCATGCTGGTGTAGATAGGGAAGATTTCACAAGGCCAACCCTAAATAAAGAGCTACAGGCAGTCAATGGCTATTGCCAGGAGACTCAGTCTTCTCCAGACACAAACCCCGTGATGGATTATCCAATCCATAGCAGTCATCTCTAAACATATATATACAAGAGCAACACTAAATGAGCTCAATAGGATAAAAAAAAAGTGTGCATGTGCAACAAAATAATTATTAAAAAGGTCATAAATTTGGAAGAGAGGAAGAGGACCAAGTTAAGGAGTTAAGAGGGAAAGATGGTTAATTATATAATCACAATATTCAAGTATGAAATTCTCAATACTGTAGTGGTTTGAATAGGAATACCCTCATAAATTCATGTGTTTGAGTGCTTGGCCATAGGGAGTGGCACTATTAGGAGGTGTGGCCTTGTTGGAAGAAGTGTGTCATGCCATAGGTGGTTTCGAGGCTTCCTGTGCTCAGGTTCCACCCAGTGTGGAAGAGAGCCTCCTCCTGGTTGTCTTCAGATCAGGATGAAGAACTCTCAGCTCCCCCAGCACCATGTCTGCCTGTATAATGTCATGCTGCCCACCATGATGATAATGGACTAAACCTCTGAAACTGTAAGCCAGCCCCAATTAAAAGTTTGTCTTTATAAGAATTGCCTTGGTCATGGTGTCTCTTCACAGCAATAACCCAAACTAAGACAAACGCAAACTTTAATGTTTAAAGTTTTATATGAAAAGGCATAAAATGATACTAAGCAATATGATAAAACTCTCCTACCAAAAAAATGGTACGGAAAATGCTCCTTCATTGATGCAAAGCAAAGGTTAAGAAGTTTCTGCAGACCACCCTGGCAGACTTTCTATCTACTTTACTGACAGTAGAAAGCACAGTGTTCATTCCTGTTGTTCAGAAGCACTTGAAATAAAGTACATCTATTCTAACCTGTTGTTTCCTTCTTTGAATTTGTTTACAGAACAGTAATACAAATTGTGTCTGTGTGTGTGTGCACACGTGCGTGCACATGAACTCACGCAAGTGCATGACATGCACAATAACTTCTTTATGGTTGATTCTCCTTTGGTTTAAATGAAGACAGGGTTGAATAAATAAAGACACAGTATTGAGTTACATTTGTCCCTAGTCCTCCAATCCTTCCTAGAATTTCAGAAAAGGTCGTAAACAGTAAGGGCATTTGCCCACTGACTTTAGTAGTCTGTCCAATGCATAATGAGTGCACCAGCCTTCTTATTTAATAGTTCAACGCATGTTTAGTCGATGTCATTACTTCATACAAAACTGTTTTCCATACCATATATTCTCATTATGGTTTTCCTTCACTTAACTGATCCTAGATCCCCCCACCTTCCTACCAACCAACCATGCCTCTCACTTTAGGAAATAAACAGGAAAACAACAAAAACAAATCAAACAATCCAGACCTTTAAAAAAAAAAAAGAAGAAGAAAGAAAGAAACATGCATACAGATGCACATCACCAAAAGAACAAACACTAACCCATAAAACACAAGATCTGTTTTATATAAACCATAAGATACAAGCAAAAGTCACCTGTAAATATAAAAAAAAAAAAAAAAAAAAAAAAAAAAAAAGGCCCAACCAAAGCAATATGAGATAAAACTGGAAAAACTGAATCTGTATCAGGGATCAGAAAACCTTTAGGCATGAAGGATAACACGGTCATTAAAGTATGTTTGGAGTTTGGTGGTTCAAATTCAAGTCATGGTTGCTCCACTTGAGCTTGGTAAGTTTCTGTCTGGCTTAGCTGCATCTCTGAGGAAAGATCACGCTCTCCAATGCCCTAGCACCGATAAAGTAAGACAAAGCACATGAAACCAACATAGAGAGACTGGCTCCGAATCATGCTTGGAAGATGCTGATGGCATTACGGCTTTTAATTTGGCATGAGGAGCTATGGGATCAGACAGGAAGGTCTGCAATCTGCTTAGGGTAATAAAAAGAAGAGTTTCCTCCAGACTGAGAATTTCCAGAAATTCTTTAATTGGTCCAGGAAGAATGGGAAGGTTTAGACACTGGACTTGAAAAGCAAAGTGCAGAAAGAGCTATATAAATGAGCACAGTAAAAACATTGTTCTATGCTTAGAAGAAGGCCACGGTCCTGTGGAGTGAGGCAAACCGTTATTAAAAGTGAACCAGAAACTGTGCTGGGATCCACTGCGTTCTGCCTTCCGGGACCGCTTATGAGTGAGCACACAGGGAGAAAGGTGATGCTAGCAGCTGGGCACTAGGACCCAGATGGTCATCTGGGACTTGGATTAGAGCAGGCTCTAGAGACAAGCCTAGATAGAAGGAGGTGACTGCTGCACAAAAGACAAGAGTCAAAGGAAATGGTAGATGTAAGAAACACTAAGACAGTCACAGGACTCTCTCTGCAGAGGGATGCATGGTGGTACTGCCGATGATGATGACAAGAGGAGCTCCAGGAGGGACAAAGTGAGTTAGAATGGCTGCAGCACACTACTTTACTTTGGGATTAATGTTGGCCAGGAGAATTCCTGTCACAGGAAATGAAAGCCACTGTAAGTCGGCATTGTCTTCAAGGGAAATTATTTATTGTCCTTCTTGTCCCATAAGCATCCCTGACTCGGTGGGCTGCTCTATGAGCTCTACCAGAGTTAGAACCTGCGTGTATTTCCCTCTAAATCCTAGGCAATCGCCAGCTCTCTCACATAGCGGAAGCACAATAAATAATTACTAGTGACAGAAGGAAGGAAGGCAAGGCAAGCAGTATGCACACATATTTCATGACACTGCAAACAGAGCAAGCCCACGCGGTACTCACGGCAGCTGCATTCTCCTAGGTCATTATCGTCCTTGCTTGTCACTGATGCCTGATGCATGTCTTCTAGTGTTTTTTCTATCCTGGGTCAGATTAGTGGAGAGTGATGCGCTATTGAGCACCACAGGCAAAAGCAGAAGAAAGGAAGCAGGCCTTTCGGGTGTGCATTGCTTGTTTTCTTTTTTAAAAAAAGTCACTTGGCTGTTTCCAAACTCTTTTATTCAGGAGACCCTGTCTCCTCAGTCTCTCAGTAGCTCAGACTATATGCATGTGCCACTATACTTGGCTTGAGTTTGATTTTGATTAAAATGACTGTACTTGCATTCACACAAGGTTTGTGTACGGGTGAACAAGGTCACCCAGGAACTAATACTATAGAACAGTTCATAGTGAATGCTTTGTACATATTTTATAGACAAGGAGGCTGGTGTGTCATAGCATTTTGTTTGACAAGAAAGTCTTATTCCCCAAAAAGACCCCTCATGACACCTGAAGTGAAACTGAGAATGTGAACCTCACTCAGTCATCTTTATTAAGCAGAAAGAACTAAATAAATAAATAAAAAATGAAAGCTTCAGTGGAAGTGAGCATTCTTTGCATTACTAAAGTAGGGATGAAAAACTGATTTCTATGCTTGTCTATTTTGGTAACTCCCTTGGCTGAGAAGTATCATAAAAATAAGAATTGGGAAGGATGTCAGGAATGCAAATGAACACTTAATATAGTTAAATAAACACTATTTTTAGTTCTTCTGCTCTGGCCATTCTGCCTCCAACTAGAGCTTCTCCAACGAAGGCTTTCTACATTTATTATCCAAAAGCACATGGCCACTTTCCAAAGTTCCTCAGCCTTCCTGTACAGTCACTGTGAGTGATCTCACAGTGGAGAGCTCTGTCTCTCTCTGTCTCTCTTCTCGTCTCTCTCTCTCATTCTATCCTCTCACTGTCCTCCTTAGTCTTCTGCTTCTTCACTATCTCTCCCATCTTCTTCTGCATTCTCTCTCTATTCATATACCACCAGACCATGGGTTCTCACAATAATCCCACCACATGTGGGCACGGGTGGAATGCAGTATGCATTTATAGATCTAGTACTGTGTTTATGGTAATGTACCAGTCACTCCTTAAAATGGCATATTCTTTTTCCTGAGTTGATCTTTCTCAGAACCAAATGTCACTTTCAAGTTAAGAGACCTGATAATAAGCGAGAAGGCATGTGAGGAAAATACTCATCAGATGGTACCATGGTGCTTTAAATGATTCCACACTCTGAGACTCTACCCTCTTGATGACACTTTGCAGTTGCTTGCAAGCAGAAATCAGGAAATAGCTTCTCAATGTAACCAATTCTGAAAATAGTGTGCAAGGCAACTCAATTTAAATAGTGCATTAGAAAAATGACCTCAATACAGAGTGTCATGGAAGGCATGCCAGTAATGAGCTGAGAGTATACTGTATCTCCATAATTTTAATTAGTTCATAAAATTGCCTACTGAAAACAAAAACTCCAAAGTTTTGTCCTCAGTAAAGAGATCAATACATTCTTGAAGAATCAAAGACCTAAAAATCAAGAGAAACCCAGAGCTCTAAAATTAGTTGTCTATAACTAAATATCTGAGCCCCCAAACTTAATTCTCACTGTAAGAATAAATAGGCACTGAATTAGAAACTCTGATTAAAGTTACAAAATTAGTTTATCATGTCTCCTTTCTAAAACTTCTAGCCTTCTTAATCAAAAGCCACGGAATCAACAGCAATCATTGTATCCATGAGAGACACCCAGGAGAAGCACAGGACAGTATTAGTATATTTATATCATGGGGCTAACTTCACAGTCTTCATTAATGGATGCAACTTGCCATTTTCTACCTGCTGCCGCTCCTCAGTGACCATATCACCTTCCAGACACCTCGAGATGCCTGTGATCTTAGAGCTCTCAGACGCAGAGTGATACTGCCTCTGAGTACACTGTTTCCCAGTTATGGTGCCAGGAAACAAGACTGATGGAAGAATTCTTTGTCTTGACGGTCTCTCATGCTTAATATTTCACAAATAACAACTGTCACCCATGGCTTGATTATCCCTTGAAGCCAAATTGCATGTGATTTCATAGACCAGAGGGAAAAAAGTCTCCCACAAACTCTACCATCATTTCAGCAAATGGAAGCTTTTTTTTCTTGCTGTTTAACTGGAAAGATGGTAAATGGGTAGAGCCCAGAATACTGTGACTAAGCGTGTTAACAGGCACACACAAACATCAATGATTTGCCTATTTATATTAAGGAAGTTATACGGAAATCTTAGCTTTAACATAAAAAGGAACCCCAGGTACCCACTACACCCAGTAGAGCCAAGCAGATCATGAAGAATAAAAGTGACAATTTGATTTTTAAATGTATACTATTTGTTCATCAGTTTCTTTTCTTGTGTGTGGGAGGGCTGCATATGTGAAGGTCAGTAGCTATCTTGAAGGATTTGGGTGTCTTCTACTCATCTTTAACCATATGGGTTCTCTGCACTGTCTCATGAACCAGTGAGTTGGAAGTTCTGTGGCCTTGCTTTCTACTTCTCAGTTAGACCTGTCTCCTTATTTCCAACTGTGGAAGTCAGAGAGAGAGAGAGAGAGAGAGAGAGAGAGAGAGAGAGAGAGAGAGAGAGAGAGGAGGAGGGAGGAGGAGGGAGGAGGGAGAGAGAGAGAGAGAGAGAAGAGAAGAGAGACAGAGAGAGGGCAGACAGACAGAGATAGAGAGAGAGACAGAGAGGAGACAGAGAGAGAGAGAGAGAGAGAGAATGTTTAATATCAAAATGAAACTACAGGAGTGGTCAGTGGCTCCTGCGCCAGGGGTGGGGTCAGTTCATTTGGTCCCACCAGGTAACTTTTTCTCAGGGAAACTTTAATGCCTCTCTGGGAAATTATATTAGAGGAGTGGTTAAAGACAACATTGGTTTCTTTCCTTTAATTACACCATAGATTATCACTTTGAAGTTCTCTAAGCAATTAGAGCCAGTAGTTATTATTTAGTACTGCCGTTTACACTGCAGGAGATATTGGGAAGCATCAGCAACATTTGCTTTTATCTTCAAAACAGGTCCCCAAAAGTCCACACCCTGAATAGCAAAGCAGAACTTGGGAAATGCATTGCACATGCATATAAATACATCTACATCTTAAATTCTCACGAAAAGAGAAAATGCACCTTCCAACTCTGGATGTTTCCATAGAAGAAATTGGGTACCTTTAACGTAACAAAATCATAGAGATTGATAACAACTGTAAAACACTAAAGATTTGGGACCTCTGTTAGAAGAAGAGGGAAAAATGTTAATGTCCTGCCTCTGGAAAAGCCTATCTTAAATTTTCTTTCCTGTTTTAATATGTGAATGCTAAGATTGACTACATCTAAGCAGAGGGATACGTTTCCTAACTGCTCACACACTACATCCCCATGAGAGCACACTAGATCTCTCTGTCTTTCTTTTGCATTCAGGAGTCATTGATTCTTCTAACCCCTGTATAATTCTCTGCATCCTGAGACAACATATAAATACTCTAAGTAATTGCTGACTATAGAACTCTCAAGGACTGGGGAAATACAGAAGTTGGGAATCATGACTAAGACTGGTTCTTACAGAATAGATTTACAATTAAAATAGAATGAAGTAGTTAAAAATTTATAACAGTGACTCTTAAAAGGAGATGGACTCTCCTCCTGTCCTCTCCCCTCCCCTCCCCTCCTCTCCCTTCCCCTCCCCTCCATTTCTCTTCTCCCTTCCTCTCCCCTCCTCTCCTTTCCCCTCCCCTTGTATGTCCTCCCCTCCTCTCCTCTCCCCTCCTCTTCCCTCCACTCCTCTACCCTCCACTCCTCTACCCTTCCCTCTCCACTTAGAGTATATCTGCTACTGTGCTCACAGAGAGAAAGGGCATTGATAATTTTCACAATGCTGGAAATGCTACCAGTATTTGTTTTGTTGAAGCCAGTAATGAATAATAACCTGCAAAGTACAATAAATCTAGAAAAAGATCCCAAATGCCAGCAAACTCTTATCTTAGATAACATGTTGAAGTCCAGTTCCAGAGAAACTCAATGAAACCATATGGAACAATTCATTGCTCAGTTGGAGCAAGCTGAGACTCAGACAACAATTTGGGGAAGAAATATTAACTGAAAGGGGAGGCTGAGCAATGCATGGAATCAAGACCATTTCTTCTCTTTCTCCCATCCATTTAGGACACCCTCTTCTTTTTTGTAGTACTGACTCTCATCACATTTTTAAGTCTTGAGAAATTTTTTCACTTTCTTAAGGAGCCTTCTACATTCAGGAATTCACACTCTGTTTACCAGAAATCCCACCTTGTTGCCCCATCTAAGCCTGTGAGCTCCGACTCCAATACCAGTTTTTATGAAGAATCTTTCACTGTGGATAGATAATTAAATTCCTCTTCTCCCACGCTCCATCTTTGAACTCCTAAGTTCTTCTTAGCAAATGTTCATATACTCCTTCACTGTGCTGCTCTGTACAAATGCTCACTTGCTCTTCTTGCTTTCAGAGTCAAATTCAACTTTTCTCTCCTATTATAATAACCATAACCCCTACTGCAGTAGTCTTGCATGGTCTTTTTTTTTTTTAACCTCACTTAGCAAGTGTCTGGTGAATAATTTTTCTTTTAGAGTACAATAAATGAATATCAAATAGACAAGTCCATGGCACAAGTCTTGTAAATAAATATCTCTAAATGGGTAAGTTGGTCTGGATATAGACAGAGAAGTTTTCCTTCCTGTGAATGACATTAAGGCATCCTTCATATACTGCAAACAGCAGAGACTGGATTATTCTGTCTGCCATTAACTCAGAAGAACTTTCCTCAGGAACTGACACCAAGGAAGAATTATTGCATTTGTTTGGGTTAATGGGTCTTGTTTGGATCCAAGGTCATCAGTTAAATCAATCTCTGAGACAGGAAAGGGTTAAGTTTTTTTTGAGGCTCAGAGAATATACGTTGAGTAAATTGGTTGACTACCATAGTTTAGGATTGTGTGGGTGAAATAAACATCCAAGAGACCATCACATAGGCCAAGCCCCCCCTTTGCTATTCCTCATTCATTGAATGGACATACTCACTACTCCTTATTTGTGAATGTCTTGCTAACTCATTTGTCATCACTGGGATCCAGAATAGTGTTCTGAGAGAAAGTCAAATGTAACATTAATATTTAAGAAAAAGTCACAGATTTTTCAAGAATCATTGGAAGGGTTTTGATGTTCCACTCTGGATACCTTGAAGAGACAATGCATATATATCTTTTTCCATCTAATCCAAAACCACCACCAAGAAGAAGAAAACCACTCTTCTGTGTTGTTCTCTAGGCTACTTTTGAAATATTATACTCAGGGCCTTTTCTTTCAGTGTGCAAGGTACCATATTGGAGCATAGCCATCTCACAAGACAGTGATTATATAAGCACAAGATATGCCCCCATCCTGGGTGAACTTTACTTAGCTGGGCCTTAGAAGAAAGATCAAGGACAATATCTAGCGATTACCTTCTATGTACCAAGTACCATGTACCGCATGTTCCACACACCCCATTTCACTGGCTGTCACAACCACCCACTGGAGTGAATATAAGAACACACAAGCACAGAGAGGTTGGCCCAATGAGGAACTCTGCTATTCATCTGTGCATCAGGAATCTCATGAGCAGGATTTCAGGATCTATGTCCAGTCATCCCTTGCCAAATGTGTCTTAACACTCCCAGCAGTCTTTAGCTCCAAAATAAAGGAATAAGCAGGGTTCAGATAGATGAGACATTGGCATTAGCTAAGTTTATCTCTCAAACCAGATTTCTTCTTTTGGCTACCTGCCTCTGTGTCTCAGATGTGCTGTTCATCCTGTCTCTAGAAAGAGAATACACACCAATAAGTGGGATACATTGTGCAATAGATGGATTTGTATTTCTGTTTTAAATGCATTCACACAAATGTTTGCTTAATCAGGTCTTAAAAGATGTGCTTAACCTAACTCTGACTCTGAGATGCTTTCCTTGGGGGTAGAGGTGGGGGCTAAGAATGAGGACATTCAACACCACCCATGTCATAATATAACTTGAGTTTAGCTTTTGATGGTAACTAATAAGGATCTTCTCTTCACCCACCCATTGCAAGCCCCACTCTGAGAGGAATAACAAGTGGGAAAGATGCCTCTTCTAGAGAAGGACTTGGGCTCCCATTATTTCCTCTAGATCTCAGTCCATATAACTCTCCCCCTGCCAGTTCTCCCAGAACTATCTATAGTGGCTCTGCAACACGTCCATGTATCTCAGAGGCTGGGATATATGTCATCCCCAAGGTTCAGTACAGACCCAGAGATAGTGTTCAGTAAACTTAAAGACCAAAGGACATTTAATTTGGAAACAGAACTTAGCCACTGACAACTCTTAAAGGGCTAGCTGGCACATGTAACTAAACACAGCATACCAGAGCACAGGCCATCAGTTGGTTACTGCTGGTCTAGGCAGAATATTGAACTGGGAATAAAGACTGATTTATCTCAGGCTAATCGTTTATCCGTAGTAACCTACAGATAAAATATCGGCAAAAGTGATATTTACTTGAGTCCAAAGTTCTTTCTAGATCCATCAACCTTTGCATTTTTTCTGGTATCATTAATCAGAGAGATCCTTTTTATTTGCATTATGGAAACAAATTTATTTTTCGTTTTCATTCTTTAACAGATGCTGATTTTACAGTCTCTGAACTTGATCCTATGTGGTAGGCTCAATCAGGTTACAAGAAAACACTGTGTTGAAATTTAATTTTTCAAATGATGATGATTTGATTTATTGCAGTAAGCAACAACCAGCAAACAAAAACATTTTAAAAGGCAAAACTTATGCATGTTTTTGTACCCAAAGCATAATTTTGGGAAATGTAAATCTATGAATGTGATATTCCTTTAAGAAAGAATGTAAGTTTAAAGGGATTATATTTTAAATTATGATAGTACAAAATTTCAAGGTTCCTTGAAATAATTGTACTAAACTGAATTTAGAAGCATTTAAAAATTTCATTATCTTTTTTTCAGCCAATCACAGTGCAAAACTGTTCAAAAGGAGAAAGAAATACATCTGAACTGAGAGTACACTATTCTATTTCTGTCATGGCTCTCTAAACAATACAGTACCCATCTACTTACATAGCATTTATACTGCACTAGATATTACAATCAGTTAAGAGATGGTTTAAAGACCTGCATGGATGTACCTCCACCATGTGTAAATACTATGCCACTGTTTCACAGTGGCTTTAGCATCTGTGGATCTGGTATTCCTATTATACAGGCTGAGCACATTCTTTGGTGTAAGTCTGAATGATCATGCTTTGGAAAGAAAAACAAATTAGGATGCCTGGAATCATAAAAATATATGAACTTATGACTAGAGAACTTATAGTGGGCAGTTCAGAGCAATGGAAGTAAGTTAGCTAGGATTTAACTAGGCTTTCGACTGACGCACTTTGGACTAGATACGGAAGAAGGTCAAATATGGCTGACCATGGCCAGTGAAAAGTCAAATGGGGATGGCACACAGCACTGGGTTGCCACATTGATGTGACCAGCTGAGAACAACTGACTTAGGAGAGAGGCAGGCAGCAGGGAGGGAAGACTGATTCCCAAGCATTCAAAGAAGACTTGCTCATCTTCCTCCTTCCCTTTTTGGGTTGAGAAGAAAGAAGTTATTAAATTATTCTTTGAGAGATCCAGACTGGAAGAAAGAATGTACTATCACAAAGGGTTATTCATAATGTGAATGGGTTAGCCAGGGATTTCAAATCAATTTCTCTGGTGACCTTAAGATATACAGAATTTTAGAGCTCTTCTAAAGCTTTCATCTTTATACATGAGAAAAGCTAAGACCCAGAGGACACAGCTAATAAATATCAGAGCCACGATTTGAACTTCAGTGTCTGAATATCACTATGGGAAGGGACAGAAAAGATCATATAATCCCTAGGCAGGTGGCAGGATTTATTCTTGCCAACTTTTTTTTATTAAGAAAATGTGCAGGCAAACAGAAAAGTTGAAAGGATACTACAACAACACAGTTAGCATTTTATTCTAAAAATTGTCAACATTTTGTAGAGCTGCTTAGTGTACCCGGCGTGTGCATACACATAGCTGTGTGGATACAGCTAAAAGGAAGCTGAACAAAAGCCCTGCATATCAAAACCTTTTCAATATATTCCCCATATTGTGTCCTTATGTTTTAATGGGCTTGTTGTTTTCCATGATGTTTCTGAACTTGTTCATCTTGAACTAGAGTGGGTTCCAGAGGCTAACATACGTTCAGGTTAAGACTTTCTGGAAGAATGTTTTCTATATAGATGGTGATGTGTCAGCACTTGAATTCACTGCTCACCCCAATGAGTGGGGAGTTGCTGCAATAACTCTAGCTGAGGAAGTCAAAGGCAGCATCAAAGCTTAGGATCAGCTAGTACAAGATGGAGTTGTACTTCATCTCGTATTCACTTGCCAGATTCTATACTATGTTTCATAAAGCCTGGTAATTACTTATCTGTTTTTCATTTCTAAAGTTGTATCATCCTTGATATATCATATAAAGAATATCATTAAACCTTTCCAGATTGGCTTTTTCTTGCACCTGGCATAGTTACCTAAATTATTCCATCCAAGCTGGTACATGTGTAATAACCTTGTTCCTTTTTTTTTCCCTCTGAGTCCTGTTCCATGCTGCTGATGTGCAAAGAGTTGAATCATTAAACCTATGACAGGAACTGAAATGATTTAATTTTAGATTGTTACAAACAAAACTGACTGACTGTACACAGGCTTAATGTATGTGTTATAATTTACCGGAGCTGTATGACCAAGAGTAAAACTTCTGTGCCTTAATCCCCCTGTCTCTGACTCCTCAGTGCTGGGTTATAGGTACCCACCTGTGGGTTTACATCCAGCTCTTTGGTCTGCTTGAGTGCTGGGGATTTTAGCTCAGGTCCTCTGGCTTGGCAGCAAGTGCTTGTATAAGCTAAGTCACACCCCCAGCCAGGAATATTTTCCCAGCATTTGCATTTGTGGACATAGTCTATTTCATTTTCATTAGTTATATGTAATTTTTCAAGTTTTCCCCTTTGATCTGTGAACTACTTACAACGTTGCTTAATTTCTATGTTTTTCATTTTTTTCTTTATTATCTTTCAAGTTATTTTTAGTTCAGTTACACCCTGGCGAAAGAGTACACTAGCACAATGTAAGTTTTTAGTTTGTTAAGACTTATGTTATGCACTTACATATGGTCTTTCTTGATGAATGTCTCATAAACATTCAGAAATTGGCTTTCTACTACCAAGTGGTCATCCTTAAGAGCATACATACAAGCAGTACTAGACAGACTCAGCAAGCTGTATTTATATATTTATTCATATATATGCATATGTGTGTGGTGTGTGTGTAACAAAAATAACTAAAGAAAAAATTAATGAAACTTAGGGGGGAGTTGCCAACACATATGTAGTTGGAGGGATGTGAGAGAAGTGATATAAATTATAATTTAATTAAAAATAAAATAAATTTCTAATACGTGTATCATTCTGTTGCTGGGAAGACTTTTCTGTTATGTTTGCTAAGGAGACCTTGGTTAACGGTGTGGTTCAGAGCTTCCATATGTACCTGTAGCATTTCCTTGGAAGAGATATTGAAATCCCCAGCTATAACTATAGATGTATCCACATCTCTAAGCTTATGAATCGGTGCTTTGTATACCCCAAGATGCTTATTCAGTTTGCACACACTTAGGCTATTGAAATTATTAATAGCCAACAAATGAATCCTTTTATATTTATGAAACCTCTTTTTTGTTTACAGTAATATCCTTTTCTCTCATCTAATTTATCTTAATCTAGCCATTTTTAAAAATCTTTAGTCATCTTCATGTGGCATATTTGTCATCCTTTTCCTTTAAATTTACCAGTATTACTGAATTTCAAGAAAATTTCTTATAGTCAAAATATTAGGGAGTTTTAAAAAATTCACTAAAAATCTCCATCTTTTAATGAGTGCATTAGAGTACTGACATTTAACATAATTATTAGCAAATTTGTGCTTCCTTGAAATTTTACTTATTGCTTTCTGTTTAATTTCTCTGGTTATCACTTCTCAGTTTTCCCTTTTTTATTTTCCTTTGTGCTTCTTAGATTCTTAGATACCTTTTAGAATTGTGTCTTCTTGATTCTTTTACAATGGAATTCATTGCCCTTCTTTATGATTTGCATATTTGTATGTTTGTAACTGTATTACAGTATAGACAATGTAAAAATGATTAATACGTAATGCCCCTTGTTGGTCCACATCTCTTGTGGTCCTCACAGATCATCTCCTCCTAACCTCCCTCAACCTTCTTGTTCCTCCATCCCAACTTCCAAATCAAGCAGGCATCTACTAGTAACCCACAGTCCACACTTGACAGAAAACAAAAATCCCTTAAGAACATAGATGCAAAATTACTTGGAAACCAAATCCAACAACACATCAAGAAAACCATCCACCATAATTAAATAGGCTACCTGGCAGAGATTCATAATAGTTTGACAGATGAAAATCAGTATTTGCAATGTATCATATAAACAAACTGAAAAACAAAGCAAAGCACATGAGCATCTCATTCGATGCAGAAAACCTTTGATAAAATCCAACACCGCTACATGATAAAAGTCCCGAAGAGATTAGGGAGGCATACATACCTAACATAATAAAAACAGTTTACAGCAACCCATAGCCAACATCAAATTACCTGAAGAGAAACTCAAAGCAATTTCACAAAAACCAGGAACAAGACAAGGCTGTCCACTCTCTCCATATCTATGCAATATAGTACTTGAAGTTCTAGCTAAAACCGTAAGACAATTGAAGCAAATTAAGGGGATACAAATGGGAAGAAAAAAACTCAATGTATCTTCATTGGCAGATAATATGATAATATATATAACTCAGTTTTAAAAATTCCACCCAGAAGCTCCTAAAGCAATAAACATCTTCAGCACTGTGGGTGGATACAAGGGAACCGCACAAAAATCAGGAGCCTTATGATATAGCAAAGGCAAACTAATTGAGAAAGAAATCAGAAAAACAATACCTTTTACAATGGTCTCAGATAATATAAAATATCCTGGGAGTAACTCTAACCAAGAAAGTGAAATTCTTTTATGATAAAAATTTCAAGTCTTTGAAGAAGTCCCATGCTCATGGACTAATAAGATTAATATAGTAAAAATGACTACTAAAAGCAATTTATAGATTCAATGCAATCCCCCATTAAAATTTCAACACAATTCTTCACAGACCTTGAAAGTCTGAACTTCATATGGAAACACAAGAAATCTAGGATAGCCAGAACAATCTTGAAGAATAAAAAAACTGCTGGAGGCATCACTATCCCTAATTTCAAATTGTACTACATAGCTACAGTAATAAAAACCACATTGTATTAGCATAAAACAGATGTGTTGACCAATGAAATTAAATTGAAGACCCAGACCTAAGTCCACACATATGTGGACACCTGATGTTTTTTTTTTTTTAAATAAAGAAGCCAGAAATATATATTGAGAAAAAAAGAGAATCTTCAACAAATGGTGCCAGTCAAATCGGATGTCTGCATGTAAATGAATACAAACAGATACATACTTATCTCCCTGTATAAAACTCAAGTCCAAGTGGATCAAAAATCAACATGAAAACAGATACACTTAACCTGGTAAAACAGAAAAAGTGGGGCAATAGCCTTGAATGCATTGGCACAGGGGAAGCCTTTCTGATCAGAACAGAAGTAAAGCAGGTGCTAAGATCAACATTTAATAAATGAGACCCCACTGAACCAAAAAGCTTTCTTAAGGAAAAGGACACAATCAATCAGACAATGCATCAGTCTACAAATGGGAAAAGACTTTTACCAACTCCACATCCAATAAATTACTAATATTCAGAATATATAATGGATTCAAGAAACTAGATATCAGAAAACAAAACAAATATTCCAACTAAAAAAATGGGTACAATTCTAAACAAGGAATTTTTAACAGTGGAATCTCAAATGGCTGAGAAACACTTAAAGAAAGGTTCAACCTCATCAGCTACCAGTGAAATGTAAATCAAAACTCCTTTAGATTCTATCTTACACCTGTCAGAAGGCTAAGATCAATAACACAAGTGACAGCCCATGCTGGTCAGGACGTAGGCCATAGGGAACACTCCTCCATTGCCAGTGGGAGTACGAACTTGTACAGCCACTGTAGAAGTAGGTATAACCGTTCCCCTAGAAATATGGGAATCAATGCACCTCAAGACCACGTATGCTACTCTTGGGCATATACCCAAAGACACACTGTCCTAGCACAAGAGCACTTGCTTCACCATGTTTACTGCAGCTTCATTCATAATAGGCACAAACTAGGAACAACTTAGATGTCTCTCAACAAAAGAATAAAGAAAGAAAGTGTGGTATACTTACACAACAGAGCATTATTCAGCTGTTTAAAAAGTTACATTATACAAGACTGGCAAGAAGACTCAGAAGTAAAGAGTACTGGCTGCTCTTCTAGAAGACCCTGGTGCAATTCCTAGCACCCACATAGCAGCTCACAGCTGTCTGTTACTCCAGTTCCAGGGGAACGGATACCCTCAAACAGATGTGTAAGTAAAACATCAATGCACATGAAAACATTTTTTAAAAATCATCAAAAAATTACATTATAAAATTTGCAGGCGAATAAATGTAACTAGAAAAAAATCATCGCAAGTGAGGTAACCCAGACCCAAAATATAAATGTGGTATGTATTCACTTATACAGAGATTTTAGATGTAAAATAAGTGACAACTAATCTACAGTCTTTAGACCCAGAGAGGATAGGCAAAGAAGAAGGGACTGGGAGGATCAAATAGATCTCTATGGGAGGTGAAAATAGGAGGAATGGAGTGAGGGGGCATAGAATGGGAAAATCACACAGGAAGGGGAGAGGAGATGGGATTGAGAAAGGGGATATGGGGAAAGACAGCTAGAATTGAAGGGCATTTGAGGGGCAGTATGGACATCTAGTGCAGTGGAAAGTAACAATAAAATGATTCCCAATGATATTATGCTATATTCATAGATTGGTACTTTATTCACTCATAATTAAAGAGGCTTTCTCCTTAGGCAGATGGGAACAAATACAGAGATCTACAGCCAGATACGCGCGCGTTCACCACACACACACACACACAGAGAGAGAGAGAGAGAGAGAGAGAGGAGAGAGAGAGGGGGGGGGGTGGGAGGCGAGAGAGAGGAACATAAGGAACAAGAGGAACAGCTCTAAAGGAGGTGTTTTAGGGAACGCCACAGAAAAGGGGGCAAAAGAAATATGAGAGACAGAAGGGATGGAGGGCCCCAAGAGAACAAGACCCTCTGAAACAACTGAGCAAAGTTTATGTGAAATCACAGAGGTTGAAACAGCAAGCACAGGGTCGACTCAGGTCAGCACCAAGTCCTCTGCATGACTATAACTTCTAGCTTAGTGTTTTTATGGAGTCCCAAGCACATAGAAAAGCAGCTCTCCGATTCTTGTGCCTGCTTTTGGGGTTTTTACTCTTCTGTTGGCTTGGTTTATCCAACTTCCATATGATGGTTTTATCTTATCTTTTTATAATTTATTTCATTATGTTTGGTTGTTATCTCTTAGAAGCCTGTTCTTTTCTAATGAAAGACAGAAAGGCAGTGGATCTGGATAGGAGTGCGGTGGGGAAGAACTAGAAGGAGAATGGGGGAGGGGACAGTATTCAGATTATGCCATATGTGAAAAGAATCTATGTTTAATATGGGGGAATGAATGTGATCCCTCCAAAAATCCCTCCTGTTGTTTTTACCTCTTAAGTATCATTATCTGGACCATTAGATAGTACCAAACTTTGACTCAATCATGAAGTATGATTTCTAAAATTTATTAAATAGAAGACAGTCTTTCATCTGTGTCCTGCCTCTGCTCTTCTCTGTTCATTTTACTGAGACCTCGCAATTCTCTCTTCTGCTATTTGCTTTCTGTTGGATGAGATTTCTTGAGTCGGTTTTTAAGAGTAGATCTGTCAGGAGCAAAGTTTCAGTTGTGTTCCTTGAGAATATCTGCATGTCCTCTCATGTTTGCAAAGCACTTACACCAGATGTAAAGGCCGCAGCAGGGAGATCTTTCCTTCTCATTCTTGAAACACATGCTTGTGAGTGTTTTTTGTTTCTTATGCCGCAATATCCTGCTTGTTCTGGTATGAGACTCTACATCTTATTAAGTCATTTATCAGGCAACCTCCAGCCCCTGCCTAAGTTTTAGTACAGTTTGGTTTTATTTTGTTCTCAGGATTATGTGAGACAAGATGTCACTCTGCAGCCCACACTGATGTGGAAAGTCATGAGAAGTCTCCTGCCTTAGGCTCCTGAATGATGGGATTACACGTGTGAGCCACCACACCCATCTGTCCCACTTGTTAAGCATGCTAATATTTTCACTTTTGGTTCCAACCGAAGTTTTCCTTTAGAGCCTCTTGCAGTGTTACCTGGTGTGACTGCAGTTCCCACTGGTCCTGACTTGTCCTATCTTATGTGGGAGAAACGTTCATACCTGACTGTTCCCTTTTACTGGGTGTGTCTGCTTTTTCCAATGTTTCATCTCTGAAGCTTAAGGAGACTGAAGGCATCCAGCAACCTGGAACTTTCATCTGAGTCAAAAGCTCAATTACAAAGCATTTATAAGTATCTCAGTGTGTTCTATATGGGTAATGTCCTCACAGACATATTAATTAGTCATATATTCCTGGGAGAAGAAAAACATCCTATCCATGTTCTTCCAACAACCCTGAACCTTCTAACTTTTTAAAGACAAGTGGGGCATTATTTCTATTCAAATCCACAGCCAGAGAGACAGGTGTAGTAGCTTCACAGGAAATGACCAGTGCTGGAGCCAATGCAGCATCACAGTGAGGGTGACTGGGAGTCTCCAGTGAATTAAAGACTTCACTCGGTTCTGTGTCCTCTACATGGGAGCTGTGCCTTTGTGTTTTTTCCTGGATCTCAGTGCACACGAGCACAACCAGTTTGTTAGAAGACAGGAAAAGAGAATACTTTTAAGCTGCCTGGAGTCTGAAAACTATTTCAATAAAATCTGTTCAATTCCAACTGGGCATTTAACAAGATGGTGGATAACAATACAAGCTTATCCTTGGAGTAATAAAAACCACCATTCAGAGGCAATGGTCTTCTAATGGTTTATTGAAGTGGTTTCCCCCTTGTGACACACTATCACAGTACTTTCCAAAGTGGAGACGAATATGTTCCAGAATAGCATCAGATAACACCAAGTATGGACGCTCAAGAGAAATAGCTCTCTGGGGAAATAGAGGGACTGAAGCAAAATTACTAGGTGAGTATGGTAAGGAGAGCTCTGGTGAGGGAAGTAAGCAATGGCCTGCATGGGACACGTCACTCAGCGATCAAAAACCCTCAGGAGGGCAGCAAACAGACAGAAACAAGCTCTTAATGAGTTCTGCTTAAATTTCTCTTCCACACATTTATTAGTCTATGAAGGATACAAAGTCAAACCTTCCGGAAAAAATTCCTTGCATGGCAAATCAATGAATCATGGGATCTAAGATTGATTGGGGCTCAAAAGTGACCAGCAGATATAGCACACTGTGCTGTGCTTGGGCAGTACCCTAGAATCTGGAGTCTACTCCTCCCCAACAATGATCATTCCTGTGGGTAACTTTAATATGTTAGGCTTATTTACATAATTTTTCTCTTTGGCATTTCAAGTCAGGAGAGCTTGGGATCAATTACACTGAAATTGCAAATCACGTGAAATTGTTTCTTACTGACTCCAGTTGGGAAATTGAGACTATTCTCAGCACTCAGATCGAGGATCTAATGGAAAACAAAATAAAACAAAACAACCAGAACACACACACACACAGAGAGAGGCAGAGAGAGAGAGAGAAAGAGAGAGAGAGGAGAGAGAGAGAGAGAAAGAGAGACAGAGAGACAGAGAGAGACAGAGAGAAAGAGATAGAAAGAGAGAGACAGAGAGAGAGAGAGACAGAGATGGGGGAGGTGGGGAGGTAGGAAAGGGTAGAATAAATCTAAATGAAGTTTCTTGGTGTGTGCCTTGAAATATCTGACCACCTAGATTTGATCCTCCTCCATTAGAGATGAAACTACTCCAAACATTGTTCCTATACAGAAATTCAAGGAGAAATCTATGTAGAATTCCTGACTACCTCTTGCTCTAACTAATATACAGTAAGTGGCCAGATCTGTTGGGTTTTCACCTCATAATGGCCAGAGCATGGACAGATGGAGTGTTGTTTTTGTGACTGCCTTTGCTATTAGCAGGGAAACCCCATGAGTACAGAACGATCATCTGTCTAGGTTCTGGCACTGTGCCTTACACATGGGAGGTACTCAATGCCTGCCAAATGAATGGATGCATTATCTGGGGAAAAGGAAAATCAATTCACATAGAAACTTCTAGAGAGCACCATATTGGTAGATTTCCTAGGGAGGGGTGATGCCAAATAGAAATTAATTATGCACTGCTTTTTAACTAATTAGAGATATACAAAAGATTATCATTAGGGTTTGGTAGGAAATTTTTGTTATACTGCCCTGTCTATAACACATCTATCTATACACACCTTAAGGATACCCAAGAGATTCCCACTGTTATGTACTCTTCGATTGTTTCATTTCCTCAGCTGCTTTACTATAGGGAATCTACTTAGGGATGTAGTTCTCAGCCCAGCTTTTGTATGAGGGAAGGTTTTCTAGAATACAAATTCCCTTGTCTCTTCCCCAAGTACGCTGGTATAATCATTTTAGAGTTCTCAGGCTTCCTGAGCAAAGAAATGCTGACTGATATTTTATACCAGATGTGAAGATGTCTTTGGGGAATGTTTTATTTGGGGGGAATTGGATGGGTACTCATATTTCAATATTGTTTGTTAACATCTGATGAACAAAGAGATACTGCTTAGGCCATTAGGCCAACCAAAAGCCTCATTTTAAAGTAAGTCAGAAGAAAGCTAAATGCACCCTCTCTTCACTGCCTCAAAAACAGCAATTTAGTATAGGTATGTTTGGAGCCCTTCATTCACTTCCCTGGTGATTCTGTCTGAATTGCTTAAGTACATGCCCTATATCTCAAGACAACCCCCCTTCCTGCCTAGCCACAGAAAACAACCAGCCGCAAGGTCCAATTCCCCCAACATCATCTCCCCTCATAACTACCACCTTGCCTGCTAAGAAAACAAGCTACCCCCCCGTCCTCTTTTATCATGTGTGATATCGTGATGTCAATCAAAGTCTCAAGTGCACCCCGTCTCTCTCTCTCCACACACACACACACACACACACACAAAGTAGCACATACATGCACACACTAAGGAGGGAGGCTTCATCAAGAGCATCCTAGTGTGTATCAACCCATGAGCAGATAGAGGAGTCTCTCTCCAGGACTTCTTTAAGCATCACTTCTGTGCCTGGGTACACCCTTGCTTTTGAGGAGAGGTCACCAGCTGAAGTTCTGTATTTCTTACTGCTTCGTCTCTGGAAGCTTCCTAGTAACTTTTTTCGCAAAACGTTCCTGATACTACAAATATCAGAATACAGACTAACTTGCTTTGTGAAGAAAAATGCAAATTCAAATGTGATTTTGGAAGTGGCTGACTGTACCCTAAGAGCCATTAGCAGTAATGGGAAAATGTAATTAGCACAGGACTATAGCAAAAGGAAATCAGTAAGGCATGCACAGGGCAGCGGGTCATGAGTAATGACTCTAAACTTGCTTCCCCTCAACTGCTGTGGATTTACAGTCTGGTATCACTGCTCTCTACAGTAATACACTCTCCAACACAGGAATCGTTTTTTATCATAAGGATAATTTAGAAAATCACCCCTATTACCATGAAAGAGGCCCTAGGAGGAAGGTACAGTCTAGATCAGCCAACCTCAGCCAACACAATATACATTTCCTATTTTGATACCTCAGCAGGACACACAGGCAATTTTCCACTTTAATCCACGTACACTCCTACTCTTTGAAAGAGTACTTTGCTTCCCTTCATTTGAACCACTGAATAGTAGACTTCTTGCTAAACCACAGTTTAAAGTGAGGAAAGGAGCCAAATGGCCAAAGAAGCTAGTCTCATAGCCAAAAGAGTTAGAGCAAGTTTTGGAACTAAGGAAGAATAAAACCGTTCCTTTAGTAGGGGAAAATATCTCAGGTTCTGTGTGGACATTCATTTATTCACTCATTTGCATAGTAGGTACTATGTCCAGGCTCTCTTCCTCTTCTGAGACAGTAGAGATAGGACAACTGCTCAAATTCCAGTCTGTACTTCAAGTGCTTGTACAACATGGAAATAGAAGGGGTTATCCAAGATAACTGGATTCCTTTTGGCTATGACACTGTACCAAGCATGATTTCCTGCCTGATTCTGTTGGTTGAGGAAGGATTGTTATTGTGGTGTTTTTTTGTTTGTTTATTTGGTTTTTGGTTTTTGTTTGTTTGGTTGGTTGGTTTTTTGACAGTTTTCAGGGCATTTCCCAGCTTGGGGGCAGTCTGTGGGGTCTGAACTTATATCTGACTTAACTAGCTCTTTTATTTACATGGTCAGGGTTGTTTCATTGTCTTGAATTTCTCTGTGCTCCAGGTTCTCCATTTGTATATTATGATGATAGAACCAAGTCTCTAGGATATTGTAGAGAAAAATAATACACTCAAATACCTAAAGACCAGGGCCTAGCATAGAATGTGTACAGTATAGACATTATATTATAGTATGTGCTGTTCTTTTGCAGATTGCCACATTGTGGGCTTTATTAATAATATGTGTAATATATCATGGTTTTATAGTTCTTCAAAACAGGCACTGCATACTTGTTTATCTCCTCAGCCCTACTGTGGAGATTTGAAATAAACCGAGAAAGAGAATAACATATGTCTAAGTTTATTTATACAGCCTTTTCTTTCTAGTAGGATGCTGATGATTCTTCACAGGCATTACCAAAACTGTCATCTCTAGGAAGTAAAGTGACCTCTGAGAATTTTGCTTTGGAGACACTGAGTAACTGGAAAAGGAATGAAAGACTTCACTTGGTCTAAATTCTGTAATTGGCCCCAAGACCCAGACACACCCCCAGTGGCCTAGAGTTTGTCCAGGTCTTTGTGGAGGCACACACACTTTGAGTTTTCACTTCCTTGCATGTGGATGTCTGTGCTCACTCAGATTTTCTGAGTACCCATTACATTGCCTTTGTCTCTGGATACATTGCCCTAACGATGCCCAGGGAAGGAAGCAAGAGTTGGATCAGGCTGTACCTGCTGTGGTTGACACATCTCCTTCAGTTGTTAAACCACAGACCTACCGACAATTAATAATCTCTACTCTAGATCTGACGAAAAGTAAGGTTCTTCTTGTTGCTAGCCACCTAGAAACATAGTAAACTTTATTTGTTAATACAAAGCTAAACCACAAACTCATAAAATGTCTACACACACACACACACACACACACACACACACAGAGAGAGAGAGAGAGAGAGAGAGAGAGAGAGAGAGAGAGAGAGATTATATATATATAATCAACTATATATATAGTCTATATATATATAATCAATTATAATATATATTAATATATATTAAACAGTTGATTATAAATCAGAACCACCAAGGCCCAATCAACCAGGTAAAAGCATTTTCATACACTGTGTATATGTGCACACAGCATTTGCATGGTACATAAAGGTACACATGCACAAGTGTTGTGCATATAAATGAAGACCAGAGGTCTATCTTTGTGTCTTCTTCAGTCACTCTCAGCCTTGTATTTGAGAACAGACAATTTTTTTATACCAGAAGCTCACTGCTTTGCCCAGACTGACTGACCGGCAGGTTCAAGAATTCCTCCTGCTTCTGCCCCCTTATATAGGGCTTATGAATCAGCCCCACTACATCTGACTTTTTAATGTGGATGTTGGGAATCTGAACTCGGGTCCTCATGCCTGTCACTTAGCCAACCGAGGCATCTCCCAGACCTATCTTTATGCATTTTAAGAGACCCAAGATACACTAGTGAAATTCACTTGAAGTCTTGTTAATTGAGTGGAACACTGAGGTCTCTCTCCTGTCCCTGTGTAGAGAACCTAAGATCACTCCAGTGTCATTATCAGAACCCAAATGGACATTTGGAAACATTCAGACTTTTACAATATTGCATCTCCATTTCTCTCCCTTCTTTATCTTTCCATCAATCATTGTGTCCTTAGATCATATTGGCACCCAGCATGGCTCTTCTGGATGTTGTTCCATCTTTCCAAAGTTCAATCAAAACATGTAATAATGAAGTCTGGCTAGAGAAAAATTTGCCCACCACACTGCTGAGCTCTGCAGAAAGTATTACTTCATTATTTGTTTCTCTAGGAGGGATACCAGAGATGGTTCCATCAGATGCATAGAGTAGTCTTCACAAACCACTGCATCATGTTGACTTCTTAAAACTAAACTTTGAAAGGAGTGACAACTGTCACTCAGATTTCCATCAAGAGGTGCCTGGGTTCTGTATGCCAAGCACCCATGTCAGATGCAGAGGGCATGGAATGGAGGAAAACATCATTTCTGATTTTAAGTCCACCAATCAGGAAGAACAAAACACACAACACCACTATGGTGGTAAAAGCAAGTGGTTATTGAGATGGGCTGTCATACGGGTTCTTCAGCTAACGGAGTTAAGGGTAGAGGAAATATAGGCAGCAAGTGCCCAAATTCAAGGTCATTAACTGAAGACTGTAGGAACTGAGCCCTCTTCTCCTTGGGTTATCTTTCTCCTTCAGTAGGAAGAGTCCACTCTCCTTTTTTTTTTTTTTTTTTTTAAAGACCTTTCCCTATCAAGTCAATGGTGCAAATAGAAGAATCCTAAGCTGGCCCTTGTGAGGAATGTTTGTTTCCTTAGTCAAGAGGTAGAATGAAGTAATGTTGACCTGAGGCAAATAAAAGAGGGTTCTGAAAAGCAGAGACATGTAGTAAACTGGGAGCAATAGCCATGATTAGCACCTTCAGATCTACCAGAGAGATCTTGGGTCCACCATCAAGCCACCAATTATCAGCCTTGCAAATATCCTATACAAATCTAGAAGCTCACAGGTGGCTTACTGAAGGTTGAAAAAATTCTATTGCTTTCTATGAAAAGACCAATTAACAAACCTTCATGACTTTTTTAAACCTGCTGAGCACTGAATGTCCGCCACGTCCCATGATAGTGGATTCAATGTTCATTCAAAGAAAAGAGGCAGCAGCTGTGCTCGCTCAGGAACATTCACACGCTGGGTCTTGCAGCGTCCTCTTAAAAGCCATCTATCAGATTCAGGTAGCACTGTTCCATCTGCTGGTACAACACTGGCTTTTCCCTCCAGCTTAATTTAGAAGGGAGAAAACATTGCCAGCCTGTCTCTAGTGTATACTCCTTTTTGTCTGAAACAAAGCTCCCAACCCCAAAGGAACTGTCCATCCAAGTGACTGCTCAGAACAAATCAGGCTGGATTGCTGTCTGCAGGGTGTGCAGCCTCAGCAGAGAGGGCCACCAGAATGACCACACCAGATGGCAGGTCCTAAATTGATTAGGAGTCTCCTGATAGATGTTTGAGGAAATACACACAGACATGAAATCCTGGTCTGGAAACCAGGGCAATAAGTTGAACATGCATATTCACAAAGGTCCCCCAAAGAGACTGGACAGCCAGCTGTGAACATGCTGTACATGTGGAAAATGGATGACAAAGAGCTTGCTTGGGCAAGCCAGAGGACGACTACGTTCATTTGTGCATTTTAACACAGGTCTATTATCTTTAACGGCTTCATGCTGCCATCCAATTTCAGGCTCAAAGCAATCTGCAAACCTGGCTCTTTCTAAACAGAACAGTGCGCTTAGCAACTTGTGGGATGGAGTTTATTTGTTGTGGTGTCCGGAAGTGGCTAACAACAAAGCAACTCAAAGCTGGAAAGGAGATATTTTTCTATTGTTTTCCTACTAGGCATTGTTTATTCTTTTGGGTGCATTTTGAAATTATATGTTTTTATTAACAATCCTTCTAAGCCTATTGTCCTCATGCCTGCATCTTGCCCATAACTCTTTCACTGAGCTGACAGCATGAATACCTAAGACTCAAAATGCAGCAGATCAGACCCATGGTATCAAATTGTTTTCACATTTCCCAAAGTGCCAACCCCAAAACATCCCACAGCAGAGATTAAAGTTATTGAGGCAATTAAAAACAGGGCGATAATTCAGAAACAAAATTTTTGTTTGCTTCCAAAGAGCACAATATTGAAACTTGTCCAAATTAAAAATGTGCCCAGTGATAAGACAGCCACCATGGTATGGGAATTTCCTCAAATGCATTAAAAATGAGAATGTCATTTGACTAGTAAGCTCACTTCTGAGTATATAACCAAGACAAAGGGACCAGCATGCTGAAGAGACACTGCACGTCCATGTTTATTGTAGCTCTGTTCACAATAGCTAAACTATGGAATCAAACCAAGTCTCCATCAATGAATGAAAGGATAAAGCCCAGTATATATGACAGTGGACTCTAAGTGTGCCTTAGAAAGAAAGAAATCCTATCTGTTTTGACAATGTGGATTATTGAACTGGTAGAACATAATATGAAGTGAAATGTGCTAGAAACAGGACAAACCCTATAAATAATTATCTTACTCATGTGTGTAACATAGAAGCAGAGGAGAATGGAGTTACCAGGAGCTGGGAATGGAGGGGAGGGATGGACAGAGGTTGGTCAAGGTTATAAAATTTTAGTTAGATAAGAGGTCTGTTATATATCATGATAACCACAGTTAATAACTATCACTTAACTGTAGTTAAATAATGTAATTTTAAACATTGATGAGATTAGATTTTAAGTGTTTACACCTCATAAAACTATGCATGTGAGATAATGAATATGTTAATTAGATGATTTAACCATCCTGTAATGTATGCATATTTTTAAAAAAAATCATGTTGTTTGCCATAAATACATGCAATTTTAATTCACCAATTAAAATAACCAGAGAGGAAGGAAGGAAGTCCAGAATTTAGGAGAACGTGGTGGCTAATCTTGGTTGTCAGCTTGATTGAATCTATAACCAACTGAAACACAAGCCTCTGGGCTCTCCTGTGGGAGATTTTCTTAAACATATTATTTGAAGCAGAAAGACTCACCCTGAACATAGGTGCATCTTCTGAGGGAAGCCCAGGTAAGAGGACGTGGAAGAAGGAAACTGTCTCTTGCCTGCTTACCCTCACACTCACTGGCAAGTTTGTACATTTTCTCATTCTGGTACTCCTTAGCTGATATTAGAATCCGATTCTTTGGGCTACCTAATGTTGACTGAAGACCAGAAGCTCTCCAGGACTCTGGTGAGTCACAAGCACAAAACTGTAACTGCTCGTGCCACCAGTCTTGCAGGCTAAGTAACTACTGGACTCTGGGCCTCTCCAGTGTGAAACAGCCATCACTGGACTACTCAAACATATCCTACAGGCCAGTGTAATAAATCTACTTTAATATGTGTATTTATTCTGTTTGGTTCATTTCAAGAACACTAATACAGATTGGTAATCTTCCCTCTCACATTTTAATATTTTATAGTCTTGCCTGAGGGTTAGCTATTCTGAACATTTGTTTACTGATAAGATGTGGACAAACAGTTCAAATTGGGGAGGCACTCTCAATATGTCCCCTCGGAGGACAGGTTAGAACCCAGCTCATTTGTCATGCCCTTTGAGGGTATAGATCACTGGCTCAGCTCAGGGCATTACCTTTGAATACTTTACAAATGAATGTTAATGACCACCAATAGGTTTACTCTGTCCAGGCTTAGTTGTTTGATTATTATTATTTTTTTAATCTCTAGAATCTTAGAAGAATTCCAAGCACCTTGAAGCTCTGTGTATGCCGCTCTGGCAACCATGCCAAGTGCTGGAGTGCAAGTGGGCTGAGGTTTGACAAGGGTTTTCACTGGGTCACTACAATTCATTCATACTTATGTAGGCTAAGGGATGGACAGGGCCGACCTCTGGCTGTGCCTGAGCCACTGAAGGACAGAAGGCACATTTCTCTTCTTTCCAGAGAGCATCTCAGCCCCATCAGAGTAATGGCAGCCATGCTCACACACAATCAGTTCCTCTTACCTCCAGGCATATGCACTGTAACACTGGGATGTAACAGTGAATGTATTAGACCCTGTCTGGCTCTGTTTTGCAGCTGGGCATGAATACACTGGAAAGCCAAGCAACCAGAATCAACTCAGGGTACAGGGAGCAGGAACTCCTAGCTAAGAACCCTGGGAATGTTTTCTATGCCTAAACTCAGTCAGAGAGACTCATGCATACATTCTACACCAGAGGCGGGAGGCAGAGACACTGATAAGGAGCTCCTTCTGAAAGAATCTGTTGTGAGGGAAGATGAATTTGAGAATGAACAAAGATATCATTTTGAAACCAGAATGTTCTGGACTGAGAGCCTGCCTTATTTAGCTGAGTGATCTTAAGTATTTCCCTAACATTTCTGAGCTTCAGTGGTAAGTTCTATAAAAAGGAAGGCACAGGAGCATCCTTCTAGCAGGGTCCATTAAGAAGATGATGTTACAAGTAATTTCTGGGTGTCAGTCCTACCATCCTGCCTCTCTCTCTTATCCATGGGTGAGTTATTTATTTAATGAGTCTAGTCTTTGGTCCTCTTATTTTAAAAAATAAAGACAACAATATCTCACCTCATAAGTTTATTTTCCAGAAAAAATGTTTGCATATAAACCCATCACAAATTATGAAAATTCAACTGGTTAGATCAGAGGCAGGTAGATCTGAACAGTGGAACACAGCATTAAAAATTTCTAAAAGATGGGAGATGCCTTGGTAGTTCTGGAATGACGGGAAGTCTAGTGGGGACTTCATCTGAAACAAGACAGAGAGACTGCTCAGGGTTCTAAGAGAGCCTACGTCAGGAATCAGAAACAAGGAGTCAAGTGTGACAGACCACTGTAGGGTTAAGGAGAGGATGAGTTGCAGAAAAACCTGTTGGCTAGCAGGGCAACAACAGGTTCCCCACCTGAAGGGAAGATGAGCAAGTCTTACTCACTGCTTTGGGCTGGAAGAGGGTTGGAGTAGATAAGGATTAAGTACCCTGGCCTCTGTGGTCCTGTGGTCCACACACAGGGGTGTGATCAATCAGTCATCTGTCCTAACTGACGTCAAACCTAGACAGACTGATTCCGAATGACTGATGTCACAGTCTGAGAAAGAAGTGACACAAGCTTTGTCACCTACACCCTGGAAGCAGACTCTCTGACAAGGCTGACACTGAACATCTGTTTCCCTGTCTGTTCTTCCTGTTGTATCTTCTTTTCATTATGTCTTCAGATCCAGATGGATTTTTCTGTTTGTCTTGCCTTTTCTGTTCTATTTACTACTGCTGGTAGATAACACTCATTCTTTTCTCTTTCCCTAGTTGACTGCAGCTTATAGTGCCGACTTCAACCAGTGCTTGGGAGCTTTCACATTAATGAGCTTCTCCTGGGCTCTACCACTGATTTTCTTTTTTGGTAGGCGGGGGGGTTGTTTCTTTCTTCCCCTCACTGTTGCCTGTTATTATTACTAGGATGGTGGTTTTTTCGTTTCCGTACATCTCCTAATATGTTGCTCTTGTTAGCTTATTCATTGTACACACACACACACACCACACCACCACTACCACCACCACACACAACATATACCATATATACCATACACACACCAGCACACACAACATATACATACACACACAGGCACACACACACACAACCACACCACCACACACACTCCCTACCATACAGACAGGGCCACTGATGTTTCTGATCCCTTCACTGATTGAGCCCAGGTGCCAGACAGAGTGATCCGTGGTTCGCAAGAGGCATGATAGTGAATGGGAGGTCACTGAAGTGCTGTCAAGAAAGAGTATAGCTTTACCTCTAGCTTCAGGAAGAACATTTTGCCCACCTGTTATAAGCCTTACAGTGCATTTTAAGATGGCAATAAATTCCACAAGGATTAAGTAGCAAGCACTAGGTTGGGCAATGGACCTCAAGTTGGGGGAAATGTGGCTCTTCTCAAGGGGGACAAATGTGAGACTGTCCTTGGAGGAAAATGAGTGGCACCACAGCACAGGTTGAGTGGGCTTCCGACCCAGGTGAATAACAAAAGGTAGACAGGAGGGCCTGGCAGGTGGGTAGATACAGACTTGCCTTATTTTCTTCATTGAATCCTTATCACCATAGGGATTGCTCCTGCACCTGAATAGCTTTCCATCCAGACCCTCTTTATTCCCCACACTGTGGGAAAGGCAAAGCTCCCTTATCTGTCGTACAGGATGCCCTGCTGGGTCACATAAATAGGTTTCTTTCCAGCCAGCACTCAACAGCAAGCAAAGGGAAGTGGCCTGTTTACTCCCTCCACAGTACAAAGAAGAAATCTGTTTTTACAGCAGTCTGTTGCTCAAAAAGAATAGAGTTCGATGACGGGTTGTTTTGATATTTGCTTTGATAAAGCAAGAATTGATACTTTCGAAACAATGAATTTGATGCAGAGAGACAGCAAAGGCCTTGTGTTGGAAGATAAGCTCAAAATAAACTCCCATACATTTCCTGGGTTTAGTAGGTGTTTACAAATACACTCTTGGTGTGGAAAAAATAGATGTAGCAGCCAGAGAAGGAAATTTTCCACCAGCCAGCAAAGCCTATTTTCTCCCTCATCCAGTCGTAGGTAAGCTTGGTTGCACCAAGTTTACAAAGCACATTTGCCTTCATGAACTCCACTATATTCTCTACTTTGGAGGTGATGGCCTTGTCTCCACCAGAGTAGATCACCATTAAGACCTAGCTTAGCCTAAGCTGCCTGTCCCTCCGTCCCTGTATCACCATGGCAACCTGCATATTTATTTGTCCCTTCATTAACTACCTTATATTGAGATATTTCCTCAGTTTTCTCCCATCTCAGCCTCTTATCTTTTCAGGCAAAGCCATCTTGCCTATTTATACTAACAATGCTCAATTGACCTGATTCTTAAGATCCTAAAAATATAGCAACAATTTAGAAATCCCACCAGTCTTTGTGTTTTGAGAACCAACTGATTGCAAAGGACCTCCTTCCCAGAGGACTCAGGATGAAGCTCCCACAGACAACCCCTTTACTTAGGAAGGACAAGGCTGGATGCAGCCCCTTCAAAGGCTTGTCTTCTGCCTCATTAATAGTTAGATGGACTGCTTTTCTCCAGAGATGAATCAGAACAAAAGGCCTGTTAAAGAAATCTGGTTTAGATTCTGTCTTTCCTTAAGCCTCTGTTTCTGACAAAGCCAGCATGTAGTTCCTGCCTCCACACAGGGCACAGCAGCAGACTCTCTGATGTGCTGGGTCACCATGCCAGGCCCTCATCCTCTTTCCCACACTTGCTTCTCTCTAGCCTTATTTAGCCACTTCCAGAGACCTTGCAGCAGAGACCTTGCAGATCTTGGGTCACAGTGTTCCTACCACGACATCAGTCCCTCTCCTCTACTACCCACTGTGGATGTTTTTGATAATTGTGAAATTCATTCTAAATTTTATTTTCTTCCTGAGGGCTACTGTCATTCTTGGGGCCACCACATCCTAGAGAGCCTTAGGTTACTGAAGTTTGATTCTTTCAAGGTTTTAGGTTTATAATTACTTCAAATAGGTAGAGAGTACCTATTTGTCATGAGTTTTGTAAAAAAAAAAAAAAAAAAATTAACCAAACCCCTAAGTTTATCCATATTCTTTTACTTTCCATTTTAATGTATTTACTTATTCCTTTACACCTCTATCACATTCCCTTCCTTCCACCTTCCCCCCAGACCCTTGACACATGTCTGCTTCCCTTTCTCGTCTGAGAGGGAAGAACCCCCTACCTCGGGTACCAGCTCACCCTGGCACATGAAGTCACTGCAGGACTAGGCACATCCTCTCCCACTGAGGCCAGACAAGGCAGCCCAATTTTAGGGAAGAGGATCCACAGGCAAGCAACAGAGTCAAGGAAAACCCTGCTCCAGTTGTTAGGGAAACTGCATGAAGACCAAGCTGCACATCTGTTACATACGTGTGGCAGGGGTTTTGGGTAGCTAGGTCCTTCCCATGTTGTATGGACTTTGGTTAGTAGTTCAGTCTCTAGGAGCTTCCAAGGGCACAAGTTAGTTGAGATTGTTTGTCTTCCTGAGAAGTTTCTATTCCCTCCAGGTCCTCAGTCCTTCTGCCAACTCTTCCATAAGACTCCTTGAGCTCTGTCTAATGTTAGCTATGGGTCTCCACATTTGCTTTAGTCTACTGCTGAATGGCACCTCTCAGAGAACAGTTACATTAGGCTCCTGTCTGCAAGCATTCCATATTTTTATTTATGCTAATTATCCCAATCCAAAGACTATTTTTAACCAATTTCACTTCTTGTGCAGTATAGTAAAAATATAATTAGTAATCTCATAAAAATAAATAAATTAGAACATTTGTTGCCTTAAGAAACAAATCATACAGGGCTGGGGAGAGAGCCAGTTATGAGTTATGAGACTGAACTACCAACCTAAGTGCATACAACATGGGAAGGACCTAGCCATCCCCAGACCCCCACCACACATATGTACTAGATGCGCAGCTTGGTCTTCATGCAGTTCCCCAACAACTGGAGCAGAGGTTTTCCCTGACTCTGTTGCCTACATGTGGATCCTGTTCCATAACTGGGCTGCCTTGTCTGGCCTCAGTGGGAGAGGATATGCCTAGTCCTGCAGTGACTTCATGTGCCAGGGTGGGTTGGTACTCCAGGTGGTGGGGGGTGGCTCCTCCCTCTCAACAGAGAAGGGGAGGCAGAAATGTGGTGAGGGCTGTGGGTGGGGGCTGTGAGGAGGGAGCTGTGATAGAGGTGTAAAGGGATAAGTAAATAAATTAATGGAAAATAAAAGAATATGTAGAAACTTAGAGGTTTAGCTATTCTTTTACAACAAGTTATGAGCACTTGTTGCTCTCATAGGAGACTGGGATTTGATTCATAGCACCCATATGGTGGTTCAGGACCATCTTTAACTCTACTTCCAAGGGATTCATTGCCCTTTCGACCTCTGTGGGCACGGGGATGCATGTGATCCACATACATACATTTACACCAAACACTTATTCACATAAAACAAATCAATACACCTAAAATTTATGAAAGATAATTCATACAGATATTTTCAATGATAACTCATATAGTTAATAATAGATCATATGGTCATATAAAAATTATATATATTATATATTAATATCTATGTATAATGTTAATATAGTAATTAATTAATATATTATGTAGAATATAAATTATGCATAATATAATTAATTATATATGTATATATATTAATAAAGCTTTCAGCTAACTATGGCTGATTGAGCTGACATAGGGGACATGCTGGCTCATGCCTATCATCTTAGCTTTTGGGACGCTGAGGTGGGAGCCTTGCCTGGGTTGTGCCCTGAAATCTGATTAAGCAAACAAACACAGATGGCAGAATGAACTTGTGCGTTTAGCTCATCTTTACTTAAATTGCCATTAACATAGAACAAATTACTATTTTTTAATGATCGACACTATAGGACAAAGAATGCCTGTGAGGAACTGGTGCATTTGAGACATAGTGGGAGATTTGGGGAGTTAGCCAGATGGCCAAGTGGTGCTGGCCCAACAGAGCAGAGAAAGCAAACTCGGAAGAAACTTGTCAATAGACCTCACAAACTCCTGAGGGTGCCCAGGAAATAGAGTACCCCTGAAAATAAGGCAAGGGGCCAACAGAGTACTCCATGGAAGTGTTTAAAGGAGCCGATCCACATCCAGATAGCCTCACAGCAAAAGGACACTTTAGTACCTAAAGCTTAGAAGGACAGAGGAGCTTTAACCAATCCCAGCTGAGGTCAAGACCAAGGCTGCAAATGGACAATGTGAAAAATCTACATCCTAAACTGAAAAAGAAATCACTCAGTCCCACATACTTGCTGCTCTTTCCCATTCAGCCCACAGAAACCTGGCAGTCCACCCTTTCTCCTAGTCAGGAAATGGAAGAGTCTTTCCTGGGACGTGCATCACTCAAGGTAAAAGATCTGGCTACCACGATAGCCTGGCCTCACCACAGCCAGAGCCATGAATTTGTGAGATAACACCAACCCTACCAGGAGCACAATTCCTAGACTTGCAGAACATCAAAGCAGTAACCTTTTTACACCTGAGGAGTATTCATCAGCCAATAGTCAGTATCAATTTGTTCTCTTCTTTCAAACAAGAGGACAGGTCTGTAGAAAACTCAGAACTGAAATCTAGAATTGACATCCTCCAAAAGATAATAAAATATACCATAGCTGTAAAGAAAAGAAAAAACAAGATAAATACACACTCACCACCAAGAATAGAAAAAAAATGCAATATTTGTGTTCCCCCATACCCCAAAGGGAAAGGAGCCATCATGTTAGAGAAAACTCCATTAAAGAGTAAAAAGAGACCAAAAAAATGAAGAAATTAAACATTCGAATAATAGTTTTTAAAGGTAAATGCCAGAGAAAATATTGGAAGGAATTTGATATTGTGTAAGGTAAGAAAAAAAAACCTGGCTAGTGATTATGGTTTTCAAAATGGATGGGCCATAGAGCTCTCAGCTGAGAATATGGGAAAAGACCTGTGGCAAGCACAACCATATGAATTAATGAACAGCAGAAGATGCTTCCAGGAGAATTACAGATGGAAATAGAGCAGAAGTCACGTGAAAGGTCAGGGATTAAAGGATCACCAGACTTAAGGCTATATTAGAAGCCTAACAATGAAGCCTTCAAAACGCTGGGACACCAACTGCCAATCTACTGATTTCTTCCAAGTGGGAGAATACATTTCTCAGCTTGTGTGCTCTTAATAAATCAAGAAAGAAAAACACATGGTATCCAGAAAATGTCAGGGAAGACACCTAGGGAAGACAAAAAGGAATTCAAGGTGAGTGGAGGAGGGATGATGGGTCACAGAAGCTCAGCAGGACAGGTAGATAAATGATCGTTTTCAGGTAATATCCAAGGATAGGAGGTGAGGAGAAGGAGGAGGAGAGATAATGAGAGAATATAGTAGTGACAAAAGCAGAAACAAAAGTTCTCTAGGAATGAATAGGAACTAAAATAACGCAGAGCTCCACATCAGGAAAGCTTCTTGGATTGTGATCCCTTAACATTACTGCCTTGGTATATTCCTTACAACGTGCCCCCGAGTGACAAGATTCATTTCATGTCCAGTGTAAACAGAAAGCAGGAGGAGGATATAAGGAGAGCTATAGAGAAAGACAGCCTGTGCTTCCATGAGATCTGTCTCCCACTGACACAGAACCAAGAAAAGTAAAGAACCATGGAACCACAGACGATAAGCAACAAGGAAATCCAGCCAGGGCACGTTAGAAATAAACATCTATGCAGGGGGCTTCTAGACTGTCAGGAAGTGAGGTAGCACTCGGCAGCAGGCATTGTGGAAGCAAAGACAGAAGAATTTGCATGATGCCCTGGATGAAGGGAAAAAGACCATTTGGTGATGGTGGTTATAAAGGTGGTAAGATTCTGGTTATCCAGAGCAAGATGGACAGGGATGGCAGGTAAACTGGGCTGCACGATTAGAACAGTCACTGTCACTGAGTTCTAGTCTCTGGCAAGTTACAAGATTTCTAAAATCTATATTTTCTCTACTTGGTAATTGCACAGAGTAACTGTCTGACTCACAGTGTTTGGAGGGAATGAAAGGTGACACATGAAACCTCTCTTGACAAAGAACAATCTAGTAAGGCACTGTGATGCTGTTACTACCAGGATTACATCACTAATTGGAACAGGCTTCTTCAGCTCGACTGCATGCATTCTGAAGAAGAGACTCTCGTCTCATTCTCCTCTCAGTATCCCAGTGTCTGGCACGTGGTGAACAATATTGACACCATGTTGAGGAATCCATGGAGGAAGGCACTAGAGTCTGTTGATGAGAGAAGAAATCCATGCTCCTAACTTAGTTGGCTCTACACGCTGATGGGAGCGACTAAGACATTGTCTGTTTACTAAATTGCTTATTGATGAACAGAAATGTTAAAGGAGGTAATGAAAGTGAAACATAAAGACATGGCGATGACAGAAAAAAGAACTCTACACCAATATCTACACAGGTGTGTTCACCACTGAACTACAAGTCACTTAGAATGCCTCAGGATACAGCTTATTACAATGTACATAATATATGATAGGTGAGATTCTTTTGCTGAAGAGAAAAAAAAAAAGGTCTTATTCTTTGAAGGGTTTGTCTTAGTTAGAGTTTCAATTGTTATGATAAGCACCATGACCTAAAAGCAAGTTGAGAGGAAAGGGTTTATTTGGCTTACACTTCTATATATCAGTGTTCATCACTGAAGGAAGTCAGGACAGGAGGCAGGAGCTGATGCAGAAGACATGGAGGATGCTGCTTACTGGCTTGCTTCCTATGGCTTGCCCAGCCTTCTTTCTTATAGACTCCAGGACCACCAGCCCAGCGTGCACTCTCCTCCATCAATTAGCAATTAGGAAAATTGCCTGTATGCTTGCCTACCAACCCAATCCCATGGAGGTTTCCTCCTTGCAGATAGCTTGGGCTTGCGTCAAGTTGGTTTAAGAATCACCCATCACGGGGTTCACATTTTCCTACATTTCCCTACAATCATACTCACATGGAAGCAGGTGTATTCACATGTGTGTAAATCTCCCTTTTCTCTGGCCCTAGAATTCTATTTCAGCCCATTCTCAGCAATCACCCAAATATCATATTCATGAGAGCTGTTAAATCGAAAATCTAGTAGCTGAACTGAGCAAGGTTTCTAGGGTTTTCAAGTATTAAAAGATAAAATCAGCAGTTCTCCGGCTGTATTTATTATGTGGAGAGAAATCCCCTAAATCACCAGAAGAAAACGCCGTTGAGAGTATTGGAAGCCAAGCCTGCTGTAAATAGAGCATCAGATTTGACCTCAATTCTTCCTCCTTCTCTTTCCAAGTACCTATTATAGTACATATTTACGCCAGATGATCTTCTTCATGACATAAGGAATAAAATTAATTGCAGTTGGCTTCTGAGATACATTATCTAATGGCTGCACAGCCTTCCCATCTCAGGCCACACTCGTCTCCAATGTAACTGTGCATCATCTCCACTCACTCCCTTCAGCCAACCTGGGCATGCGGCTTGCATTGACAAACAGGATATCTAGAAGGAATAGCTCAGTTCTAGATTCCAGACCTCACCTCAACTGATCTGGTAGCTTTTGCCCCTTCTTTCTTAGAATCATGTAGCCATCATTCCACAAAGAAACCAGATATACTGCCTAGAAAATCTTGATGTGGTGACATACATCTATAACCCTAGCACCTAAAAGCCTGAGGCAGGAGGATTGCAATTTCGAAGCCGGTCTGTAGCTACACAGTATGACCTTGCCAAACAAACAGACAATAATAAAATCACTGATACAGAGGTCCAGCTCTCCAGCTGCTACAAGTGAGCTCACCTCACAACCAACACTATACCTGAATGCAGCGATGTGAGAAAAGCCATGCAAAACCAGCAAAGAACCACTCAACAGAGCCACAGACTCACAAGGAATCTTCACTCACTGCTACTATAAGCCATTAAGTTTTGATAGAGTTTATGGCACCAAAATCACAACAAACCACACATTGTTACCTGGAAGTAGAGACCCACCATAGGATAGCTATGCCTTTGAAACACATGGCCTGGGCTTTAGTTCAGGTGGGGGTGGGGGACAAAAGCTAAAAGACAGTGGGAAGGCTGCTTTTTAGAGTAGAAGTGTGGGAAGGAGACTGGCATTCAAAGCTTTGGAAAGCAATCCATTTATGGAATGATGGAACACTTACAAGACTATTTTCTGAGATGCTGCAGAGCATCGAAAAACGTTACCTAATGAGTTCGAGGATCTGGCAGAAAGTTGACAGTGTCAATTGGCACGCTGCTGTGTATGATAAATTATGTCAAGAGAGAGATGAACTAAAGAAGGAAGATTTCAACTTGTGAGTATAACTTAAAGAGAGATAAATGGGCCCCGAATTTGTTGAGTTGGAAAAATGAACTGTTTTCATATTCTCAATCTGTCCTGAAGGCAAATGAATGATCAGTGTGCAATGCGGCCTAGACATGAAGAGCAAAACAAGAACGTGGTTCTGAGGCTTTCCTTAAAACCCTGGGAATGCTTAAATGATACCCAACAGACGGAGAAACTCAAGGTATTCCCACACAGCAGATACTTATCTAATGGTGATATCTGTTCCTCAAACACAGTTCATGCGGCTGATGAAGCCTGTGACAAACACTGAGAAGACACAAGACACTCAGAGGTTTTCAGGAACTCCGTATTGACAAAATACTATAGATGGGATAAAAACAGACAAAGTCTAAAGTGAAGAGAATCCTTCCCCTAACCCCTGTATCCACTATTTGATGGAAGAAGACTGAGAACACTATCCATTTTCCAAATCATTACTAATTTTTATGGGTTTTTTAGTTTCATTGAGATATAGTGAATCAATGCACTCACATTAGACTTTTATTTTTATTTGATTTAATTGTTTGTTTGCATGTATGTATGTGCACCAGATAAGTCCCTGGTGCACACAGAGACCAAAGGAAACACTAGATCCCTAGGAACTGATGTGGGTGCTGGGTACTGAACCTAGGTCCTCTACAAGAATATGGAATTTTCTTAACTACTGAGTCATCTCTCCAACCCCATCTCTCAGAGAGAGAAAGAAACAAAGGTCATGGGATAGAGCAAATCTCGAAGAGAATAATAAATGAGAAAATCACTTTAACAGATTAGAAACAAGTTCATATTAAACAGCACCTTCTGCCTCTACAGCCAGGGATCATACTGTGACCAGTGAGATTTCAGGACTGCTGGAGACTATGGATTGCCTTGTGCTGCCAGCTCATCCCTGTCTTGATTACAAGTTTCCACTGCATTATTTACATGAGAGGATAATGAAAAAATGGGAAGAGAGAACATGGCATCTTAGTGCACAGATCTTAAGAGTGATGGTTTCTGCTGTCTTTGGCCTCTTAGAAAGTTCCCTTGAAAACCCAGCCACTGAAGAAACCTGGCAGGAAAGAAAAGTCCAAAGATTCACCCATTCCAGCTGAACCCATTGTCCAAATGACACACCCCTTGCTTCCAACTGAATACATCTGTCAGAACAGGCTCACATAAATCCATGGAAAAACATTGAAATCAGCTCTCAGAATTATTAAGAAATAACATATTTTTGAGACAGTAAGCTTTTGTTGGTTCTTATGCAACAGTGAATAGAGGGATGGCCATTGTTCTCTGAATACTTGAAATTTATTAGGAAAGAGGAACGGCCACTTAAGGATCCATTCAAGGATGCTTTTGTTATGTGTTGTAACAGATTCAGCAGTAAGATGGGGTGGACCAAGGTGATAACTCAGTTTTGTCTAAAAACACTGAGGAGTGCCTAAAGTAAAGACAATTTCTATATTAAATCTTGAAGAGTGTTTAAATTAGGGAAATTATGAGCAGAAATCTAGAATGTTCTTGAAAGCATAGATGACTGTTGCATTCCTTTATTGTTGCTACATTAGCCAAAATACCTGAGTCTGCATGCTTTGAAGAGGTTTGTTTGACTCAGTTCTGGAGACATCAGTCTGAGCAGAACAGTGCAGACCTCTGCAATGACCTCGCTTGTTGGTAGAGAAGCAGAGACGGAAATGGCTGGATATAGAAGTCAAGGACATGAAGTAGCCTCTCCATCACAACTTGCTTGTAAGAAAAGATGAAGTTTCTCTGTAAGACCAGTGTCCCGTAGAACCCATGACTGGAGTTTCCTTTTGCTAAGCCTCCACCTTTTCAAAGGTGCCATGCCACAGCCACAATGGGACCTGTAGGGACAAGCTGTATTAACAGTCATGTGTTCACTTATTGATTATTTGGAATGTGAAGTCTGTCCTTCTGTTCCCAGAAGAAAATGACAGCTGCCTTATCCCCTGTTTTCCCATTGTCTCCAGCTTGCTTCATTTTCACTCTTTGATAAGAGAAATCATATGAAAGTGGGATGGGAGGATTGACACCAATTGAAGGCTCTGAGAGTCCCTAAGGCTTATACGGACCTTACCCTAGAAGAACAGACTTTCAAAAGAGAGATGACTCCAGATAGCGGTTCCTCTTCCATACTTTACCCAGGGTGAACACCCTTAGGATGATAGTTCCAATTCACAGTCAATGTGTAGCTTCTCCTTCTTAGGTGATCAGGACTTGAAGCTTAGCAAACAGCCATACCATACCCCCTCCTCCGTACCTGCATATTACACAAGAGCATCTTGCTTATGAAAATATGAGTAGAACACACCACATGTGGGAGAGCTCCATCATTCATCCAACATTTCCCTAATTAGCACCTGATAGTGTTTTCCCATGGTTGTTTGTCTTCTTGTGATCCAACAGAGAACTGAAACTAAAGATTTTTATTCTCCTTCTAGGAGTTTATATTTTAGTGGCATTGAAATTAGGATAAAGAAAGGACAACTGTAAAGAGTAGATTAAGCAAGCTAATGAAAAGGTGGTATTTTAGAAAAGCACAGAACAGAATCAGAAAGTAAAAGGCACAGTAGACATTGTAGTGCTAAGCCAGGTGGTCAGGGGAAGCCTCACTGAGACTGTGATACCAGAGATATTGACTATATCAGATATGGCAAATGAACTTCTAACATAAGTCCACAATGAGGAAAAAAGAATAATTGAAACTAAAATGAAATTTCTCTTTTTAATAACTCAGAATATTTCATGTTTGGAACGTTAAGAAGCTGATAAAGGAGTTAAGTCTGGCAAGCAGAACTGCATTGTTATAGAAGTCCTCATCATTATAATAAGAAACAAGAGAGCAATCAATGATTACAATATGAGAGCTTGTCCCTGACACAGAGAAATGCTCAACTTAGAAAATTTAGTGTGGATTATGTCTCACGAAAATAAAATGTCTTGATAGCACAAATAGGGAGCAATTTCCAGTACTTGGCAAGAAGAAGAGGAGAAAGAGGATGAGTCAAAAGAAAATGTGTTAGCATCTAGAAGCAACCAACCTGGTCACCCAAAAGCAGTCTGTGACAAAACCATATTGTTCTGGGTCCTTAGAAACAGAAGTTCTGGGAGGTAGCTAGCAAATGAGGACAGATCCAGTCAGGTCCCCCCTGTGTGAGGACACAGTAAAAGCATTCACTCAGCATTCTGAGGGAATGAGCTGTTCATTCCTGAGAAAAGGATGCATTCCCTAATCCGCTGTTGGAAATTCCAGCTCATTGAATCCAGAAGGAAAGAATTTTAAGTATCCATGGAAACAAGAATGGGATACACTGGATAAGAAGACATGACCATAGGCCTATAATCCTAGTACTTGGGAAGTTGAGGCAAGGGAGTTGCTATGAATTCATGGTTACCTTAAAGGACATACTAAATGGTCTAGCCAGGGCTACAGAATAAGACTAAGCCAAGAAGAAGAAGAAGAAGAAGAAGAAGAAGAAGAGGAGGAGGAGGAGGAGGAGGAGGAGGAAGAAGAGGAAGAGGAGAAAGAGGAGGAGATGCAAATTTGAAAAAAAATTTAAGAATCAAAATGATATAACAAATTAAAACAGAGCAAATATGGCTTTTAAAAAATTAAGAAACTAGAGCACAGAACTGAAAAGCTATTCCATAAATCTACTAATAAAGATAGCAATATAGAAAATATATAAAGGAAAAGTTAAATGTTGTAGAAATATAATGAGAGATTCTGATAATAGGTTAATGGGAGTTTCATATGATGATGACAAAAATACTGAGAACAATCCAGTAGCTAAAGAAATAATGGAACTTATTTGAGAAATTAAAGGAATTTGTGAGTTCTGTGACTGGAAGTCTAAATATGAGTTTACTCATTCTTTTTTTTTTATTGGAAATTTTATTTATATTTCAGATGTTTTCCCCTTACCCCCTTTTCCCCTGTCCCTCCAGGAACTCCCTATCCCTTCCCCCCTCCATTCTTAAGGTCCTTAAAACCAACTGTGGGCCCTCAGTGAGCTCTGTATCCTGGTGTCTAGTAAACATGCATCATGCAGTAAATGCTTTTGAAAAGCTGAACAAAATAATGAGAATATATATATATATATACACACACATATATATATATATATATATATTATATAATATATATATATGTGTGTGTGTGTGTGTGTGTGTGTGTGTGTGTGTGTGTGCGCGCGCGCGTGTGTGTGTGTGTGTGTGTGTGTGGAGAGAGAGACAGAGAGACAGAGAGACAGAGGAGACAGAGAGAGAGAAAGAGAGAGATAGAGAGAGAGAGAGAAAGAGGAGAGAGGGCACCAAGAAGCAGTAAAAAGTAAACAGAGCAACTTCACAGAGCAGCAGATTTAAAGGCACAAGAGGAAAAGCAAATCAGGAACACAAATCAGGCTATAAATACCCTTTGTAAAGACATACCAAAATGCAAACAATACCTTCAAATGTTAAGGAAAAATCATTTTGCTATAGAAATATACTCATGGCTAACATTATTTAAGAGGAATCATATTTTCTAACACATCAAATTTATCCATTACTTTCTTGGCCCCTACTTCAGCAAGAAGGGAGGTGAGCCCAGAGAGAGGATTATGGGTATCATATTTATCAGTGAGCAAACCTTGAGAAATTTGAAGAAGCAAAAATTTCAAATAACAACAATGACAATAATAGCAGCCATTGAAGACATAGTAGATCTAGAACACAGGCAGTGAGGACTGTAAAGACAGAAGAGTTCAAAATAAATTAAAGTCTAGAGTCTTCTTTCTCTTCTTGCTCTCCTCCTCCTCTTCCTCTTCCTCCTCCTCTTCCTCCTCCTCCTCCTCCTCCTCCTCTTCCTCCTCCTCCTTCTTCGAATGAGAACATAAAAGTTGACTGGTTTTGTAATTTCAGAAAAAATATGTTGTTAAGATAGCCATACTAAAATGTTGGAAATATCCATAGAAATAAGTAACTTCTAAACTGGAAGGGTAGAAGTAAAGTTGAGAAATGAAATGTGATCAAACCCTCAAAAAGCCCCACATTAGGGCTGGAGGTATAACTCTGAGATATAGCACTTCCCTGCACAAAGCCCTTTTCTCAACACACAGAACTGAAGACAACACAATATAAAAGTGCTTGAGTACACTTTATGGGGGCTAATAAGAAACGGGCATTGCCTGTGGGAGTAGAGACTAGAGCAACATTCTAGAAAACAATTGAACAACGTGTGACACAAATCATAAAGCTTTCATTGTTCATGAATTGAATTTCTTGGAGTTTCTATAGAAGAAAACTTGAAAATGATGAAAAAAAATATATATATAAAGATGTTTCTTATCATTACTTTGTAAGTAACAAATGGAGATTGCCTGATGTCTGGCAGTAATTTAGTTTAAGATAGCTTAAACTGCTCCTGGATTCAGATATTGAAGCTCAATGGTCAGAGTGACAGTACAAAGAGCAGAGTCCTAGAAGCAACCAGCACTTGAGAGCCCCTTCTTTCATGAAAAGAATAAGTAGAAACACCAGTCTAGGAGACCTCGCTAGTATCTGGCTCATTTGCCCATCCACACTCTACCATGCAAGGACACCATACATCTTTCCACAGCATGAGGCAGCAAGCCTCGCCTTGCAGATGCTGTTGCCAGACAACCCTGTTGCCTAGATATTTCCCCAAGAAATGTCAGAAATGAGTTTCCTCTCTTCATAAGCTACCCCATAAGCTTGGGTGTTTTGTTGTAACACCAAAGTCTGGCCCAATAAAAACAAATATTCAGCAAGTTATTAAAGTAACACTGTTATAATTTTAAGTGAACAATAGAGGAATAAAAGCACTGACAATGATTGAACACTAAGTACAAATCTAAGTACAAATCCAGCCAGATAGAAGGAAAACTCCAATTGAAAGAGGTTAGCCACACCCAAGAAAACATAAGGAGTAAAGTAAAATAACTTTGGACCAGTAAAATCAAAAAAGGGAATAAGCACCACTTCAAAATAGCAGCCATCAACAAATGCTGAACACTGGTATTTCTCACCACAAATGGTCTCAATCCCTAACAAAAAGACAGAGGCTTACAGATGGGGCATGAAAACAGAATCTATCCTTCTGTTGTATCCATAAAACAGACTTTAACATCAGGATAGACATTATCTCAGGATGAACAGTTGGGAAAAAATAATTCCAGCAAATGGACCTAAGAAGCAAGCTGGTGTAGCCATTTTCATAGTTGACAAAGTAGACTTCAAACCAAAACTAATCGGAAAAAATACGAAAAATCATCAAAGGAAAAATCTACTCTTGCAATTCCCAACATCAGTACACCCAAGTTTGTAAAAGAAACACTACTACAGCTTAAGCAACATATTGGTCCTCACACACTGACGGTGGAAGACTTCAGTACCAACTCTAGCCAGTAGACAAGTCAATCAGACGAAAACTAAACAAAGAAATGATGGGATAACTGACGTCATAAATCAAAAGGGCCTAACACACATTTACAAAATATTTCGCTTAAACATAAAAGAACATATCTTCTTAGTACCACATGAAACGCTCCAAAAGTGAGCATATACTAGACACAAATAAACAAGTCTTAACAGATACAAGAAAATTGAAATAAAACCCTGAGTCCTATCTGACCACCATGGATTAAAGTAGGATATCAGCAACAGCAGAAGCAACAGAACGCTTACAAACTCAGAGAAACTGAACAACTCATTACTGAATGAAAAGAAGGTTAAGAAAGAAACAAAATACTTTCTAGAATTGAATGAAAATGAATACGCAGTGCACCAAAACTTATGGACACAATGAGAAGGTTCTAAGAGGCTAGTTTGTAGCACTAAGTACCTTCATCTAAAAAAAAAAAAAAAAAAAAAAAAGTAAGTTGGAGTAATCTTCTACCTCCAACACACCTGAATGCTCTAGAACAAATAAATCTATAACAACACAAACAAACAGTGGAAGGAAATGATCAAGGAACAAGAACAAAATAAACTCAAGTCAGTCAAAGAACAAGCAAGGCAATAAACAAAGTTCCCGTGAACACTCCCTGATCACTGTTTCTAAGGGCTATCAGGATGATCAAAGTATCTGAGCCTACTTCCCTGTCCTAGCCCAAAGTCATTTTCATGTCTGAAGCCTACTTCCTTGTTCTAGCCTAAGATTTAGATTCCTGCCTGAAATTACTTCTTTGTTCTAGCCTAATGTCAGATTCAAAACCTATTTTCAATAAAAGGAAAAAAATAACAAATAAAACAGAGATAATAGCAGCTTCTCAGACACTGTCATGAAGATTAACTAAAACATTGGGACACGTGGACATACAGGTCCAAGACTATTATTGATGCTAGTGCCCTCAACCCAGAATGACCCAGGTTGTTATTCCAAGAAGAACAATATTTTAAACTATAGCATAATGCATTCAGCGTGGAATACTAGTGACCGGAAGAAACAGAGGCAAAGAAAATGATAAGAAGCAGGAAGAGAATGGGCCAACAAAGAAGAACACATCACCTTAAAACCTTCACAACAAAATTTAGCCTCCTTTATTTTCTTGCCTAATGTTACAGTTTGCAGTAGAGCAGCGATAACTTCAGTTGCTTTATAGTACACTCACAATAATGGCTTCTGAGTTTGATTTACAGCCTCCACTAAACATGGCCACTTAATCATCTCTAGCAGCTGCTTAAGGCTCTGTATATCACCGTTCAAGAGTGATTATCTGGGAACCATATTTAAAGGGCAAGAGAGCTGCTGGTTTGGATATTGAGGAGGCTCGGTGCTCTAGCTGAAACCATGGGGTTTCTTCAGTTTGACCTGTCTTTTTCAAGTAGCCAAAAAGTGCTGTGCAGGTTTCTTGAAAATCTGAAGCACTCCAACATAGGACTAAAGAGCAACACATGCATTCAAGTGACTGCTACAACTCCTGGAAACTCTCCAAGGGAATGCAGGACACCATGATGAGCAAAGCTCTTTCTATGTCCTTTCTTTTAGTGACAGGGTTTTTTCTTAAGTGCTCACACTGGACTCAGCAAGATGACGAAGTTAAAGGGTTCTACTGTAGAGCCTGATCCCCAGAACCTACATGATGGAAGGAGAAAACTGATTCCCAGAATCATTCTCTGATCTACACACACACACATACACAACACAACACACACACATAACCACATCACACACACACACACAACACACCACACATACACACACATACACACATACACCACTACACACACAGGGCAAGGGGAGAAACTCACACAGACACATACCATAGTACATACATTTATAAACATACACAAACAAATAAATATAAATAAAAATTTTTAAATTATATTCTTGTGTTGATTAATATTTTTTCTAGGTTTGACACAAGTTAGGGTCATCTAGGGAAAGGAAAGTTCCATTGAGAGAATGTTCCCAATCAAATTGGTCTTTAGGCAAACCTGTGGGGCATTTTGCTTTATTAATGATGGGTGTGAGCCTTCATATATATTGTGTGTGTGGGGTGTGTGGTGTGTGTGTGTGTGGTGTGTGTGTAGGGACCAGCCCATTTTGAGCTATATAATAAAGCAGATTGAGCAAGCCATAGAGAACAAGCCAGTAAGTAATGTTCCCCCATGGCTTCTTATTCCAGGTTCCTTATTCTGGGTTCTTGCCTGTGCCTCCTTTCAGGAGGAATTATGATAATTAAGTATAAGCCAAGTAAAGCTTTCCCTACCCAGTTGCTTTGTCTTGGTGCTTTTCATCCCAACAATGAAAAGCAAACTTAGACAGGATTAATGAAAGCCCTTTTTCAGAGGGCAGATCATTCCAAATAGAGGAACTGACACTAAGTTTCCTCAAGTTGCCTTAACCAGAACCTGCCTTCAACAGGAAGAAGTCATTATTATGCCCACACTCAAGAGTGTTTTATCTACAAGATGAGAATTTGAGAGGAGTAGTGACAGATGAAGACACTCTGTCAATCAAACTTTGTTCACTGAATTCTGACAACTCCTTAAGCTCAAATCCACTAGCCTTTGTAAGTGCTTCCCATGGGACACAGACACCAACGTCTTCCTGGGAAGTAGCACTCTGTTTACACAGACATGATTGTTGTACTATCTCTAAACTCAGACCTATGGCTCTCTCATCCATTAGTTTACATGAGATATGACTTCTGCCAGACTTAGAGGTGTTGACAGCAAAATCCTCTGAGCATATGACTACTGATTACAATGAAAGTGGTGGGTTGTGTCTGTGAACAAGTACTTGTGTAGGAAGAGATTTGAATGAGACAGGGAATCGCTTGGTCAGCTAGTGTGACAAGCTACATTTAAAAAGCATCAGTGATGTCATATTATAAGCCCTTCTAATTTCACTCCTTCGTTAATCAGTAGCTTTTAGGAATTGCATAATACATTTTATTGTCTTTCAGTTGAATGGGAAATTTTATTTTGGACACTTGAGGCTCTGAATTACATCGAAGTAAGAAAACTTTCTTAACTGTGAAAAAAGATAAGAAGCTGCACTGTGTGAGAACCTCTTCCTGTGCACCTTATCTCATCCCAACAGCTCTGCTCAGGCATGCTATTGTTACCAAATAAGGACACTGAGCAGAAAGTATAGCTTTCTAAGCCAAAGACAGGCAAGCCAAAGAGCTGAAATTCTGATGTCACTGAAAATCTACACAGGAATACTTACTTAATAGTTCAAAGGAATGGATAGGTGAAGTTGGTCCCTATTGTTGGCTCAGATTGAGGTCATTTTTGTTTTGTAATAATTTTCAAGTAATATCAAATTTCCTTTACTAGACAATGGGTTTTTGAAGACGAAAGTTGTTTTATTCTTCTGTTGTCATGGTTGACTTTGTTAAGTATTATTGCCAGAGATTGGGTATGATGGCCAAAGTTGATAGTCAACTTGACATACCTGAGTAGAGGGAATACCAACTGAAGAATTGCCCTGGTCAGATGACCTATGGCCATGTCTTTGAAACATTATCTTACTTATTGATTGGCATAGAAGGCCCAGCTTCCTGTGGTTAATATTAACTCTAGGAAGGTGTGCCTTGGGCTGTTTAAGAAAGATAGCTGCGGAAGGCAGGAGAACAAGGATATCATATCCTCATTTTCAACACCTGAACACTCATCTTCTTCACATGACGTGCCTAGAGGGATGACTGGGGTACTGCTGGGAGATGTGGTTCTTGAATAGAGCCCAGGACAGGAGGACTACATTGGGACCTTCAGGAAGTACATCAGGCCAGACAATTGCAGCTATTCTGGTTGCTATAGAATGCATGAGGAATGCATTCTTACTTATCACATTAAAGAATACCAAGTCTAAGGGTGGGTAGATGCTCAGTCAGTAAAGTGCATGCTAGCAAGCTTATGAACCTGGGTTCAGTACCCAAAGCCCAAATAAAAGCCAGGCATATTAATTCATTTCATAATCCTAGTGCTAGACAGTAGAAGACAGGCAGATTCATAGAGTTCACAGCAAAGCCAACCTAACGAAGAAATAAACTCCAGGCTAAGTGAGAGGCCCTGGAGAGTAATCCAGGAAGACCCCGAATGCTGACCTCTGACAGAGAGAGAGAGAGAGACAGAAGAGAGAGACAGAGAGACAGAGAAAGACAGAGAGAGACATGAGAGAGAGACAGAGAAGAGAAAGAGAGACCAGAGAAGACAAGAGAGTACAGAGACAGAGACAAGAGAGAGACAGAAGACCAGAGAGAGAGACAGAGAGAGAGAGAGCCTTGCAGAAGCTCCAATGGTATTTTTGAAACATCTAATAATGCCAAGGCTGAGTAATTGGTTCCAGATGTCTTTGGAATTAACTTGGAATGGAAGCTGTAAGCCTCAGCTTTTCCATGGGTGACTCACATTGCTCCCTGAAGAAGACAGCACCATCTCCTCCCAAACCCCTTTCATCACCATCCGTAAGTTAGTGATGCTCCGTCTCCCCAACAGCACTTAGCAGTAACTGAGAAAATGCTCGGGGAAATGCTTCAGAAAGTAAGGCATTCGCAGCTGTACTTGGTGTGTGTGTGTTTTTTCTTATAGGGACTGGAACTGAAATAATATACACAATTTAATGAAGGCTCTTTCCTCAAGATAGCTGGCTTGACAAAGCAGAGCCAACCGGAGTCAAACCAGAAGAAAACAGACATGCTGTTTTAAAATGTTGATTTTATTAGCTATGTATTTTTATCTTCAGTGTGAGTTTCTAAAGCATTTCATTGGAATATAATTTACTTTGAGTAAATTACTGAGGTTTTGGTCCGTCTTTAAATTTTTCTCTACTTTCTCAGCTTTGTCTCAGCTCTGTGTCTTAAACTTTGCCTGGGACTTGCTAACCTGCAGTATAGACCATTTTTTGTTCTGTATTTCATGATGTAAGGAGAAGCAGCCTGCTGGATGTTTGGCCTTCTTCTTGTCCCTATGTTAGAAGGTATTAATCAAGCCCCTCACCAGCCTCATTTACTCTTTAGGAGTTATCCAAATTTAAGTGTTTCTTACAGTGCCTCGACTTTCCTGAAGAAACAATGTTTTAGGCTAGTTTTGAATTTGCTTGCTGATTTCTGAACCTTCAGCTGTGAGAGACAATGATATTGACGGAAGGATGTTCCCTACATTTCCATACATTCTGCCTTGAATACGTTCATCTGTTGTGGTCCCCTGTCCTAAAACTTGGGTCTGGAAAGCTGGTCTGCACAGTGTACTATGGATGGTGTATTATGGGACTTGGGTTGTCTGGAGTCCCATGATTGTTATTCTTACAACCTATGATCAACAATAAGAAAAGGCCTTTAAACCATGGATGTAAGAACAACAGAGCCTTCCACCCCAATATAATTTTGGAGTTATGGTCTATCACAGTTACAATTTTTACAGTTTTCCAAGTGGAAAACGTTGATAATTTTATAAAAGGTTTCTGTGTTTAGAGAGTACCCTTTTGATCCCAGTGCTTTACCTGCTCCGCTTATTTATTCTTAAGAAAGAAGTCCTTCTGCACATCAACCAGTGTAAACCTGTGGTCGCCACCCCTGCATGATAGGATTTCAACCACATCCTAAGGCGTGGACTTTCAGGAGGCTTCTGAAATTTAAGGTGGCCACCTGACTTCAGAGCTCATCATTCAATCTCTTCTGCCTCCAGGACTCTCCCAAGATTGGGTTTGTCCTTGCAGCAGCCTGAGAGGCCTGATGTCTGATCCAATTTCCACTTGAGAAATTGGGACTCTAGACAGTAAAACAATGGGGCCCAAGCTTAACTTTTGTTTTTGACTGAAGTGAAATCCGAAATCCGGGAATAAATAAGCACGTGCCTCTCTGCCTTTCCCTCTGCAGCACCAGGGTCCTGACAGCAAAGGCTCACATGCAGATTTACAGCTTAGGAAAAAAAAAAAAAGGCAAGAAATGGATTTTTCTTTAGGGATCTTAGAGGGGTCAGGTTGGGAAGTCTTGCTAATGCTGCTATGAGATAAGGTGAGCCATCAGAGGAATCATTGAGTAAGGGCATCGCCTTGTTCCCAATGCACATCAAGAGTGTGCACTAGAATAACGACTCTGTTAGCTCTACAAGTGCTGGCCATGTTCACTCTCTGAATGATTATATGGTTCTTTGTATTTAACTCATTCAGCTCAGCTTGGCAGTTGCAGAAAGACAGAAACTACACAGATTTCTGCTCTTGGAGCTTCCACCTCTGGGCACGACCAACTTGAATTCTGTTAACTCAATTGCTATCGTGCCTCTGCTGTGACCTGCTCCCAGCTGGTTTACTTTTCTACATGGGTCAGGTCAAGATGGATGAAATATTACATCATTTTAATAAATATTAATAATCATCTTACTCTCAGTAAACCTTTCAATTGAGATATTCAAATCACTGCCTGACCCTTTGACACCCCCAGAGAGACTCGATCACTTACAAGGCTGTGAGAATTTCCCTGGCCTTTTGGACCTCGTCTGGGAGGGTCTGTAGTGACAGGTATCTGGGGAAAACGAGCAAGGTGCTTTAGTCAAGTGGGTGGATTACTTGCATGTATAATCCCACTCTTGCTTTGAAATAGTGTCCTCCTGGATCCAGTTCTAATTTATTTGCCATCTGTCTGCCATTATTTTTGAAGTCAGATTTTTAAAATAGTAGTGATAATACCAGAAGCCAGTGTCTGCTGAATGCTTGTCATATGCCAAACAATGAACTTTAGCATGGCATTGCTATCTCCCACTCCACATAAAGGCATTGCTTGTATCCTCTACCTTACAGGAGAGGAACGAATCTGAAAGAGGCTACTTGCATATAACCACAAGTGGGATGTCATAGTCATGTTCAAACCAGTTTGTTTGCATTTGGTGTAATGCCAAGTGGATAGACTTATCAATACCACTTTGTCAAAAGCAAAATGGTTTGGATAAAATTGTATAGTTAGAAGAAAATTAGGTCATGGGACTATGAGAAAGAGGAGAGAAAAGAGATTATTGTTTTAAAAGTTGAGCAAATCGGGAGCCTATAAAGTGAATCTGAGAATCCCTTTTCATCCATTGGATGAGGCTGAATGGGCTTCTCACTCATGAGTCATTAGAGCTAGAATCTTATTTTACACATGAGGAATTCAAGGAACAGAGAAGGAAGGAACTTGTCCAAGGTTATCATAATCATAAACATTTTCATTATTTCCTCAGAGATTGGTTCCCTCTTATTTCTTCATGACATATTTGGGGATATATACAGAGCAAATCTTAACACGAAATAAAACATCTTACTATGGTTCATTTCTTTATATGAGCAGCAAAGCTCAGTGGTGCTCAGAGCACAGTCCGTCCAGATGGAAGCCTCAGAACACTGGCAATTTAGCACAATGACATCAGCATGATTTTTCTCCAGAATCATCAAAAATGTCTGGTGTCCAGAGCCAAAATGTGAGTGTACTATTCTTTGGAGTAAGACTGTTCCCTTCTGTTTAGATGTCGTATCTATGGCTCCTATGTCTCAGGAGTAATTATTGAGTAGAGGGTAGCATCTAGCCATTTATACACTGCGCCTTTTATTGGATCGTGACCTGCACATGGGTCTTCACTGACAAAGACCACATGTTCTCATCATGGTCTCAAGTACCTCAAACTCACACCTCTACATGCTTGTTGATGAAATGATGGGTGAATTAATGTAAAAATCCATCCATCTTTCTCATCAGTGGAGCAACGTAAAGTAAGGCTCACCATGAACTACCATGTGAACTTGATAAACATGATATCTATTCTACATCACTATTATTGATTCAGGTGAAGATCTGACTAACGTCTAGGCTGATTGTGTGGAGACATTTGTGCACTTTTCTAGAGCCAGAAGGCTCTGCCTTGATTTATCAACCAGGAAGTAGCCAATGATTGTGAAACCCCCCTACACTTCTGTTATTCTTAGGGAAAGCAGTAGCACGAGGCAATGGAAAGACAGACCAGAAGTTCCTTTAAATAGCATCTGGAAGGTTTTTGGTGTATTTTTCCATTAAGCATGAGCGTTCCCACGAGCATAAAATTTTCATCCATGATACTGTTGTAAAAGCCCCAGCCACAGTGGATGTCCTAGCAAGTGGTTCCTTCCTTTCTCCCCAGTCAGCATTGGCTAGTTATTGTGCTACCCGGCAAAGGGATAAACACGCAAAATGCACCATCTTCCCTGATCTCATGACACATAATGGCATTACATAGCTGGGCTATGACAACTGGCTCTCAAGTCACATAACCAGGACACAATTTCCGTTCTGGCTTCACTAACTGTGTGACAGTGAATTAGTTCCGTAACTTCACAGATTCTGGTGCCATCAAATGTGAAGTATGAGAAATGGGAATAACCTTTATAATTCTAAGGTCCTGTTTGGTTAGATGAGATCATACAAATAGCCTGTAGATAATGTGGTAAACACCAAAAAGAAAAAAAAAAAAAGGTTATCTGCTGAGCAGTGTGATCTTACATTTGTTATAATTGTTTTCATAAAATAATGTGAACCCAAACTTGGTCAATAGCAATGAGGGCAGAGAAGTGAAGATACTGTAAATGATTTTTAAAAGGAAAGGTAGGGGTAGGTGGAATTCTAGAAGAAGTCAGATATTGAGACCAATGCCAAATATGATCCCATATTTTGGCATGAGGGACTAGGTAGAGAGCTGAAGAAGGATACATGGGTATGTAGAGTTTGGGGCTCTAGAAAGCACATTTAGCAAGGGAGCTCATTTGTATGGAAAATCTGCACACAGAAGAGGAGAATATTAAATTACAGAAAGCACCCACAAAACTATTTTATGTGTGGAAACCAACTCAATCTTTGTTTTGTTGTTTTGTTTTGTTTTGTTTTGTTTTGTTTTGTTTGTTTTTGTAGTTGTTGCTAAAGGTGATAATGCCAAAGAGAATAGATGGGCCTTCTAGTACATCAGCTTTGAATTTATTAAAATAAATGACACTATTTGATGAGTGAAATACCCACCTCTAAAGTCCAGTACAACTCAGAGGCTATGATTCTCTTGTAGTCTTATTTTTGAGTGACATTATACCTGGGTCTTAAAACCTCCTTGAGGGCATGTGAAATGAAGTTTGACCTACGAAGTGATACAACCCCAGCATGCAGTGATAATGCTATGTCAGAGCAAAGCCAAGTAAAGACACTATCTACATTTACCTACTCTGATCCCAATTGGCAGCAAACAGCAGGAGAATCTTCCTGCCGTAGTGGTCACGATTTTCCAGCACTCCGGGGAATCCATCAATCAAAGCCCTTTTAATCCCGGGATCATCTGCCTTAAAGTTTTTAAACATGTCCAGATTTAGCTGGCGGTACTGAAAGTACTGGGCCAGGAGTCTGAAGGCATCGGCTTGGTGAAACTTCCTGGCTCGGAGAAATCGCAGGATGAAGGCATCATCTGTACGTAAAAACCCAATGTCTGGCCTGGTGATGATCATGTCTCTGACCTGTTGAATGTCCTGATGTAAAACATCTGGATTTTCATTCAGTTCCAGGCGAGCTTTCTCTATAGTGTCTGGACTGAGCCCAGCCTGTAAATGTGTCATCTTGGCCAAATCTCCTTCCCAAGCGCTTAAGCTCTGATGTTTGGGAAGAACAGAAACTGGTCCCATTCACATGGAAGTGTGCTGAATCCGTGGCCCATTCGATGCCTCTCCTACAAGACTGCTCCAGAAAAGACAGGTACGGAGTCTTCTCTCTATCCGTGGAAAACAGCAGGACATTCAGGCCCTATGTGGTGGTGGCTATCCAAAAGAGAAGGAAAACTGAAGCCATTGCTTACTGAAAAACAAAAAAGAAACAAGAGAGAGATGAAGCACAGAATATCCAGGCAAATTAATTAAAACCTAGATAGAAAAGAGTTTATTTCTCTTTACATGAGTATATACCTTTTAACTTAGCACATATAATCCTTAAGATAGGACATTTGGCCTTATTATTAACAACTTGAATGGTTAATATACAAATATTTGAAATACATTCACAAAGTTTTTAGTTACAGTGAGTGACTCCTTAAGATAATCAGTCTATGGTCAGATTAGCAATAGAGTGATATTTTAGTAATGAATGGTTTTGTTGATGATGATGCTAAAGCATGCTTATGAGGCTGTTCACGGCCTAGATACAGCAGAAATATCATGGCTGCTATACAACTGAGTATTTCCCATTAGTCTCATTTCTCAAACAAGTACCTCAGACAAAATCTGTTCCTCACATCTTTTAAAGCCAGCCCTTCGCAGCTTGAGAATATAAAAGGTCATCCTAACCTAACCCTAAGGTGCCTAATTAGTGGCAAGAATATTGCCACAGGCTGGGTTGTCAGACAAGTTCAGAACTGGAAGCTTGACCTTCAAGAAGGACATTCCAAGCCATGAGAAAGGTTTGCAGGCTCATGTGGGATTTGTTGTTTTGACTTCTTACACCCCTGCTAAGAAACCACAGGCACCCAAGCCTCTCAATCTGCTCTCTACTCACCCATATGGGCTTTAAATTCATCCATTTTCTATTGTCCTGAGATACTGCTTTAATAGGAAAATAATAGAGTTTTGATTATCATCTTATTTCTCCATATAAATGATAAACAAAAAAAGAAAATCACTTGTATTCTCTGAAACTTTCTTTGTGCGCTTCCTTCCTCCAAGTCATCCCTACACTCACCATGATCTTAGACATTCTGATCAATATCTTCGCACCAAAAAAACAAGAGGAAGTATCATTGTTTAGACACATAGGCACTAATGACACAAGCTAGAGTCATCTGGAGGAGGAACATTAACTGAGAAATTCTTTCCATAAGATCAAGCTACAGGCAAGTCTGTACAGAATTTCTTTGTTAGTAATTGATACAGGAGGGCCTAGCCATTGTGGCTTGGCCCACACCTAGGCTGATTGTCCTGGGTGCTATAAGAAAGCAGGCTGAGCAAAGCATGAGGAGAAAGCCAGAAAACATCACCCTCCATGACCTCTACATCAGCTCCTGCCTCCAGGTTCATGCTCTGAGTCATGCTTCTTTGAATTCCTGTCTTGGTTTCCCTCAATGGACTGTGATTCAGAATTGTAAGGCAAATAAACACTTTCTTCACCAAGTTGTTTAGTCCATTGTGTTTCATCACAGCAATAGTAACCCTGGCTAAGATAGACACTAACAATCAAGATGCTGGAACAAACATAAACTGGAAGGGTACGAAGCAATCCACACAGTATTAATGACATTCATTCATGTTGCTACATCCGAAAGACAATTCTGTTTCCAGTTTAGGTGATATCCATTAGTATTGGACACTGAACTTTTCCTTCTTAGACCATCTTCTCCTTCCCTCATTCCTTTCTCTGTCCACATGCCCTGGCCATCCCTGCCCCCAACTTCTTGCCTTTCCCTGCTCATTCTTCTCCCTCTGTGCAAGCCAATACCAGAATTTTCAGGATCCTGCCCCATGATCTGTCTACCTGCAGGCAAATAGCTTCTGTCCCTAGCTCTCTTCTGATCTCCAGGCTCCTCATTCCATTGCCCACTGAGCATCTTCCTGCAGATAATACTACAAACACATTATGCTCAAAACTGAACAATTCATAATTCCCCATCCTGAATTTGATCTTCCAGCTTCATCCTCTTAGTGAATGACAACTCCCATGAAGTTTCACATACTGGAAATCTGAAAGCCATCTCTTATTATGTTCTACCATCCACTACCAGGCAGTCACAGTTTTACTAGCTCCCAAATCTTCCCATCTTGCCAGATCCATGGTTGCTGACATAACTGAGCCCATCACCCACTCCAGTGTTTAGATTGGAAACAGGCTTTCTACTGTGGCCTTTGCTGCCAGTTTATTTTCTGCATTCCCATTACTTTCTATATTACAACTGAAATACACTCATATCTCACTGTGAGTAACATCCATTATTAGTCTCCAACTCCTCTTCATTCTTCAGAACTCAATCTGAAAGTCACTCTCCCCAGGAAACCCTTCCCAACCTTCAGAAATCAGAAATCAGATGGTATACACACATTTAACTATATCATGTCTTATTAGCATCTTCCCTTCTCCCTTTTATTCAGAATCTTCTATAAAAGGAGAGCATCTATTATTGATCTGTGAATTCTCAGTATATGTGACAAAAGAGGGTCAGATCTGTGAGCAAAGAAGTTCACTGTAACCACCGACATTTTCCCAGTGCCTAGGACAGTATTCATGATGCAGCAGATGCTACAAGTTATACAAGCATCAATAAAAAACAATAGTTAAAATGCTGTATTTATAAGTCGTGGTTCTCCCACATCTGGGGCAGGCTAGTTTTTCTTAAAGCCTTCTAGCTAACCCTTAATTCCCTCCTTTATCTTAAAGAATCCCGCTCCCCATCCCCTAGAGAATTTCCTCTTGGCACATTGTACTTCAATCCTGGTCTCACTGAAGCATTCTGGGTAATGTTCACAGTTCCAAGCCAAGGAGCGCAGCACTAAGAGCACAACGCATAGGAACAGCTTGTTCCCTGAAGAAGATTTAAAGCTGCTTTGGAGCAAGTTACTTACCTCACAGTCCAAGTAACTCAACAATGTTTCCCAGATAAATTACTGTGGGTTCAAGGGAGAATTGAGGTTTCATATTTCATGCTCTGCCTCCATACATAGCTATGCCTCCGATCTATAATATCTGAAATAAATTTGCTCCAATCTACATCTTTATTCTGTGCTCAGCATGCAGTAGAAGCTTCTAGTGAGAACAGTCCAGCCAGGGTCACTGGATTTCATGCTTAATATGATATATATATTTCATTAAAGGTAAATCCTTCATCCTGGAATCCTGAACCAACTGCTATTTTAATAACACTAATCAATGCTAGTTAGGGCACAAGAAAAGCTGTATAAAGAATGTTTATCACAATGTGGCATTTCCAATCAACCACAGGCTTGCGTTCTCACTGGACTTTTCTGAATTACGATAAGCTACATTGGACTTGATGTCTACTCATAAGTGAAAGTGGTTTACTTTCCTGGTAGTATTCATAATAATGATAATAGCTATAATTCATTATTTATTATTGCTGTATTTATTATGTCCCAGACACTCACATAGTCTCTTTCTTATACTACATTTTAGAAAGACCAGACAAAATGAGTAGAATATAAGACCAAAAAATTAAATGTCTTGCCAAGAGATAGAAACAAGATGATAGTCCAAATAATCTGTTCTTCATTCATGTGCTGGTTTGCCTCTGCTGTGTAGCAGAGGTTTAAGTATTTGCTACTTAACATCTGCTTGACATTCTTCTCAGTGGTCCAGATCCCCACTCTCCTTCCCTCATAGCTCTTCCATACTAACCCTTCTGTGAGCCCAAATCTGCCTCTGGGTTCCCAGAGTTCCTTGGACAGCCATAAACAGTATTGTACCTTACAGTTTAGATACTCACTACCTCTATCCTCTTTTTAACATTGGGAAATGGCTGAAGCTATTTAGGATTCAATTGACTGTGCCTTTCCAGCTATCACTAATAGTTTGTTCTACTCTTTAATATTTTCCTTTGCCAATATAGCAGATCAAAGACCCTGCCATAGTCTCAGAAAGACTCACCCTTTGCCATGCATCAGAACGGGTCAAGCATGGCACCAACAGTGAAGTCTACTCAACAAGCAGAGAGGGGGTTTCAGCAGGTGCAGAAAACAACTCTCCCTGGTGCTACAAGGTCGCTCATGGCTTTGTATTCTGAAAGAGGAGTATCTCTTGGGAGGTCAAGCTAGAATACTTACGCTTATAAACTGTGAAATTTTCTAATAAACTAGAAATTTGGGTTGTGTGTTTTGAATAAATGAGGAGAAAAGGAAGTCTCTACTACTAGGAGTTTAATGCCTGACAGCCATAGATTCCAGATAAGCATTTCATTTCAATTAAGACAAAAAGAAATCTACATATTTTCTCATACACAAGTCATTCTTAAGAAGTGGTTTATAAATGCATAGCATATTTTTATCTGTATGAAAAGTAACAAAAAAGCCTTTAGTGAATCAGAGATTTTCAAGTCTAACCTATTTCAGGTCTTGATCACATATTATACTCATGATTTTATTATCAGCTTCAGAAACCCATATTAATACCTAGAAGATATCAGAACAATCGGAGCAATGTCCTCTCTAAAAATGTGTAACATTTCAAAGCCTTTTACATCAATTATCGTTTCCTTTGTTACAGTGTGTTGAAGAAAGATAATTTCCTGGAAAAACTAAGGTAAAATCATGAAAATGAGACAACTGAAAGATGCTTATAAAATGAAAAAAATCTATCTGCCATTAGCTGTATTCTTGTTAAAATCATAATTATGTTGTCTCCCAATAAAAAAGATGTTGAGATGCATACTAGCTTCTGGGCTGGCTTAAAGTCAAATAATAAGCAGTGGTGACATGGGAAAAGACAAATACTTGTGACTGCTTGTTATGTGCCAAGAGGCTTAACATTACATTATCTGACTTCCAGCCAGTCTCTAAAGTCAACTTATTAATTATTAGATGAAAGAAGAGACTGAGAGCTTAGACCAAAATATGGATGTATATGTATATGATATGATAATAAACACACACACACACAATACATACATATAAACAAGCCTTCATACTGCAAATTACCTGTCCATGTTTTGTTCATGGCTATCCATTAACTCTGATGAGTTGCCATCTTTAACAACACATTCTTTGTAGCTGCATCCTAACACTCACACACACACACAGCACTCATGCACTTACTCGTTCACACACACTCATGTTTACTCACACACACTTACACACTCATCAAACACTCACACAACTCACTCACTCACACAATCACAAAGTCAGCACACAATTACACACTCACTCATTAACACACACTCACATTTACTCTCTCTCTCACGCACACCCACACACTCACATTCACACACTACACACTCACATTACATACTACACACACACTCATCACACATCATCACACATACACATCACACTTACTCACACATCAGGCATGACATGTGGAAAGGGAAGGGAATATTGTCATGATCAGAGAGATAATGTCTGTAAAACCTCTCTAGGCATAGTGACTAAACTTTTAATCACAAGAGTCAGGAGACTGAAGCAAAAGGATTATGAATTTGAGGCCAACTTGAGATACAAAATTAGACCCTGTCTCAAGAACAATAACAACAGAACCTACAAAACTTTAATATTCTTTAAGATATATGGACACAAATTACTAATAAATAAAGCTTCAGAGTAGCGTGACTTCTGTGCATTCTTAATAATGCATAGAAGAAATTCACATGTATATTAATATAAATATGAAATGAGAAAATCATATTTATTTTGTGAGCTTTCTTCTTTTACAAAAGAAAGAAAAATGAATCCTTATGTTAAACTACCAATTAAAGTCTAATCAACTACTTCATCCACTAGACAAAAGAAAAAACTTACAAATTTTAAACATATTTTGTTTAAAACTCCTTTCCAAATATGTAATTTGCATATATATTCATCAAGGAATGCCAATTTAATTTGTTTGCTTTGGTTGTTTTATCTTTTAGTTGTTTATTGTTATTTTTGTGTTTTTTTAAAGGGGTCTTGCTATGTACCTCGATGGCCTCAGGCTCACAATCTTCCTGCCTCAACTTCTTGAATGTTCATATTATAGGCATGCACTACCACTGCAAGGAATTTTTATCCCAAGTGAAGTCAAAGTAGATGATACTGGACCATTTAGACCAATGTTTACAATCACACTGAACAAAACTTCTTCCTCTGGGCAATTCTGAGATCTTTCCAGAATGCTAACATGTTCCCTTATTGACAGCAGAACCCACACTTCAAACCTAGGGGTTGTTAATTACACATTCAGATTGTGTCAGTCTTTGAAATGGGTCTTTGCAGTTGATGGGTTTTCACGGGGTTGATGTGGTTTGTAGGACTTCTTTCATTATGAAGACAACGGGACCAAAGCCTTGAGTGAGTATGTTGCTTTGTTCACTGACTTTCATCAAATATTTGCCAACTTTCAGGTAGGAATTGTCCCTAGCAGAGGTGGGGAGAGTTTGGAAGGACAGAGGGGAGACCTTTAGTCATCAGAAAGTGTAGCTGTAGCGTGATCAAATTTAGCCCTGGCTCACTGTCAACATTCCATCACCTTTAGCTCAGCCCTAACCCAGGGCTTACTCCTGCCCCATAAATATTCATTGTGTAGATTCCCTTGAATCCTTTTAAAATAGCAACCACAGTCATGTGCTTCCATTTGTTCCCGCTCTTGAGAAAGGTTAAAAGTAAATTGGAAGGAGTTCCATCAACATGGAGACACTGAGAACTACTTACCCAAAATAGATACCAGATCAAAATGAAAATAGACTAGGCCTCAGTACATTGGAGCAATTTGGCAGACAGTTGACTCCAGAAGTCTAGAACATCTTTGTTAACTTTAATGGTTTTAGTTTACTGTGTGACAAAGCAAAAGGGGGCTAGGCAAGCTGGAAGCCAGTCAAGCTTTCTTCTGCCGCTATTTCGTTAAGGTGGGAGAAGGTTTTCACTAGGGTACATTTCTCTTTCTAATCTTGTGGAAAGAGTGCATGGTGGAGAAGGTTATAGATATGTGGAAAATTAGACTGAAATGTCTTCATAGGATGTTGCTCTCCTGCCATAAGCTGTCCCAAGCAGTTGGCACTCCATATCCAAAGTGAATCAGTCCTGTTTTGTAGCATATCTCTGTGAGAAGAAGAGGGAGGTGGAAACACTTGACTATTTTGTCTCAAAGGAAAAAGATGTTTCTCCAAATGGACTCCATTATTTGAGACAAATAATCTAGAGGCGTATGAAAGATGAAGCTCCCCAAGTTGGCATTAAATTGCCTCTTTCACTCTGCTTTTCCAGGACATCTATGTAACTGGGGCTCTTCTCATGGATGTAGTTGGGACAACAATGGGCCCAGCAAGGATCAGAATGAAGAAAACTGCCAGGTGAAAGTAGAATGGAGAAAGGAGCTCTGGAGTTGGATGAGAGAAAGAAGAGCCCCCACAACTTTCCCCTCAACTGACCTTGGAACTTCCTCAGAAGAATGGTTTGCTTTTCATTGTAGTTAATGGCCATTACTAATTACACCTGATGGTATGAAATTTAAATAAGAAGATAACTGTTGTCCTTCCTTCTTTAAGGGAGGTCCATTCATCATGTTAAGTGAAATATGCCAGACACAGAAAAACAAATACTATGCTTTCCCTCACTTATAAGAGACAAAACACATTGATTTGGTAAAAGAGAAGAGTGGTAGAGGCGCAAAGGGGAGGAAGGATGGAGAAGAAGTGAGACAACGACCAGAACATCGCTAGCCTTAGCAACAAGCTCCATTATTTCAGAGCACTGTGGGTCAACAAGAGTTTACAATGACTATATATCTTAAAACCAGCAGAAAAATAGAAAGTTTCTCAATACAAGGAACTGACAATCTGATTTGGTTATTGCACAGTATATACATTCACTGAAAGATCACACTGTGTCCCACAAATATGTGTAACTATTATGTATCAATCAAGGATTTCACCAAAAGTAGCTCATTAGTCAGTAGCAGTCTCAGAACTTCATAGGTTACTGGGAACACAGACTACTGAGAAGCACCCCTGACTCACTGACTGAGCAATAAAATCAAACCTGAGAAGCAATGACCTCAAATTGCTGGGACGGATGACCTATCCCAAAGCAAATCTCACAGTGTCTGTGGACAGCAGAACCACAGTAATAGAAAAAAAAAAAAGTCTATTCACATGAGCAATGGCTCCCATAGAGCTTACAATGTCACCCTATAAATTACATCTACCAATGCTTGCATACTATATAGCAACTAAAAAGAAGGACAGGGGAAGAAAGAAAGGATGGGAGAAACAGAAGATGAAAGGCAAAATTGGGGAGAAGGCAGAGGGTTGGGAGGAAGAGAGAAGGAAGGAGGAAAAGAAGAGAGGAAGAGAGGGAAATAAGGAGAAATAAAGAGAATGAAAAAAAGAAAGTGTGGAAAAAATGTCAGATGACTCCATTTTGAGAAGTTTGCTTATAAAGCCAGTTAACTTGAGCCCCTCCATTTTCCCTTGGCCGACCACTTTATTTCTGTTTCTTCCAAATCTATAAAATTCAGAACACCAAGTAACCTATGCATGTGACACACATATAGGTATGGACGTTTACATAATACCATTTGAGCAATAATAGAATCTGAATTGAGGCAATGCTATTTTAAGAAACAGAAATGGGCAAGAGATAACTAGATATCTGGATGATATCTAAGAATCAGAGATTCAGCTGTTAGAGCCCAGGACACAGAGTACCTCACCCTGAAACATTCTTACTTGCACAGAAGAAGCTGAACAAAAGTACCTGGGAAATTAGTCTACTACAAAGAACATTTTCCATATGTCCTGACATAGAGCAAGTCCACAGAAAATAAACAGCACAGGGTGACCGGACGAGAAAACTGAGAGAAGGTGGGGGAATAATGAACTTATATCTGAATACATAAAGGTTCTTTATGGGGCAGACAGTATCTGACTAGCTGGTTTATACATCCAGGTGAACCAAACTTCCCTTAAGTCAAGAAAAACTTGGACTGGAAATGGAGTTCAGTTTTCTCTAAAGCGATGCCACACTTGGGCTACTGAGGGTTGCAGACTTGTGGTCGGTCATTCACACTGTGGGCCCTCTCTTAAAGCTTCATTCCAGGGAAATCTGGATGAGTGATAATTATCTAAACAATGACCATTTTGGAAAGGATATAAGAAGGGAGGACCCTGAGGGCTTTTCTGGGTTAGTAATTCATACAAGCACCAGGCTTTTTATCTCTGTGCTGCTTGTCACCTCCTCTGTCCGAGTCACAGTGTCACAAGAGCAGAGAAGATCAAAGCCAGCCAGAGTCCATTTATGAAGGGTGGTTCTGCAGCAATAGAGTTTCTGAAGTCAAGGGTAGATTTCTCAGAGATAATAAGTTGTTTCTCTTATCAAGCCCAAAGATGTAAGCAGACATAATCAGTTCTAAGAGTCTAAGATTTCGTGTTTTAGGAAGTGGACACTCAGATTCTAAAATTTTGTACCCTTCCACAAAGAGGACACTGTGCTAGAAAACAAAAATGTTTCCTTTTGCCTTTAAATTCATTTTTAAATGAGAAACTTCTGTTATTATCAATATGAAAGATAAACAGCCCTAACTAAAAAAAAAAAAAATGTATGAAAGCCACAATAGTAGCACTCTATAAAATAAATAAGCTTGGCATATTTCAGACAGGGAGGAGAAGCATTGCTTCTGAGACAGGTGCCTGTAAATCTCGCTGAAGCAGCCCTGCTTTGAAATCTCAACCGCCTCAGGAAATTGCATTAAGCACAGGAAGACAGCATCTTTGGAAGCTTTGCATTCCAGGCCTGTGTTTCTGGTGAAGCAGCTCAAATTGGCAACACATATACATTTTCCAACCTCCTGGTCTGGACCATTGTTTGCTCACAGATAAGCGAGTTTTAAAAAGTCTTTCCCAGAGACTTGAGAGTCTCTGGTTGTTGTGCATTCTATCAGTCTAAGGACAGTAGGTAGGTGACTAAATGCAATATGCTTTGCCAAATGTTTTCATGCTTTGAGCTTAAAAAAAAATGAGTAAAATTTTGAGACAAATAGAACTGAGCCTAAGTTCATATAATTAGTAACAGTAAGTAAACTTTTGTCATGACGTAACTAGTCCTCATTCATAAAGATTACTGAGCATGAATTTTTGCACAAGGCTTCTTCCAGAATATCTGTTTGTGAGTCTCTTTACTTTTGGGTGGTGCCTCTAAAGATAAGCAAGACAAAACTAGCTTCAGTGTCTCTTCTCCAAGAGGCAGATTAAATACACAAGGGTACTGTTGAGTGGGGCTTTCTGTGCTTTGGTTTAAATGTTCTTGTGACCAGTGACCTGACTACATTTCTACTTAGATACCACACATTTAAATTAAGATCCCAATTTTATCTTGACAAAAACAATAAAAATATACAAAACAAAAACATCAGCAAAAGAAACTACAATACTTTGCAGTTCAGTAGAATCAATTCGAAGAGTCCCTTTCAATACTTGTTTATGACAGATGCAAGCACTTGTTTGCTGTACTTTGTTAGCTCTTATAAAGCAAAGGATCCTGGTTAAATCAAATAGGTGCCATGACCTAGGACTGGACCATCAGGTTCGGATGAATGGGCTATTTGAAAGGTGTTTCAGCTCCCCATCAGCGTTGATAGAAAATGATAGCACTGTAAAGCAGAGCCAGGCAAACCACAGTTACATAAAATGCCTTTTCAATTTCTGCACTCTATTACCCTTTACTATTTATAGGAAAATGGTGTTATCGCCTGATTACTGAGAAAGCACACAAAAATCTCGTCTTCCAAATCTGAGCCAGTCCTTGACTAGCAATGAACAAAGCCAGGCCATCTGCTCTGAATATCATTACCACTTTGGTCATTTGGGCAAAGGATATATCTGTTCTCCTTCCAGGAGAGGTTTGAGACTGAGTAATTGAAGTAAGTAGACAAGAAAAGGAGACGTTTGAGCAAATAGAATTTCCTAGTGAAAGCCTTATTCGTTAGGTTCTTACGACCATCATTTTAATTTTCATTTTGGCTGCAGAGTTAACCTTTGGGGTTCTCATTTTATAGAACAGTTCAATAAAAACTTAATTTCAGAGTTTCTACGGTAAAAGCTTATGAAGAAAAACAGCCATGTGGGTGCTGTGAGTCACCCATCGCCCCCACCCTGCTTCCTGGTGACTCTCCATTGGAAAACCAGAATATTGGGGCTGAGCTAACATTTCTTCCTGGAATCACACTATGCCTCAGGCCATGTTAATTTCCTGAACTAAACAGTCTCTAATCTGCTGAAAGGCAGCTGGCTAACTGCTGGTGTCTGGCAAGTCCCCATCTGTCCCTTTGCTGAGGTCTCTTCCTGCTGCCTCCACTTCCCCTTTCTCTCAAGCAGGCGGCTCTCTTTGTTTTCAGGGGTCTCTCCACCTGAACTTTCCCTTCTATGCCTGAGAACTTGAGCTCTTTCCTCTCTACCTTGCGGACCTCAGGCTTTGTCTAAGTGACAAGACACAGTTGCGTGGACTGTAGTTACCGCGCCGGTGGTGGTGGAGATGATGACGGCGATGGTGGAGATAGGGTGCTGATGGCTGGGGAGCGCAGGCTGTGCGGCGTGGCAAGAGGATGGACCGCGGAGGCGGTGAAGAGTGGGGTGCAGAAGGGATGGAGTGCAGTGGGATTGCAGATGGGAGCTGTCCACGCGCCAAGTGCTGAAACGCCGCAGCCATGGCACCGCTAGAGCGGGGACGGGCGGGGAGGCGCTGCGAACACAGAAGGAAGAAAAAGGCAACAAATACCTTCACACCGCCGCCCAGGCTTGCTTTGAGAATGTGTTTCTGCAGGTGTCCTCGCGGCTGAACTGGGTGGGTGAGATCCCCTATCCTGGCAGTTGGAGCTCAGATTTCTCTAGAAAGCTGTGAATGAGAGCCGGGCTGCACGGGGCTGTGATTTGGGTAGGAGGCGTGTGCGCCAGAGACTGTCCTTCTATACCAAGCCTGGCTTTCCCCTGGGTCCTAAATGCCTCCGCAGGTTGGTCTCACCCATTCCAGCAGTACACTATTAAGGATTGTTGTAATATTTTAACAACTGGGACAAAAAGTACTGGAAACAATCACTCTCTACATTTAAAGCAGACTCTTTTAGGCAGATTATTTCTAGTTACAGGTCCAGTGTATATTAACCAGACATATGGTAAAGCATCATTTGCCTATGGAAAAATAAGTATTTTTATTAGCAAATGACATTCAGAAAATGGACTGTTGGAAAAGGCTCAAATTAAGGCTCTATCTTGTCAAAATAAAAAACAAGTTAAATCCGTCAATCAAAATTAAAACATTTAACAAACAAATACAAAATGTATATTTTCAATGATGTTGGGCTATGAAACATTTTCCAAGCAGAATAATAAAAGAAATCACAGGAAAGAGGTCAAAAAAATGAATGTATAAAATATTTCTTAATCTCAAAGATTGTGCATGTAAATTATCACTTGGAGAAATCACAGAAAATAACGTTTCATACATAGCTATTTTATAATAAAAAGAAAAATACTGAAGAATCAACAAACATTATAAAAGTCAACCTCACCACTAAAAAGCAGTGCATAATTTAATAAAACACCAAAGACATGTTAAAGGAAGAGAGATAGAGAAACAGAGAAAGAAGAGAGAAAGAAAGAAAGAAAGAAAGAAAGAAAGAAAGAAAGAAAGAAAGAAAGAGAATAATGTATGGTTTGGGATAAAAACATTTAAATTCACACAATATCATTTCTTAAGATATTAGTGAGAAAGCGTAGCCTTCCAACAGACTCACTTCAAATGTATTTCAAGATCTGGAAATGTATATGATATCCAGTCTTCTAATTCTACTCAGCAATTTGTGTAGGTATTTATGCATATAAATTTCATTTATGATCAGAGAAATGATCAAAAACAATAAACTTAATTTTATACAGGCTGCAAGATTTTGTTGATAAAAGCTACACTTCTAAAGAAGAAAGACCAAGAGAAATGTTTGCAAAATAGAAATGATGGAGACAAAAAATGCAGCATTCAGCCCTAGCCTCTGCTCCTTGGGTTGGTAGGAGCATTGGGTAGTATGAAGACATAATACATAAGTGTGTCTTTTGCTAAAGTGACTCAATCTTCTTCCATATATTTACCTAAAATTTGCCACATTTATTAAAAGACTGAAAGTTGATGAGTTTCTTTCCAATATTCCTATTATATAGTTCATCATGACTTTTAAATAATCTTCCAGCTCTCATGTTATTGCATTTTCTCTCTCTCTCTCTTTCTCTCTCTCTGTCTCTCTGTCTCTCTCTCTCCTCCCCTCCCCGCATGTGTTATATATATAACTCATGTGGCAGAGGAGAGCACCACTTTGTTCACTGCTGCTTGATGCCATGGAAGGCTGCCTGGAACCTCACAGTACTTCAATAAATATCCTGAGTGGAAGAGTAAGTGGACGAATGACATAACCCACAACACATATATGTGTATTTAAAGTATTTTATGAAGCTATGAATTTTGTATAGAAATTGATCTGAACCAGCTCAGCACATCAAAATGGTGTGCAGGAGATGCTGAGTTTCCTGTGCTTGAGCTTAGAGGGATGCCTTCAAAGGCATGGCTCAGCTCATCGCAGACACATGCAAAGACAGCAAACGAGAACTTGTCCAAGGAAAACACTTTCCCTAATTAATTCCCATTATGTTGTTTCCAGTCATGCACATGCATACTTTAATCATTTCTACCCTGCCTCTTTCCACCTTTGATCTAATTCCTGTATTGTAGTAGTCCCTGTCTTCTTTCATGCCATTCTCTTTTCCATGGTTTTAGATTCTACATATGAGGAAAACATGTGATATTTGTATTGTCTTGCCTGACTTATTTTGCTTGACATGGTGAGTTCCAGTTGCGTACATTTTCCAGCAAATAACATAGTTTCATCCTTCTTTGTGGCTAAAATAGTATGATTTTCTTTATCCTTTAATTTCCTAAGAGGCACCTAGGCCAGTTGCATATATTGGTTATTATGAATAATGATGCAATAAGCATGGTTGTGTGATATTCCTGTGGTATGCTGACTTAGATCCCTTCAGGTATATCTCTGGAAAGATAAAGCTAGATCACATGGAGTTTTATGCTAAGGTTCTTTAGTAATATCCATGTTTATTTTCATAGAAACTGGACTAATTTACATTCCCACCAACATGCACAAAGATTCCTTTCTCTCAGTCCTTGCTAGCATTTTTTGTAATAATAACCATTCTAATAGTCATTTGTCTTGATTTATGCCATTTTAACACTTGTATGGGATAAATGTAGTGGCACAGGCTTAAAATCTCATACCTTAGAAGCCTAACATGAGAGGGATTAGGTGGGATGCCAGCCTAGACTGTGTAGTTATTAAAAAGTGGTGTACATTTCCCTTCTTCTGAGGTGTAATATTGATTGACACCTGTTCTTCCCCTACACACACACACACACACACACACCATGCGCGTGCATGCACACATAGGCACACATACACACAGACACACATACATACATACATACACACACAAACACACACACATACATACACACACACACACACACACACACACACTTCACTTTCTCTATTCTACTCCTGCTAAAAGAAAGCCACAACATGGGCATTTCGGAAGTGTGTAGTTCTGGAAAAAAAATAGTTTTTCTTGAAATTTACCTGACTTTGATGCATTTACTTGACCAGTGTCACATTTTGGATAACACTTAATATTGATCAAGACATTGAATGACACCATTGATAATAGAACTAGGTTTTATATTCATTCTGAGTGATGGGAAAATCATATGCATGAGATCATAATATGTTAGATCATACAAATGCTGATATTCTATTAATTGGGAAAACCATAGCCCATAGTGTATCAAGAGAGGTGCGTGTGAGTGCAGACGCCACTAACTAGGAGAGTACAGTCTTATATCCTAAAGTTTAAATACACAAGCTTAAAATTCAGTTTCACTGAAAATAATGTAAAAAGGCATTTTGTTTTGTTTCTATTAGTTTGAGAGACAGAGTTGCATGTAGCCAAGGATATCCTAGAATTTACTATGGTGCCAAAGGATGGCTTTGAACTCATGATTCTTCACCTCTGCCTCCTGAGTGCTGGAATTATAGGTGTGTGTCAGCTAGATCAATTACACTGTTAATTAAACTTGGTATATGTGAACATTTGCTTTCTTTCCAAAGTGCCAACAACAGTGAATACATTCCCTTCATACTCTGCTTGTTACCTCTGTGTTGTTTATAACCCCTATCTCTCTATTCCAGTGGTTCTCAACCTTCCTAATGCTGAAATTATTTAATACAGTTCCTCATGTTATGGTGATCTCCAATCATAAAATTATTATGTTGCTAATTTGTAACAGTAATTTTGTTACTGTTATGAATCATAATGTAAATATCTGATATGCAGGATATTTTATATGTGATTCACAGAAGCTACTAGCTAGAGGAGTACACTAGGAGCTATAGTGCACTATGATCTAGACTTGGGTTGGTCAGCAACATATAAAGATGTATCTACCTGGTGTAGGGGTGGAGCGGGGTATTGAAGTTGAGAGTACAAGAATGGATTAGTACCCAAAAGAATTCTGCTGTTTACGAAAGATATAGGAAGATATTACAAAGGTAAAGCAACATGTTTCTGGACATCTGCCTAGCTTAAATGTTTAAGAACTGAAAGAACTTATGAGGACTAAGGTCAAATTGTGACAATGAGAACATTCTATTTAGCTAGATCATATCGCATTATATTCATAGTTCTGTAACATATATTTCAATATAGTCTTATAAAATTTGCCACTGATGTTTTTATTATGTTGTGTATAGGCCAGTTTTGAAGTTCCAAAGTTCATACTAATCAAATAGCCTAGAAGATAGTGAAAGTATAAAAACTATCTCTGCAGTCCTAATGGCTTCCTATAACAATGGCTTCTTTCTTATTCTCACTAAAGGTGAGGATGAAGGGAGAAGGTGGCCTGAGCTGCATAATCACCTGAGTGCCATTCAAGGGATTATTGCATCAGAGAACAATAATGCCTGCAGAACTTGCACCTGCTCTTATGCTTCAACACGAATCATTTCTGCACACTGTGTGTAACCAGAATTAGTCTAATGGCCCTGCTGTATGTAAGGAGGCTGGGAAGTCTTGGCAATCATCAAGGTATTTCATGACCAGCCACTTAACACACTAGCCTATTCTTATAACTACTAATAAAACAGAACATACTGAATCCATCCCAAAGATTCCTTCAACCCCTATACCAGTTTGCAATCTCAGATCTCTAGATTTTATGTGCTGCTTTATGCCTGCTGTTGCCAAATGTAGAACTTCCTGTTCTAAAGATGTAGAATCTAAAAATACAAGTAATTTCCAACCCCCTTCCACAGCATACCAACAGATAGTAGCAGACAATGGCATAGTAGGTGATGATAAAAAGTTCAACTGAAGAAGGACAGATGGAGACATCTGGTTCTCATTGAGTTCTCATTTCTGAAATCTCACCGGGAAGTTTGAGGGAAGACTTTCTGTGCCGAGGACTAGGAGACATGTTTCATGGAGAAGATTCCCATGCTGTTCACTTATTCTCTGTGATGCATGGCAGTACAGTCTGGGAGAGTCTTTTGGCTTCCATCACCCTACTCAGACATAATAGAACGGTAATTGTGTAAAACGTCCTCAGCTGAATTCCAGTTTCCAAGTTGAATTTCAATTGCAGTAAAAAAACTGAGATCAGAAGAAACACTAAATTTTTTTAAGAACAATATAGTCAGCAGTCACATGGTTAGGGGCTGAGAGATGGCTTATAGTTAAGAAAACTTGCTGCTCTTGCAGAGGACATGGATTTGGTTCTCAACACCCACATCAAACAGCTCATTAACTTCTGTAACTTGAGTTCCAAGAAGTTCAATACCTTCCCCTGACTTCTGCAGGCACCTGCAAGCATATAATGCATGCATACTCATGCAAACAGGCACACATACAAATAAATAAATAAATATGCATTTTCTTTAAAAACACATTAATGGCTACCCCCAGTTTCCCATCCTCCACTGCTACACACCTTCATTCAATTTCCTTACCCTCTGTACTTCTCACCCCCATCTCCTCCTATGCCTAATTCTGTCCCCCTTTCTTTCCTCCCCGTCCCACTCCTTCCCAGATCCCTCCCTCCCTCTTTCTACCTCCTGTAATTATGTTGTTCCCCCTTCTAAGTAGGACTAAAGAGTTCACACTTTAGTCTTCCTTCTTCTCAGGATCCACCTGGGATGACATTAGCTGAAATACCCAACCAAGGGGAGAGAATACCTGTAGAGACCATATCTAGAGGTTAGGCATGGTCCTGTTTGCCTAATTATATATTTGTGTATCATGCATGTGCCTGGTGCCTCTAGAGGCCAAAAGAGGGTGTCAGATCCTTGGAATTGAAGTTACAGATGGCTATGCCCAGCAAGCAGTCCTAACTGCTTAGTCATCTCTCCAGCCCCAAGTGACAGTTTTTACAAAGTGTTTTATCATTGTATAATGACTGTAGTTCTTCCTGCTTTCCGCACTCACTATCTAACCACATGTTGCTAGCAACCATCAACAGTACATGACATTTTTCTTCAGAAATCATTTTGAAGACATTATATCTCTTACAACAATAAATAACACCAAAGACATCAGAAGTTTAATCCAACAAAGTTTTATTTCAGGTTAGAATTTCAATGCTAGTTTGAACGGAGGTAGAGCAGGTGAAGAAAGAAGCCTGCACTCGGCAAAGTCAAACTGAGAGCTAAGATTCATCGTTGTGAATGCCGTCATGGAGAGGGGAACGGATACTTGAAAATTCTCACTTACTCCTTGCATCATTTTGTCCAAAATAAACCATTGCATTCTTCTTAACCACACAGAGATAGGCAAGTTGTTTCAATATACAAGAGAAGCTCAAAAGGAAGTACAAACTCATTTAGGAGAAGTTAAAAACACAGATTAAAGTGCATCATTATATACTGATATCACCCAGAGGTTTGTGGTGTAGCATCAAACAGCCGAAGGTTGGAAATTTTTTACAGAAAGAAGAATAAAGTAGTCCAGTCTGTCCCACATGTCAGCATCAGAGTAGGAAGCCCAACCACTGTTAGTTACCAAAATTATCACTTCTGTAACCCGAAACCAGACAGGCTCAACAATCCATAACAGCATGAGTGAGGACAGAGAAATGAAAACTGGAGACAGCCCTCATTCAAATCTCTTCTAGCTGAGAGATCCCAGAAGAATTAATTACAGTGACAAACCATGTTTCCTACCTAGCCAATACTCCTTTGAACAGAGATCTTCTCCAGACCTGAGAGGCCCTAGACTGCTGTCACTCATTTTAGTAGAGCATCACAGTGGATGGAGAAAGCAGGAAGCAGAAGATTCTGAGACCTAGAAACACTACTGTGGGATTTGTTTCCTGTCCTGAGAATTTGTTTTCTATAGCTTTTCCGTTAATTATTCTAGCCATGTGAACCAGCCCATCGCACTAATTTAAAATGTATTTCTGTCACTGATATTGAAATATGTCAGCTCTATTTGACTGACTTTTCTGAAATTGTTTTACTCACCGGGCTCTAATTTCCCTATAAGACCTGCTTCTGTGAGGCAAGCCATCCCCTGAGAAATAGACCCTCTTAATAACTGCCTACGTTTGGAAGAAGGAAATGAGCAGTGAGCTGCAGCGGCCACCAACCCCTTGATGGGATTTGTCTACATGCTCTGGGGGATCCTAACTTTTTCTTAAAGCAGATTTTACATTGGGGGGGGAACAAAAAAAACAAACAATATTCCAACTTATATCCCCACAGAACCACTCCTACTGAAAGTACATTCTAGAGAGGAATTATTGCACCATGGTATGTTTTAGTTTCTTTGAGATAATGAGAAACAGACCTGGACTTTTATTTAATCCATCAAATGGAAGCTTTTTTTTTTAAACAGATAAACAGTACATGGTAGTAACAGTTCAAATTTATCAGCAATTCCTATGTACAAACTATATAGCAATTTACAAACTCCATTTCATCAGACATACAACAGCAGTATCATCAGCCAGGTACATTTTTTGTTTCCATTTTGTTAGGAAAACTGAGTCATGGAATTTAAGTACTATACCTCAATAATTTGGCAGTTGGGGTCATAATCCATAGCTGTCTGTTCCCAAGAACAGTATTCTTTCTTTAATGAAATACACCTTGTACTTTCTCCTATTTCATAAGCATATAATGAGTAAGTTCCTTTACAGGAATTTGCCAAATCTAGCTGCCAAAACAATGTCTTTCTTTTGTAACCACTGCTTGTGAGGTTTGTTTTGTTTTTAATTTTTCACTTTCCAACCCAACATCAGCCTTTCTTCTCCTCCCAGTACCTCCTCACACAAGTCCTCCCCCCATTCCACCTTCCTGTTCTCTTTTGAGAAGGGGAAGCCCCTATGGGTATCACCCCCACTAACTCACTCCTCATGCCCCCAATGCCCAAACCCCCATACCCCCCTCCATCGAGTCACTGCAAGATTCGACACATCCTGTCCCACTGAGATCCAAACAAGATGATCCATTTAGGGGCACAGAATCCACAGGCAGGCAGGCAACAGGCTCAGAAACAGCTCTTGCTCTAGTTGTTGGGGAAACCACATGAAAAGCAAGCTGCTCATCTGGTACATATAGGCAGGGGGCCTAGGTCCAGCCCGTGCTTGCTCTTTGGTTGGTGACCGAGTCTCTGGGAATCCTCAAGGGTCCAGGATAGTTGACTTTGTTGGTCTTCCTGTGGAGTCCCTGTCTTCTTCAAGCCCTCAATCATTCTCTCAACTCTTCTGTTAGACTCCGGAGCTCCATCTAATGTTTGGTGTGAGTTTATACATCTCTTTACATTGGCTGCTGGGTGGAACCTCTCAAAAAATTATGCTATGTTCCTGTCTGCAAGCACAAAAGGGTATCATTAATAGTGTCAGGGACTGGTTCTTGCCAGTGGCATGGGTTCAGCATCCTTAGTCATCAGGGAAATGCAAATCAAAATGACTCTGAGATTCCACCTTATACTTATCAGAATGCCTAAGATCAAACACTCAAAGAACAGCATGAGCTGGAAAGGTTGTAGAGCAAGGGGAATACTCCTCCACTGCTGGTGGAAGTATAGACTGTAAATCCACTCTGGAAAACAATTTGACAATTTCTCGAAGATTGGGAATAGTTCTACCTCAAGAACCAGCCATACCACTCCTGGGGATATATCCAAAAGATGTTCCACTATATTACATGGACACTGTGCTCCACTATGTTCATAGCAGCTTTATTCATAATAGCCACAAACTGAAAACAATCTAGATGTCTCTCAACTGAAGAATATATTCAGAAAATATGGTATATCTACACAATGGAATATTCAGCCATTAAAAACAAGGACATTATGAATTTCACAGACAAATGGATGGCACTAGAAAAATATCCTGAGTGAGGTAACTCAGGCCCAAAAGGACATTCAGAGTATGTACTCAATCATAAGTGGATGTTAGCCATAAAGTACAGGATAAGCACGCTATAATCAACAGACCCCAAAGAAGCCAAATAACAAGGAGGACCCAAGGGAGGATGGTTAAATCTTTTTCAGAATAGGTATCAGAAGTCATGGAAAGAGGGAACTGGGTGGAAGAGGAGGGGAGCAAGGTGAGGGGCAAGATCATATATGTAGAGACCACAGGGGAGGTAGAAAGGAGACAAATAAGCAGTGGGGGGCAATATATAGGATATGCCAGAGACCTGGGATGGGGAGGCCTTAGAGAGTCTATGGGGTGACTGTAGCTGATTCCTAGCAATGGGGGATATGGATTTTGAAGTAGCCACTTCCTGTAGCCAGATAGGACTCCCAGTGAAGGGACAAGGACAGCAACTCACACAAAAAGCCTTTGACCCAAAATATGTCCTGCCTACAAGATGTGCAGGGACAAAGATAGAGACTGAGGGAATGGCCGACCAATGACTGCCCCAAGACCAGTATCTTTGAGCCATGTTTCTACTTTACTGAGACAGTCGAGTAAGGCAGGAGATAAGGTCCTGAAAGCCTCACACAAAGGCTGCAAAGTAGCATATGAGAAAAATCCTTTGCTAAAGAGTAAGAGTAGACCCCTCCCCTCCACCGAAGCCAACCATTGGCACAGGTGCAGAGGAACCCCACAGTGTCTGAAGGTGTCCTATGGTTTGTTATAATCCTAAAATGCAAAATCTTCAATAAAGAAAATAGAGCTTTAAGATACAACTAAAACACATCGATGCATGGCATTGTATCAAAACCTTGTAACAGATACAGCATGCTCAAGAACATCTACACCTAAGCAGAGGACACAAAACCAGTGACAGATACATAAAAGCTCCCATCCTTCGTACAGCACTGTAGCTGAACTTTGAAACTTTCTCTTTGCTCCAGTCTGCTTCTTGCCTTAAGTGTGTCTTTTTACAAATAAAACATTATCCCTCCTGCTACTGCCCTTGTGTCTCTATCCAATTCCATGCCTTGGGACACAAGAACCTAGAATCATAGTGGTTACCCACAAAACCCTGATATCCATAACTATCAGGGAATATGATTCCCAGAAGAACTAAGCAACCAGGACTCCTGGAGAAGTAAAAAGTACCAGTCTCAGTTCCAGCTGCTGTGATCATCTTTATGTGTTCGGAACTAAAGCAAGGGCCTCTGCTCCTGTTCTAGAGAGCTCCACCACTGACCTCTGCCTACTCCATCTCTGTGATGTGACTGTCTAAAGATCTTGTAATGACTTTTGCTCTCACTCTACCATTGGGGAACAGTGGTGCAGCACACGGTTGGGAGGAGATGAAGTTAAATCCACATGCCCCCTTACCTTCTAGGTTAGAAACAGCACACCCTCAACCCACCCTCCTCCTTACTCAGCTCACCAGTCGATGCAGCTTTCAGCAGAACTCATCATTTCAGGACTGATGAAAGATCCTGAGGTCCCATCCTTATTTTCCTCTCTTATACTGAGCCATGAACCTAGGACATGCACTTACCACTGAATGTATTCCTACTCCCACCCCCTGATTCTGTTCACTTTTCAAATTTGAAACTGGGTCTTTCACAGACTTGAACTTGCATTCTTCTGCCTTGGTCTTTCAAGTAGCTAGCATTACAAACTTGTATTACCAGGCCCAAGTTTCCTCGGGAATTTTGGACATTAAAAAAAAAAACAACAACAACAAACAAAAAACAAACAGTGCTTGCTGTTGATTCTGCTCAAGAGGAAGAATCTTCATGAAGTAAATGCAGCAAAGCTGTTCAATGGCAGCCATGTGAGGATCTTTTCTTACTGACTCCATAGCTGAAGAGTACATGCATTTCTCATGTGAATTGTAATACCCTCTAAAGGTAGAGGGAAAATGTCTATGTGAGGACTAATAAGTAATGGACTGTGTTAAACTATAATATAGAGATACTCTAAGAATTCATCCTCTTTTTGAGCTGTTCCATTTAAAACTAGGGGGTTGGGTGAAGAAAAGACCTAGGTTTCTTAGAAACTACTTTGTTGCCATATGTTAATGTACATATTTAATATTCTTAACATGTTTACTTTCAATTTCAGTATAAGCCAATATTCTAATCTAAAATGAATGATGAATTGATCCCAGAGGAAAGGTCTATGTGATGTAGAAGACAAACCATGGAAACTGGAGATTTTAGGCTTGTTGCTTACAAGCCTAAATTAAACTTTTTGTGTCATACCTAGAATAATGTGAACGATAACACAAATAGAAAATTTTATGCTAATTTTTATCATATACAAAATAAAATATTTATAATTTGCACTCATATTTTGTTCAGGTATATTCCTTTCAGAAAATTCCATATGTCATACAATGTATCTTGGTCATGTCTATTCTCCTGTCCCTCATTCCATCTTCTCCACCTCCAAACATATTGTCATGCCAGATTATTTTCTATTTCTTTTGGTCTGTGGTGTGTGTGTGTGTGTGTGTGTGTGTGTGTGTGTGTGTGTTTGCGTGCAAGCTCATTCTCTTGACACAAGGTGTCTCACTGAACCTGGAACTAGCCTGACGGCCAGCAAGATGATCCTTCTACCTCCTCTACACATACCACTGAGGTTATGAGTATACATGCCATGATGTCTGTCATCCATGGTTTTACATGGGTACTCGGTGTTTGAACTCAGGTCCTCATGTTTGTATAACAGGCACTCTTACCCATTGAGCTATCTTCCTAGCCCAGGAATTAGGTTGAAATTTTACACTAAACAATTAAGTTTAAATTATTAGGATCATTTCTAAGTTTCACGTTGATCTTACTACAAATATTGCTGAGATCCTGAACCTGGGTAACATACCTTACAGGTTTAAAAATCAGTAATAATATATGTTAATATATTATTATGTGGGTATAGTCTATACATATATTCATGAATGACTAATTTACAGGACATCAAACTTACATGTATATCTTATGGGGCTAATATTTCAGAATCGTGTCCTTATGATACAGGTTAAATTTACAACCTTCCAGCCTTCCAGAGTGCTCAGCGGATAACATAGCAGGGATTTAGAATTATGGCTTGGGAAATTAAGGCACAAATTAGCTTTAACTGATTCTAGCCTCTGCAAGCTCTGGCTCCTGCAAAATTTGAATATTATTATTCAGATCTTGTAGAATTTTTTCTGCAGATCATTTCAGCATCTAGAAGAGTTTTGTTGCTAAATTGGTCATTTGCAAGTCATTACTCTAAAAGGCCATTAGAAACAAAGGGACACCGTCTCTGGGAGCAGAGGAAGGAGGCAAAGCAGAAAGTAGAGACATAGGTTTTTGCATGAAGACTTATGAAAGGAGGAAAAAGGTCTAGACAGAATGGCCTTGACCTCCTACCACATGGAAAGTGAAGTTCAGATGTGGCAGAGGAGCCAGCTGTGAAGCAAGTGTTCTCCATGTTAGTGTAGAATTATGTTGTAAGTAGGGCCAAGAACTGGGAAACGCTTCAGGTTTCTTCAAGTATAATATGCCTTTCACCCACATCCCAGATGCTAGATAAGTCTAGAGGGATGTGGCCCCAATATCTGGAATCTAGAGCTGCAGTCCAACTGACCCACCATAGCCAGTGTGTCTGTCAGTCATATACAGTTTATAGGACCCAGCCCTACAGAGAGGCTGCAGCTCCAGTCGGTGAGCATATTGCCTCACTGTTGTGGTCTCTGTACCAAACTGAGGCTGTTAGTGCTCTGGTGTTCAGCACAACCCTGACCCAGAGGACCCAGAAGGACCCTGAATCATGGAACTGGTTATCCTTAGTGATTGCAAGATGAGAGATTTTTGCAAGAAAGACCCCCCCTTACATGGGGTTCTAGAAAACTGAAAAGTGCTGAGGAAGATGATTTCAAAGTTCTTTTGTCCTGGAAGAATAAATATGCATATGTGTGTATTTTATGCATCTATATACAATATGTACATATGGTACACATGTATATAATATGTATATCTTATATTGTATGACTATATCTATAATATGTATATGTGTGTAGTCTGTGTGTGTATATGTTATTGTGTATTGTATCACATGTATATAGATACACATGCATGTATACATACTAACTGAAAAGTAAAGCATAACATGTAGTGCATGTGCACTGCATATACATACTCATGCACACACACATTTCATTTCTTATGGCAACTAGCACCAAACATAGACAAATGAACTGCTGTTATTGACGTCACCAGAGAACTTGGAGAGTTGTAACTAACACCTTAATTGTAAATCAGAAAACTTTCAAAAACTTGCTTGGTAAATAAAGAAATAATGCTTACAAAAAATTATAAAACCTTTTTTACATTTTCTAGGGTTTGTAAAATAATGTTCTTAGTTCTTTGAGAATTTGTGCAGGGTTTTTGGTCATATTCATCTGCTCCTCACAACTCTTCCCAGATCAACCCTGCTTCCCCTCCACCTAAAATATATGTCTTTAAAAAAACCCATCTACACAAATGAATCCTGCCCAAACATTTGTATCTTTCCAGGGGATTGCAGGTGACCTACTGAGAGCTGCACTCTTGGAAAAAACTGACCTTTCTCCTCTCAGCAACTATAAATCACCAATAGCTTCATGACACAGGGTAGAATTCCATGACCGACTTCCTTCTCCATATTGTGTGGTCTGGAGTCTCCACCTAGAAGTCTGCCTTGGGCTTGCTCAGGCTTTGTGTGTGTGGTGTCACAAGTGATGGGAGTTTGTGTGTGCAGCTGACCTCCTATGTCCAGAAGAGACTGTTTCCTTACAGTCATACACCACTCTGGCTCTTGTGTGCTTTCTGGCCCCTCTTACACACACATACACACACACACACACACAGAGAGAGAGAGAGAGAGAGAGAGAGAGAGAGAGAGAGAGAGAGAGAGAGAAACTTAAGAATCCTTTGAAGCCTGCCTGCTGCCATTAGGCACCAGAGGCCCACCTGTACTGCAGTGTGTGCAAACCTTTCTAATTCGTAGTAGCCCCTATGACGTGCAAGTACGCTGTGCACAGATTGGAGAGAAAGAATTGGAAAGGTTTGTGCACTAATGAAGAAAGGCAGAACTGGAGACTCAAGGGTGGTTAGGAACAGTCTGATTTGCATAGCCTGTGCTGCTACTTAGGGCTGTGGTAAAGTCCAGGCCCATGATGCCACCCTGGGCCATGACTAGGTCCATGACCATGTAGCAGCAAGCTGTGTCAGTGTCCGTGGCCCATGGTATCCCCAAAGGCCATGCAGACATCCCTTCTAGAGGCTAGCGTTAATACCATGTTGACATCCAAGGGCAGTGAAGAGATGGCCCTGCCCTAAACAGGCTGCAGCACTCTGGAGAGAAGGCTCTACCCCTTGATTACCTTTCAGTGGTGACAGCAATAGAGCCTGCCCAAGGCCATGAAAGCAGAACTGGCTCCACTGCATGATGGCTCTGGTAGTTGGTGAACTAGCTGGAACAGTGCTAAAGGGTTAACCCTGGTGGTGTGGGTACAGGAGAGCTGAAGGGCTCTCATCTACCACCCAGGACCAGTTCCAGGGCTTTGAGTTGGCCCACCCCAACATCTGCCCCATCTATGAACTGCTGGAGCCTATGAAGGGACTGGTCCTGAAGATCCAAAGCTGCAGGGTCTCCATGACACAGGGCAACAATATAATGGAGAGGAGTCCTGGTGAGGATCCAGTATTGCTGATGCAGCAGAAGCCAGAGGCCTTGAACCAGATCAGTGACTCACTGAAGTAAACACTTGCAGTAAAGCCATTCAGACAAAAGGGTGTGGTGTGGGACACACCACCACACACCTCAGCTTCCATGGCAAGGTGGTTGTTAGTTAGTTATTTTTCTCTTTTAATTTTTGCTTTCTTTTGTGGGAGAGGTCTCAAGGGCTGAGGGAAGATATGGAGGGACAGAGAGGTGAGTGGAATTGAGGTGCATGATGTAAAACTCACAAAGAATCAAAAGTTTACAAAAAAAAAAAAGAAGACTTATTCTAAAACAAGAATCATTTGAAATTTTAGAGGCAGATGAACCTAAAGATTTCTTAGAAATCTAAGACTTAGTAAACAGTTTCCTTGCATTTGCTGTGATAAAGCACAGACAAAAAGGAAATTTGAGGAGAAAAATTTATCACATTTTTTTGAATAATTTCTTTTTTATTCACTTTACATCTGCACTGCAAACCTGCTCCCTTCTCTCCTCCCAGTCCCACTCTTACAAATCCCTCCACCCATTATTCCCTCCCCTTCTCCTCAGAAAAGGGGAAGCTTCCCTTGGGTACCATTCCACACTGGGACAACTAGTACCAGCAAGACTAGTCACATCCTCTCTCTCCCTGAGACTCAAACACAACATCCAGGTAGAGGAAGGATATTCGGTGGCAGGTAACAGAATCAGAGACAGCCCCTGCTCCAATTGTTAGGGGACCCACATGAAGACTAAGCTGCATGTCTGCTACTTATGGGTAGGGACCTAGGCCCACCCTCTACATGCTCTGTTGTTGATGGTTCAGTCTCTGTGAGACCCTCTCTGAGCTCAGGTTAGTTGACTCTGTACGTCTTCTTGTGGTGTCCTTGACCCCTCTGGCTCACTCACTTCTATCCCCCACTCTTCCATGAGACTCTCCAAGCTCTGCCTGATGTTTGGCTGTGTTTCTGCATCTGTTTCCATCTGCTGCTGGATCCAGCTTCTCAGGAGCCGCTTATCCTAGGCCCCTGTCTTCAAGCATAGAAGAGTATTATTAATAGTATCAGGAGTTGGCTCTCTCAAATGGGATGGGTCTCAAGTTGGGTAATCATTAGTTGTCTGTTCCCTTAGTCTCTTCTCATTCTTTATCCCTGCATATCTGGTAGGCAGGACAAATTTGGGGTTGAAGTTTTGTGGGTGGGTTGATGCCTCCCTCCTCCCACTCTAAGTCCAGTTTGGCTATAGAAAGTGGCCACTTCAGTCTCTATATTCACACTGGTAGGAATCTCAGCTAGAGTCACCCCCATAGACTCCCCATAGCCTTCCCATTCCAGATCTCCAGCTAGTCCCAGGGATTCCCCCCACACCACAGATTTCCATTCTCACTTCCAGACCACTGATCCCCATCTCCTTTCTCCTCCTCACCCCTCTCTCACCTACATCCAACAGAGGACTAATACCCAAAATACATAAAGAACTCGAAAATTAGATATCAATAGACCAAGTACCCCAATTAAAAGATAGGATATAGAGCTAAACAGAAAAGTCTCAACAGAGGAATCTCGAATGACCTAGAAGCACATAAGGAAATGTTCAACATCCTTAGGCATCAGGAAAACGCAAATCAAAATGACCCTGAGGTTCTATCTTTCACCTGTCACAATGGCTATGATCAAACACTCAAAGGACAGCACATGCTGGTGAGGGTGTGGAGTAAGAGGAACACTCCTCCACTGTTGGTGGGATTGCAAGCTGGTGTAACCACTCTGGAAATCAATTTGGCAGTTTCTCAGAAAACTGTGAAAGTTCTACCCCAAGACCCAGCTATACCACTCCTGGGCATATACCCAAAAGATGCTCCACTATTCACTTGAGGACACTTGCTCAACTATGTTCATAGCAGCTTTATTCATATTAATCAGAAACTGGAAACAACCTAGATGTCCCTCAACTGAAGAATGGATAAAGAAAACGTGCTATATCTATACAATGGAATACTATTCAGTGACTAAAAACAAGAACATCATGAAAGTTGCAGGCAAATGGATGGAACTTGAGAATATCATCATAAGTGAGGTAACCCAGACCCACAAAGACACATATGGTATGTACTCACTTAAATGTGAATGTTAGCTATAAAGTGCAGGATAACCATACTACACTCCACAGACACAAAGAAACTAAGTGATAAGGAAAGCCCAAGGGAGGATTTGTGAATCTCCCTCAGAAGGGGAAACAAAATAGACATTGGAGGTGGATAGAAAGAGGGGACTGGGGATTATTATCTTATAGGTCACAGCCCACTATTGAAGAAAGTCAGGGCAGGAACTCAAGCAGGATCCAGGAGACAAGAACGGAAGCAGCTAGCATGAAAAAACATTTCTTACTTGCTTGCTCATGGGGTTTCCTGTAGTTACTACATTATCTCTCCGTTTTATTTAGTAGATGTGATGAGTTTTGTAAGAAAGGAGGATTTCCAATGGGTGCTCACTGGTCAATAGTTGTATTACAGTTGTGGATGCAAACAGCCATGTTTTTATTGGATTTGAGAACTGTTCACAACTGGCAACTTATGCCTAGTACTGTAATACTGATAAAAACCCAATAACTAGAGATGTCATTTATCCTTTGGAAGAACTTTCTACTGTTGTTTTGCTAAACGGACATGCTTCCTTCTAAATATGTATGTTTATTCCAGAGAGACAACTCATCAGTTAAGAGAACATATCTTTCAGCAGGACCTAGCACCCATGTTGGACAGCTTCTAACAGTGTGTAACTCCAGCTGCTGGGAGTCCAGGACCTCTGGACTCCACAGGCACCAGCATACTTGTATCTATACTTGTATTCCCAACACACAAAACTAAAAATGAAGCCAGCCTTTAAAATTAAAACAGTTACTTGCTGTGCCTACAAAAGTCGTGGTCCATAGTCACTTTGAAGGGCACATCTGCATATGAGCACTACACACTGGGAAATCTATCAAAGCTCATTCCTAACAAACAGTACAAAGATACTCTGTCATCACAACCTTTGAAAGAACTCCACACAAGCTCTAAACACAGATTTGGAAACCATTTAGATAGAAAATTCTTATATGCTGGGTCTGCAAAACACAGAAAGATGATTCAAATTCTGGTTGGACATACCCCTGGGGACAGTAACATCTCAGAGGAATAATGAGCTCAAGTCTTCCCATGCCTAAGTATCCAATTTTAAAGCTGTGCTTAGAATTAACTCATGATGGGGGCTGGGAGGGAGATAGAGGGACAGAGACAGAGAATGAAAGGAGAGACAAGTTGGGGAGAGGGAAGGAAGAAAGAGGTAAACAGACCCAAACAGCAAATAGAACAAACCGGAATAGTGGTAGTATATATGAGACAAAAAAAGGACAGTTCTGAAAGGTAAATTGAACAGATCTCCCCAGACCCAATGAGGTGGTGAGAGGGTAAGGAGCAAAACACAGAATAGGGAAGGGACTTGACAGAGAGCCCTGCTGTATTCTCTCTGCTCTCTCATGTGCTAGTGCCACCTGGACTCAGCTGCCCTTCTCTTGGAGGTACCAGCCCTGCAAAAATCATCCTCTCTGATTCTCTCAAATCTACCATTGTGTTCTTTTCTGTTTTAATATGTTAACTAAACTTGGAAATTTTTAAACATAGAACTCTTCACAGATACTTGCCTTATGAGGTTTTATTAAGTCATTTCTTTCTTCTTTCAATAATCTAACACACACTGCATCAGGCGTTAAGAGCATAAAACTGATTAAGATGTAATCCTTCGTCCTGGAGGCACGGAGAGTCAAACAAAGGCACTGAATAAGTGAGAAAATAATTATAAGGCAATCAGAAAGTGCTGACTACAGGTGTGAAGAAAAGCCACAGTGTACAGAGGAGGTTTAAACACCAAGAGCCTAGCTTAATGAGGATGTCAAAACAAACCAGAACACACTGCCAGAACACGACCGACCTCACTGCATAAACACAAGGGTTTCGTAGGCTGTCTTCCTAACCCATACGCATCTCCTGCTCGGGCTCTTTAGGATCATCTTGTAGAAGGGAACACAGAATAATGAGAAGAGACTAATTCTAAGTTCATCCATTGCACAGGGACTAAGAAATAAGAAGGGAAGGGAAGAAACTGGAGATGGAGTATAAACTAATATGATTGATGCCACCTGTTAGGGTCAAGAATAATGGGAGAGCATTTCTAATTAGCAGGCTGCACTTTGTCCTTCAGCCTGTGGTCCTTCCCTGCTGATTGTTAATGGTGTGTACTAAATCCGAGGTCACGGAAGCATCACTTTCTTAATGGAGTGTTAGCGCTGAATCAGAAAGTTCAAGGGATCTAGTAGTTCCCAATGCAAACTTCTTTGTTCCCTTTTAGTCTTTCAAGATGCAGGATGGTTTTTGGTTCACCACATTAATAGCAGCATGGGTTAAGAAACGCTGCTGATTCTTATGTCAAAAGAAATGATCCTTTTAGTTTTTTTAAGTGTATAATGGAGGCACTGAGCATGTCTGGTGGAGATTAGTGTGTGTGTGTGTGTGTGTGTGTGTGTGTGTGTGTGTGTGCGTGCACACGTGCATGTATAGAATCGCACCCTCATTTGTCATCCTCAGGAATACCATCTCTGTTGAGGCTTGTTCTCTCATTTGCTTGGGATTCATCAATTAAGATAGATTGTCTGGCCAGTGACTGCTCCCCCTCCAGTGATCGTCTTGTCTCTGCCTCCCAGAGCTGGAATTATTAAAGGCACACCATAACTCCTAGAAATGTTATGTGGCTGCTGGGAATGGTGCTCAGCTGCCGGCTTGTAAGGCAACATTACCAAGTGAGTAATCCCCCACTCCCCAAACAATCTTTTAAAATGGAAGCTTAAACTGAAATAAGGGAGTAATTGATGAGCAGCACAGTGGCTGAGAAAGTCATTTCTCCAGCTGCCACAAGGGTTTTACTTGTTTTAATTAGGAGTGGTGTTCCTTTTAGCAACTGATGGCACTTTGAAAGCAAGTGTCTTACAGACATCTACTTGGAAGCTGTGATCTTGCTGTTGCAAGAAGAAATGCCAAATTTAATTAGTAATTATTGGCTTTACCATCATGATGCAAATGAACAAACCCTCAGCCCTTAAGAGGGATTGGATACAGGACTCAAGACGCAACTCCCACCTCAGTCTGGTCATCTGAGTCCACCTCTGAATGAGGACAACTGCTACCGTTTTGTTGGCTGTTCTTCTAAAATACCTTTGCAGTATCAATGCTATCTTAGTGGCTGAGATTTTTACTCCATTCTGATTTTAAAGTATCCTGATGAATGCAACTGTATACAAGGTGGAAAGAGCTCAGGATGTGAAACCAGGCTGTGTGTGAAACGCCGTCTCACACATGCAGATGTCAGCTCTGAGGGTCAAGAAGCTTTCAACATGCAAGCTAAAACTCCTGTCGCCCATCAGTCGCCTTGAAGTCAGCATCTCCTCATTCCCTAGGCTGTTAACAAAGTCTCAGATTCCAGTGCCTGTAGGTGCCAGGCAAATGAGGTAATTGTGGGGGGGGGGGGGGGGCGGTGATGGTGGAGCATAGTAAACTAGCACTCAATTGCATTTCCTAAAGACACCCAAAATCAAAGCTGAAAAGCAAGCTGTCTGTATAGCAGACCAAGTCTGAAGGCCTTATGCTTGTAATCTCCAGGTCAGATAAGGTTTTTCTTCCACTCCATTTCTTTTTCTTTTCTTTTTTAATTGGATATTTTCTTTATTTATATCTCAAATGTTGTCCCCTTTCCTGGGTTTCCCTCTGGAAACACCCTATCCCATCCCCCCTCTACCTGCCTCTATGAGGGTGCTCACCCACCTACCCACCCACCTGCATCCCCACTATGGCATTCCCCTACACTGGGCATCAAGCCTTCAGAGGACCAAGGGCCTCTCCTCCTATTGATGCCCTACAAAGCCATCCTCTGCTACATGTGCGGCTGGAGCCATGGGTTGCTCCATGTGTACTCTTTGGTTCCCACTTCGTTTCTAATAGTTTTATAGGCATTATTTCTTTGGCTCTGATCTCTCAGGATCTAAGGTATCCTCTGATTGCAAATTAGACACCCTTGAAAACATCATTAATTCATTGCATCACACAGAACAGAGCCATACATCAGTGGCACTATTTATGCTTTGCTCAGTGATTGCAGGCTGCTGTCTGACAGACTGGTTTATACTTGAAGAAATGGAAAGATTTTAATTATGAAGACAGAAGAGACTACAGAGGTTAATCGATTAAAGAAAGTGGTACCACATTTTAAGCAACTTAATCTGGACAAAAGATACGTGTTTTCAGTCATCTAAACTTAAAATTAATGAGTGACTGTGTACATCCTTTGTTATGACGCATGTGCAAAATGAGGATAAATTCTTGCGGCTTGAAAAATCAATTGCAACATGATGAAAAGGGGAAATAGCAATTTCTCTGCTTTGATGAAATATCTCAAATTTGCTACGTGTGTAAAGTCATCCAGGCACAGGAAGCAATAAGCTCGCTAATCAGAGTCTGGTTACAATAGAAGAGTAGAAAAAAAAAAAAAAAAAAAAAAAACAAGAAGAGAGAGTCCAAGAATTAAGTATGTCCTTGGTTAAGTGATTCATCAGAGTAGAGAAATGGCATTATCAATAACTATCAGGGAGATTTAGACTTGGGCAAATAGAGCTAATTTCACCTGAAATAAGTAGCCCATCAGGTAACAATGTGGGGGAAATGGAGCCAACTTGTATTTAATGTAATCTAAGCAGACAATGACGAAGGAGAGCAGCTTTCCGGAATGAGTAACAGGCATTTTCCACCCTCCTCACTCACCCCTGAGCTGCAAACATAGGGCTGGGCACAATGTCACCGATCAGTAAATTAGTGGAGAGTCCCTGCTCTTTGTCAAAACATTGAAAACACTTCTGAATGCTATCTTTAAGAATTATGGACAGAATAATTAACCATATCTAATTTGGGCAGATTTAAAATGGCCATCCAGTCCTGAAGCTGCTGTCATCAAGACTTTTCCATTGTGTTACATCATCTCAGGCCTGTGAAGGGCAGTCTTTTTGTTTGATCAATCCATCAATAAAGATCTAATTAATGGCCTTTCCATCCTCAGTCATGAGACAGATTCCTTAATCAAAGTGAACAGAATTTTCCTATGCAAATTAATTTAAAATGACAGTAAAGTTACAATAAATTGGAGCACATTTTATGAGTCTTGAAATAAAATTAAACTATCTGCGAAGACTTATATTTGTTATACATACAAGAAGGCAATAAACTCAAATTAGCTACGTACCTCAGTCATGATTGTCATTTAATTTATGTACAGTTGACAAGGATGCTTAGTCACAAGAAGAGGAAAAGCTAAACTTGGATGAAAATTCGTAATTTTTAACGGTTGTTTAAGCAGGATATGAAAAATATGAGCTGCCTGTCTTTTAAGGCTGAAGATAGTTTTCCCTATAAAGTCATCTGTAGGCACAATGATTTTTGCACTGTGCAAATGTTATCCTTGTGTTATTCAAAGGCTGATTCCTCTGCCTTCATATCTTGTTTCAATCCAGACACAGCACTGTAATGCTTAGGTCAAGAATCTCCTGTCTCAAGTTTGTGTAAACAGTTCTTACCATCTATTCTCTGCTTTGATAATAAATGCTGAACACTCAATGGCTGGGCAGAACACAGAATAGGGCAGAAACTTCTGCCAGCCGGGGGAGGAGAGAGAGGGAGGGGGAGTTGGAATATTGTTCTAGCTCTCTCTGCTTCAGCTCTTTCTTCTCATGATGTCCTCGCAGACTCTTTCCTTCTGGCTCCAATTCCAACTCCTCCCCGCTCTCTCTCTCTTCCCTGGCTGGCAGAAGTTTCTGCCCTATTCACTCTTCAGCCCAGTCATTGGGTGATCAGCATTTATTGACAAAGCAGAGATACATTTTAAAGCTGCATCATGGAGACAGGGCTGGGAGGTAGCCAGATTAGCATAGGGGTTAAGGTAGATCACTTAACTGCCCAGGTATTGAGGTACAGATTTAAATAAGTCTTGATTACTCTGTATTGTATTGGGAACTAGCAAAGTAAAGAAATATAGCCATCTGATGAATTCATTGTTTACATTTATATTAAAATAATTCATTTTACAGTCGTCCTTATCTAATGCTGGGAATGTGGCTCAGTTGGGAGAGGTCACTTAATAACCTTCCTATACAACTGGGGAACAAGTGTTCAAATGCCCAAGACTATGGGCATATTTCTGTTCAAACTATCACACCTGGAGTCCAAACAGCACATGACACATGATGGGTCTCTAATAGGTGATTATTATATAGGAAAAACAGATTGCTATGTGAGATTCTACCAAATTCTGTAGCTATAGAATGTCAGTCCTTGTACCTTGGTGAATCCCAATACTCATTGCTTGGCTTCCATGAAGAGGCAGGTTCACTTTGAGCTGATTCTAGGGAGCAAAGGCAGAAGAACACCAGGGGAAATAGATGGCTAAGGTAGGAGTGGATTTATCCCATTCACTCATTCATGTTTACTCGTTTGCAGGGCAAAGAAACATGTTGGGTATCTGGAATTTTATTTCCTATGTTTATCATCCCATCTGTCATAGCATACCCAGTGAAAGAGCTGAAAGGGGCATGAGTGGTATGCCCTCACATCTAGAAAAGGCCAAATACCCCATACAGTCAAAGATCTTTAGTAGAAATTTTAAAAATGGAAAATCGATCACTTAAGCAGGATTTGTCATTTTTAATGTGCATATAAAATTGTATTTTATTTCTGGTTGTATTTAAGTTAAAACCAAGAAAATAACTCTATAAAATAACCATAAACATTCCAATCATCTCTAACACATCTTTATAATCTTCTACCATAATTAGAGTTTCTTGGTTTAAGTAACATAAGTCTCCCTCATGAGCATGAAGCATAAAGGTGACTATGACTTCTAAAAACTATTTTTGAAACAGTGCTCATGTAGCTCGACTTGCTATGTAGCAGAAGATGATCATGGTCTTCCGTTCCTCCTGCCTCCTGCTCCTGAGTCCTGGGATTATAACGTGCACCATTACACTGTTGATGTGATACTCAGAGCAAGCTGGCAAGCACTCTCTCAGCTCTCTACTATTCAGCATGATCTAACCTGCCATGCCGCTCCTGGTCATCAGTTATTTCCCAGCTTGAATGCAGTCCTCTTCCAAGAGACTTCTGCAGTCTCGTCTACCAATGACACCTCTGGGTTCATATCAACCTGTGTTATTCTTAGCACAGAGGGCAGCACTGAGGATGAAAGGAAGGCACAACCTAACAGGAAAAAGCATTGTAGAGAACTGGATTCTGGCTGTTCTATAGTCAGGGGAAGCAAGGACAGGGGATGGAATAGAAAGTGTCCAGGACTTGAATAGAGATCAAAAGCTATCTAAGCTGCACTGTGGTATCAGGATGGTAAGAAGTAATCCAGTAATGACCTTTGGCTGTGACATCCCTCACAGGCTGTCTGTTTCAGCACTTACCCTATCCTGTGAGCTATTTGGGTAATTGTGGAATCTTTAGGAAGTGAATTCATCTGGGAGAAGTGTATTAGTAGAGGATCCTGTCCTCTGCATCCTGATGTCTTGAGATGAGAGAAATCCGAGCAGCTTACAACTATCACCGTGCTTCTGTTCTCTGTTTAAGCTGCTTCCTGTCAGGTCTTTAATCACAACTACAAGTAACTAATACAAGTTAACAACACAGCTGTCCAAATACAGCTGAGACACAAGGAAATACACTGCCAGCAACGAAGCTTTTACAGGCTCTTCAATGTGCCACACTGTCTTCCCAAAATTCCATGCAAATGGATATATGTCATTGTTCTCTCTCTTTTGGAAACTGTAACACATGGAGATTAAGTAACTACCTAAGTACAAAGTGTAGCATAGAAGGCTCTTATAATGTGAGCCTAAAGTGGGGAGTGAATGGTAGCACTATTTGGTAAAGTACTCAGGGCGTGGTAGAAGGTGGATTGAGACAGTGACCACTCAGAATGACTTTATTAATTTTCTAATGCCCACAAAACATCCAAATGATGGTGTTGAAGGTCCCATTTGTCATACTCTGGGACTCAGGGAAAATCCCAACTTGAAACTATAATTTAGAGCATGTTTGGTATATAGACAACACTAAACAGCATGTGACCAAATGAGATCACCTAGGAAGGAAGAGACAATGAATGTACCCTGGATCCTCCAAGGCTCGGCAGAGACACGGCCTGCCTTCACCCTCCAGTCCTACATTTCTTGACTGCAGTATGAGATTGTATGTTCTGACTACTTCTGTGTGAGCTAGTTCTCCATTTCTGTGATAAGATGCCTAAAATAAACTAATTCGAATAATGGTTGGCTTTGCTTGGTGGCTTCATGGGTTATAGGTCACTTGCCATGGCTGGGTCTGTAGTGGGGAAAAGCATCAGGAAGCATGTTAAATGAAGTCTGTTTATCCCATGATCACAGGAAACAAAGAGAGAGAGGAAGGTGTTAGGGTGCAAACATGTCTTTCAAGGTTAACTCCCCAAGTGGACTATCTTCCTTCCTCTAGGTTCCACCTCCTAAAACCTGTACCATTTTCCAGTAGTGTGACAAATCGATAACCAAACCTCCAACACATGTTCCTTGGGGACATTTAAACTCCAAGCATATAAGAGATCATTTTCATACTACTTGAAGAGAAATTGCTGACGGCACCAAGGGATTACAATAGCAGCTATCAGCATATTTTTTCCTTGTAGAATATAGAGAAAAATCTCATTGTTCTGATAATCACAATTTCTCCACTTGAGAAATCTGCTTATGTTGGAGCCCCAGACTCTTTGAAATATGAAGGGACATGCTACGACTTACTGGATGTTTTCACTTGTTTGACCTTTATAGCCATGCCTGAAGTAAGCAGCCCACTGACAAGGGACTTTCACTGACTTAGTTCTCAGTGACACTAAATGACCTGCTTTACACTGAGTGTGATAAAAACCAGTTGAGACTCCAGCTGCATCTCGGGAGCCCACATTCCTTGCCCTGTGTGCAGCATTGTGCTCGCTCAACACCCCAGTATGCTCCAGAGCCAGGCCTGGGTCTCCCACTTCTTTTAACAAGAGAGAAGGGTAGAAATGCAAGCACTTAATCTTATCTCTTTTGCTAGCCTAAAGGCCTTGGGTTGATGGTATTTAAAGCCAAGACACTGTGGATGGAGCTTGAGGACTCTAAAGAAGAATAGCTGGAAGGATTGTGGGCCTAAGGCAGTAGGAACTTGCACAGAAGATCAACAGAGTAAACGAACCTGAACCCTTGGAGCTCTCAGAGACTGAATCACCAACCATGTGTCATAACACTAGTCTAGCACATGATCTAACCTACCATGGTCTGAGACTCTAGGCATCCCTGCCACATATGTGTAAATGTGCAGCTTGTCTCAAACATCTGGAGCGGGGGTGCTATCCCAAAACCTGGCAGCCTGTATATGGAGTATGGTCTTCTAAACAAATAAATAATAAATGAAATAAATAAATAAATAAATAAATAAAGCCAAGACAACTTGGATTATAGATAGGAGCCTATAGAAGGAGTCACCAAGGTGCTGGACAACTTCTCACACTCAGTCTGGGAGCCACTCTGCAAAACACAAATTCTCACACTGAGAAACTCACCACTTTCTTTTGCAAATTCAGAACTATGCCCAAAAGTCAGGCAAAACTAATCTACAGCTTTGAAACCACAGTTGTATAACTGAACTGTTATAAGTTGTGGGGGACGTAGGAATGAATCTGATAGGAGAAAAAGTGGGATGAAAAGCAAAACAAACGAACAAACATGATCTCCTGTGTTTACTCGAGAGGATCTCGATCCAGCCACACACAGCTGTAATCTGAAATGGCTCCTAGCAAAACAGTGAGACAGAACAAAGGAGCCCAGGGAGGTGGCCACTTCCTCTGCCTCCACAGAAATCCCCCTGGCAATTGAGCCCTTCCCATAGAGAGGTCCTGAACAAACAAATAGAGTCAACTGGACAAAGAGTGTAATGCCCCATTTGGTCCTTGATTATGTAACTGGCACCCTTATTGGCTGAAAAGTTGTATGTCAGTTATTGTACTGAATAGTACAAATTAAATCTGCACCTTGATGCTGGTTTCTGGAGTCTGAAACCCGGACATCTTTGTGGGCTCCATCTCTGCTTTTACCCCTCCTTTCCCAGTCCCAGTTCTGACAATAAGCAACTGAGCATGTGCTAAGTAAGTAATATGTAAAACCATGTCTTGCTTTGTGTGCTTGAGAATGTTGTAGCAGAAATCTTAGGCAAACTAGGAAGTAGAGCTATTCATCTTTTGCAGTTGAGTTGACTACTTAGCCAAGTACCATTTAACCAGGTCATTTTTTACCTCCCTCTACCCCTCCTTTTTCTCCTCTCCCTCCCTCCCTTTCTCCCTTCAAATTCCAGTGGATTTAATCACTAAAACATGCATCCATTTTCCTGCTGAGACAATGCCATGCTACTGATGTGTGTAAATTTCCAGGGAGTCTACCTTAAAACACAGTATGTCCCACCCGCTCCAGCACCTCTAGGCCTTATCGCAGGAACAGATGCTGCTTGCTGGCTTCTAAAGCCACACATGCCTTTTGCTGCTGTACACCTGAAGCTTCTTGAAGTTGACATCAGGAACTGGCATGTCCATGAGAGGGAACAGGCTGGGATGAAGAGATACCACTCTGTCAGTGCATGCTCAGCCTGCAATTGAGGAGACAGGACATAATGTGTCAAGGGCAAACAAGTGCTCAGGTAAGACTGGCATGACATTGGGCTTTGGCTGGCATGGTGGAAAGCCAATTACTGTCTCTCCTGAGAACTGACTTCAAAGCTTATTACATGTGCTTTTCATTGAAATGGTACCAATTCCCTATTGGAAAAGAAGTTCTTACCAGGTATGGCCCAGGATGCTATATTTTTGAAGCATGAACACTGTTCCTTTAGACTACCAAGAAGCATCCAAAAGCAAACTTTCAAAATACAAGGGACTGATCCTTGCTGCCAAAATGTAGACAAGTGGAGAGTCCTTGACCTGAAGAATATGAACTGTGCAGTCCTCCATTGCCTTACTCAGCTCAGGGAATAAACTCAGTCCTCAGCATCAAAACAACCAAAAGATCCTATCCCTTCTTGAAGTTGAACTCCCAGGTCTACGCAGTTATAAAATCTACCTCGATATCACAAAAGCCAGTCTATTATCTTCGCCAGTAACAAAACACCAGGCACCTATGACTACAGCTCTGTGGTCTGAGTTAGATTTTCCATATCACATGTGCTCAAATAGTTTCCCAGAGATGGCTAAATGAACTGTCTTAAAGGCTAGACCTTATCCAGCACTGCTTATATACTTTGTTGTGTCTTATGAGTACTATCTTTGGTTCTGAAGTCCGATATGAAAGAGTGTTGGCTAAGTGCCAGTTCCCCAGGACCCAAACAGACCAACTATCTCCCAGAGAAGAAATGTAGAAAGAAGATGTAGTCCTCCCACAGTGTTCTTGGAGCATGGGTTCCCTGACCCCAGAGATAACTCCCGAGTTAAGGGTCTAGAGGCATTGGAGTAGGTAGGATATACTATGATTTAAAGTGAACTTCCAGGAAATGTACATACATCAGCAGCATGGCATTGTCTCAAGGCAGAAAAAATGAATTCATGTTTTAGTGATTAAATTCACTGGAATGTGAAGAGAGAGAGAGAGACAGAGAGAGAGAGACAGAGGCAGAGAGACAGACAGACAGAGAGACAGAGAGATACAGAGAGAGATCTTGAGGCACTTGGTGGGTGAAAATATAAGGAAATATCACCAATTCAGTGGCTCATAAACAAGAAATATGTTCCTTACCAGTGTTAGAGGTTGAGATATTCAAAGTTAAGTCATCAAACAGACTTGATGCTTGATATTTGGTGAGGGTTCACAGATGGTCCCAACTCCATGTAGTAGAAGACACCCAGTGAACATTCTAGAATTTCATGCTGGAGATCTGATTCCATGCTAAAAGGCTCCACTCTCCCAAAGTATCCTCTACCAGCTAAGGTTATCGTCATATTTTGGGTCAGGATTTAAGAATGCACACTGAATAGGAGCACAAGCATCCATCTAAACTATAGCTTACACTCCGGCCCCAGCCTTTGCTTCTCTCTATATGCAAGGAGTTTGGAGATATGGAACAGAGGTGCTCATTGAAGTCCCCTGGATCTAAATCACAGCAGCACTGTCTCAATATCAGAAGAGCTAACCAACTACAAATCTAAAACATTGAAAAATATTGTATTTGCCATTTATTTTTCATGTCGCTATTCCCTAAGAAGTTATGCATAACTGCAGTTTACACAGTACTCGCATTTATTCTATAACTAAGTACTCTAGGGATGACTTCAAGTATTGGAGAAGACACATTGATGTGTGTAGGCACAACACTACTTTACATCAACAACTTGAATATATGAGGATTAGAATACCTGTGGTGGGTCATGGAGTTCCAGGTTCTGTGGACACTGTGAGAGGACTATGTCCTCTCTCTGCAGTTCCTCTCTGGGGGATAGTTGGTCTGTTTGGGTCCTGGGGAACTGGCACTTAGCCAACACTCTTTCATATCAGGACTTTCAGAACCAAAGATAGTGCTCATAAGACACAGAAAAGTATATAAGCAGTGCTGGATAAGGTCTAGCCTTTGAGACAGGTTTATTTAGCCATCTCTAAGAAACTATCTGAGCACATGTATTATGGAAACTCTGACTCAGATCACAGAGCTGTAGGCATTGTGACTGTTGAAGATAATAGGCTGGCTTTTATGATATCAAGGTTGATTTATAACTGCATAGACCTAGGGAGTTCAACTTCAAGAGGGGGTAGGATCTTTTGTAGTTCTGATGCTGAGGATTGAGCAGAGCATCCTGTATAGTACTTACTCTAGTTATATCTGAGACCCAGGAGATTAGGAAATCCTGGAATCTGTATCTTAAAAAGAACCCCAGTGAATATGGTAGTGTGAATTATAATCTCAGCCAGCTGAAGCAAGGTGACGGTCATTTCATGGTCAACTTACATAATGTACTAAAATCCTCTTTGAAGAAGGAAGAAGAGGAAGAGAAAAGAAAGAGGAGGAGCAGAAATAGAGAAGAGAAGAAGAGGAAGAGAAGGGAAAAGGAATTGGTTTTGTTGATATTTGCAATTTTTGTGTTTTATTCACACTGATCAGGAATTTCCCAGCACTGCTGTCTTTCCCTCCTTTGGCACTTTCTGGAAGAGAAACTTCTGGTGTGGAGCAGACTCTTATCAAGTGCAAATAGCAAATAGAAGGATAAATAACTCAGTATCAAACATAGGACTTAGGCCTTGGGTCAGTATGTTGGCCTGAGACAAAGAGGGCCCATCTTCTTACATCCTCCTCTGAGTGAAAGAAAGGATCCCTGAACCCTGCAGTCACAGCCTAGCATCCTCAGGCAACAGCATGGCTGGTAGTAAGAGAATAAAATGACAGAGACCCAGCAGGACCAAAGAGAGGAGATACACACTTGCTCTTGCTCTGTGGGTATATGAGAAGAAGGGGACATCATGGCAGGCTTTGCTAGAGACTGAAAGAAAGGGAGAGAAAGCAAAAAGTGCTGCCTCTTTATATGGACTGTGCTTGCTCCAGCATTTAATGGGTGGATGCATATGAAGTCAAGCACACTTTCTGATGTTCCTGCCCTATTGTCACTGTTAATGAAGTTGACAAGCTTCCAGCATCACCTCTAAGTCTTTGGCCATTAACACCTTTGTTCCTAAAAGGATAGGAGTAAGTAGAATGATACACACATCAATAACATGTAGCACATGAATACAATGAAACACACCAAAAAGGGGCTGTGCTTTAAATGAGGGAGAGGGCAGAGAAAGAAGTGACATTGAAATGAGAGCAAACTGGAGAAACCTGAAAGGCTTTTACACTTGAGGCAGAGGGACTATGTGTGTAAAGGAGAAAGCCTGAAGTTCTGCAACAGCTGGGCTCTGGGGATGTGCAAGGAGGAGATCCAGGATGGTGCAGCAAATGCTCTACTTCAGCTGGGAGAGCTGGGTCGGGGCATACTCTGCACACAGTACTCTGCCTACAGCTGTAGCCAGGCAGCCGGATGCATAGGCACAACCCTGCTCAGTACCAGCTGTTCATCCTGGCCATGCATGGAATTAATCAAGGCACTCAGTTCTCTAGAGAGCCAAATGCATCCGTTCACAAAGTGAAGCCAGGCTTGACTGAAAGCCATGATGACTCCTCAGTGCTAAGTCTTGGAACCTCTGTCCATGCAGGATGAGCAACATCCCGTGTGTGTCATCTCATTCTTCTGTAACAGGTCTTTGATAGGAAGGAATATGGTTCAGTAGGGCAGCACATGGTACAGGCATGAGGCTCTGGGTCCCATCTCTAGTACTGGGGAAAAAAAACTCTATACCTTTGTTTGTTTGTTTGTTGTTTTCATTGTACACTTTGACCCAAGTGCCACAAGGCTACGTATGGTGGCTGCCTTGTAATTAATTATCTCCCTGACAGATTACAATCATTATAGATATTCCTACTTGTATAGATCTATAATGAGGTTTGGAAGTTACTAAAAGTTACTCATGTTTCCTGAGTTTGTATTGATATGCTGCAATAGTTTACAAGGAGTGTACTATGATATTGTTGCTATAAAGTAGTACCCTGTGAAGAATGAGAGAGAGGAGGGGACATTGGCACTTGCCATGTGTCTCATGTGTCTTTCTCAGATAGACAGCTTCACTCCCTAGCAATCTAACAATGATTCCTTATTTTCTGCCCTCTCCTCTCTCCCCTCTTCTTTCTTATTGGAGACAGGACCTCACTCTACAGTTCAGACTGGTCACATTATGATATGCCTCAGTCTTTCTCTGAACTCACAACCATCTTCCTGTCTCAGCCTCCCAGGTATTGAGGTTATAGATATATGCCAACACAGTTGAATTGTATTTCATTTGTAAGCCATTTGCTAATGATATTCTGTGTTTTTTTTTTCAACAGAGACAGTGTATTGACTCACTCACTGAGTGGTTGATAGCATATGCTGGGACTAGACAACTTCACAGTTGTCATAGTTCGACTGTGACATTCTTGCTAGGCCTTGCCATAATCTTCCATATGTCATTTTGCAGACATAGGAAATTGTAAACATTTTATACCAAAGGGACCACAGAATTAGAGAAAAGGCTTTACCCACACCCTATGCATTACGATCTACACTGTCCTTGGAAAGTATAAAATGAAACTACAATTAGACATTACCTTCCCCACACACACACACCACTTCCAATAGTGCTGAGTAGGTACCTATGGAAACAAGAATACTAGTCATGTGATCAATTCACTAGTCAAGTTGTCTTAATAATACCAAAATTCACCAGCATCTTCTTATCCCACAGAAACTCATAGGTGGCTTTGAATTTGCTTATTAAGGATAATAGGGTGTTGAGGTGAAAGTTGTTCAGTTGTCTGGACAAGGAAGGAAATAAATAACAGGAGTCTGCTGGGGGCCAGGGTGGGCTTCTGGAACACAGAGCAAGGGCTGTCTCCTCTGACCTGACACAGATGGCCTTGCCTTGTGGTTCCCTTCCTCCCTTGCACTTCCTTTATTTCCTTTCAGCTCAACCTTGACTCAAAGTGTCCATGTCACACACTCTTACTCAGCTGTGTGAGTAACACAGTTTCTTCTCTTTGCGGGGTTCATGGTATGCTTTGTAATGTCTACAATGGGATGCACTGTAATGTTAAGCTATAAAGCATTCAGTGCTTTGGAAACCACAGGTAGCACTATTGAATGCTATTGTCTTGACTCCCTAAATGATAAGGCATTTTAAACATTTGACTTATCAAATTCTGAAAATCTTACTCCATAGTCCCTATTGAGTTCACTGTGAATTAAGGGCTTTGAAGTTAAAATGAGATATATTCCCAACTTAAAACAATAAAAGTCCTGAGCATTTCCAACATGGAAATACAGCTGGAGAGGAGCGGGCGGGATGAGGTGAGCCAGTTGTTCCTCCCAGTGTCTGCTCTCACTCTTCCCATGTCTACTTTTTGTCTTGACCTGCCTTCTTTTCCTGACTTTTGTGGTGACTTATTACCAAGATCATCATCACCATTAATGCTAATAACCATAAACACATATGCACTAAATAGCAATGCAAAAACCAGGCTCTGCTCATGTAGAAATAAGGCACACAATAAAATGTACCCAGTAACTTGGGAGTGAGCAGAGCATGGCTCACTGTTACGTTTGCCTTCTCAACTGCAGATCTAAGTAGATGTGTTGATTTCTAACCTGAACATTGTAGCCTAGGTTATCCCCTTGCCTCATCATCTCAGAGTTTTTCTCTTTCTACCCTTTGTTTCTGCTCTTTCTCTAGTTAAGTCACCCCCTAGCTTTCATCCCTTTAATTTGATAGAATACATGCAATGTTCTATGATCTCCTTGGGACATGGGTAGAAATCTTGATAGTCTTGCAGCCTGTGCCCTAAGGTAGACGAATCACAACCAATTTTGCCATCAGACAGGAAAATTTCTATTTCCAAAGCTGATTTACTCAGAAGACAGAGAACTGAAAGCTTCTAACTGATTTTTGCCACCTTTTTCAAGTATATACAAGTCACATATACTTTAAGTATTTATGGCCTGGAGTTAAGACATATTTAAAGCTCGTAAAATCTTAAACATCAAGATCTTAACTGTGGAGCTTTGTAGAGTAAATATCAAATTTATAGGCCTTGAAGACTTGCCCACCATCAACTTAATGGGTGAGAGAACTACGAGAGATGTTTTATCAATATTTGTCTGCTGCAAAGGGTAGCACACAACAGCAAAGGAAATGTCTCTCCGCTCAATTAGCACAGTGACAGTAAATGAAAGTGTCACTGCTAATGCATTTGTTGGAGTTGGCCCCACAACATGCATTCTGTTTAAATCAAATAGTGCAGCAGTAATCTGTTTTGGTCAGTTTGGAATGCCTGTCTTAAGATCAATCAAATGCATTTTGGTGATGGTTCAGGGGGGAAAAGAATCATGCTGAACAGCAAGGAAGTTACCGCTTCTGCATCAGGACCACCACCCCAATAGTCACATGATGTCAGACCTTGCAGGTCTTTAGAAACTTACATTTCCAATTAGGAAATCAATAACAACAGTGTGTAAGTAGATAAGTAGGCCAGTAGTGAAACTTGCTTTCTTTAATCCACTTGGGAGCTCTGTGTGACATGAGAAGGCTACAGTGATTTATTTGATTTGAAATTTTCTAAAATTGCCTCCTTCGCTAAAACCACCTCTCAAATCTAATCAGCAGAATGCATCAAAACCACAGTCAATAACAATATCAGAACAGAGCTGGTTCTGATGGTTTCATATCATGCGAGTCCTCTAACTGTGTAAGTTAGCTTTGAAACAGTATTTTAATATATAGGCATATATGTAAAGTGCCTAATAGGCTAATTCATAGAAATAGAAAATAGAATAGATCTCAGCACTCAGAAGCCAGAGGCAGGTGGATCTCTGTGAATTCAAGACGAGCTTAATCTATGTAGTGCATTCCAGCCTAACCAGAGTGACATAGTGAGAATCTGTCTCAAAAAAAGAAAGCAGAATGGAGTTTATTGAGAAGAACTGGAGAAAGTCACGGTGTCACAGGTTCCATTCAGTGTGGGATGGTTCAAAGTTCTGGAGAGTAATAGCCAGGTCAGTTGCACAACAGAGGGAATGTCATAGGTTACTTCATGCTTCAGACTCAAAAATTAATTTGGTGATAAATTTTGCTGTGTTTTACTATGTTAAAAAAATGGAAATATGGAACTCCTGCCTAGGACCATGCAACCTGGGTGGGAGGATTCCCTAAACAAGACAACCTCAACCTGGGGCTGTGGGGAGTGAGCCCAAGACTATCACAAGTCTAGCACCATGCGCTCTGGACAAGGAGTTAGCCTGAGACAACCACCAGTCCATCACTGTGCAAACCTGGGTTGGCAGACCATGCCAGAGATGAGCGCTGCCTGGTGCCACAGTGCATGAATTGGGCATTGCACTCCTGAGACCACTTCTGAGACAACCCCAGACACCCAGAGGTACCACTAAGATAAGCAAGTAAGTGGTGGAGAGATGGGAGAAAAAGAAGCAGAAGGATTTGTGCAGAATGAGGAGAGGCACACCTAGAGACCCGAGGGTAGTAAGGAACATCCTGATGTGAGTAGACTGTGGTGAGGGCCTGGCCTGTTCTGCCACTGAGGGCAGTGTCTGGGTTTATAGCCCTGCAGCAGCGGAAGTCTGTTACTACCAAAGACCAGGCTGATGTACCTACCTGCTCTGGGCTGCTGCCCAGGGCCATATTGATGTTTGATGGCTGTGAAGAACTGGCCCCACCCTCCCTGGGCATCCTGAGAGAGCTGGCCCCACCCCTCACCAGCTCTAGTACTCTGGACAGGAGCACATCACCCAGGAACAAGAGAGCAGTTGAGACAGCCCTGAGGGTGTGAGTGTGGGAGTGCTGGTGGCATAACCAACTCATACATACCTCTCAGGCCCAGATCCAGGGCTTTGAGTTGGTCCACCCCAACATCTACCCCATTGCTGAATGATTGGAACACATGAAGGGGCCAGTCCTACATATCCAAAACTACAGGATCTCCATAACACAGCAGGCAATAATAGGATATCCAAGAGGAATCCCAGTGAGGTTCCAGTATTGATAGTGTAGCAAAAGCCAGAGGCTTCGAACCAAACCAATGACTCAGTGCAATGAACATTTGCAGGCAAAGAAGTATAAACAGCAAGAGTATACTGTGGACACACTGGGACATACTGCAGTTTCCACAACAAATTATTTTTTTCTTTTGGATGGGAGATTGCAAGGGTGGAGGGTGGGTGTGAGGGGGCAGGGAGATGATTGGGATTGGGATACATGATATGAAATTCACAAAGAATCAATGAAAAAGTTTTAAAAATGAAAATATGTTAGCTAATCTTTTCTAAAAGCAATAGTATATGATATATGTGAAAGAAAGTTGGGTCACATATTATTAAGCCAAAGATAGTATTTAGATTTGAGAAGTACATGATTTTGTAGAGTAAGGCCAATTTGGGATTATTTTCTTAAGCCAAACTACATGCAGCTTTATTAAAGATATCTTCATAATCATGACACTTCAGGAGGCCCTAGATAGACAGTCATTAACAATATGCAACATTCAAACACTCTCTTTATGGAATATAAAAATCTGAAAGCTACTGAAAAATCTAGTAAAATCTTCTTTTGATTCTCTATGCAGGGACAGTTTAGAGTGGGACTGACATGTTCCATGCACCACGTTGCTTAACAGATTTTACAAGCCTGACCTAGAATCTAAAATAAAAATGCCAAAATTATGAATATGAAGACTCAAAATCTTTTTGTGGATTTTGCTAGCATGAGTTGTAAACATATACTATTAGGTTTCATCATAATATTTCTATACATGGACATAATGTATTTTGATCTTAGGAAACAGTTAATGATGTCAGGACACAATCCCAATCATCTGATATACTGGAAACATCAACTTTAGGGGCTCATGGCTCAGGCCTTTAGTTTTAAGGGGAAATTCAATAGATACTTTTGGTATGAATGAAAGGAAAATATATGAAATAGATATTTTCCACACCATAGAGCATTCATGGCAAGATAGTTACATGTACCAATGTCCAGAAATCCCTCCTCCTGAGAGACAAGAAGTCTCTCATGACTTGCAGGTAAATTTTTCCCCACAAAAGTCCAGCCACAGAAATAATCTGCTATTGACACATGTCCCTCTCTCCACAAGAGTAAAATATTCTATGTACTGATAACATAAGTTTTCCCGCCATGGTTCTTCAGTGAATGGTGGAGCCTCATGAGTCTGTCATCCATGTAGGATGAAATGTTAATAGGTCTGATCTTATACAAGCATTGTGCAGTGAGTTCAGGGTTATAATCCTTCTGTGCCATCCAGAAGGTACTGTTCATGGCTATGGAAAAGGGTGGTGGTGGTAATTTTTTAGTGATATAGCCACTGATAAATAGCCCATGTTCCAATAAATATTTCCCAATTCAAATAAGCAATTAAAATAACATGCCTTTAATCCCAGCACTTGGGAGGCAGAGACAGGTAGATCTCTGAGTTTGAGGCCAGCCTGGTCTACAGAGTGAGCTCCAAGACAGCCAGAGCTACACAAGAAACTTTGTCTTGAAAAACTACAATAGATGATAGATATTAGAGAGAAAAGAGAGAGAGAAGAGAGAGAGAGAGAGAGAGAGAGATGATAGAAGATAGATAGATAGATAGATAGATAGATAGATAGATAGATAGATAGATAGATAGATAGATAGATAGATAGATAGATAGATAGATAGATAGATAGATAGATAGATAGATAGTAGATAAATAGAGATACAAATATTAAGGACAAACCATATTAGGTGGGTTCTTAAAAAAATGAGTTAAGTATCCATTTTTGGAAGCTGGAGGCATAACTACAAATTAATGTCAAGAAATATATACAAGGTGACAGAAAATAAAAGGCACAAGCAGTCTATCTTTACCCTAGACATGTTTCTCAGGGTTGCCCTTAGTGCTAAAATAGAATATCACTATAGCTTCAACCCCTCCCCCTCCTCCATATCCTTGCAGATCCCACAGACCATCCCACCCTGGCCTTCCCTCTCTGCCTCATCTCTGTGTCCCAGCCTCCAACTCAGGCAGACAACCCCTGCTCAACCACAGGCCATGCCTGTCAGATAAACAGGAAGGCTGCCCATGGACCTTCTCCACTCGGTGCTCCTCAAGACCCAATTCTAAGGGTAGCCTATAGTGCTGCAAGAGACTATCTTCCTCTGGCCTCTCCTTTCCCCAGCCTCAGCACCAGCGAGCATTCACCTTGAACACACCAGCTGAACAGGTCAGTAAAACAAGCAACAAACAGCCAACACTCTCTCTGAAAATCTAGAGTGGAAAGAAAAAACAAAGAACAAAACACCCACCCAACAAAGACAAACCCAGAAAATCAGAAACTATATCTTTACTCACCACAAACCCAGATGCCTAGATGCCAGCATACGAACACAATAACAGACAGGGCAATATGTCTTCACTAGAGTGTGTCTACCCTATCACAGAAGGCCTTGACTATTCCAACATAGCTGAAACCATAGCTAAAACAAACTCTGTGAAGATGATAGAGGGTTGTAAAAAGAAAATAATTAAATCCCTCAAAGAAAGCCAGGAAAACACAAACAATGGGAGGAAACGAATAAAAAACCTTAAAGAATGACAAGAAAAAACAAACACTTGAAGAAAACAAAACTGTCCAAGACTTGAAAATAGAAGTAATAAAGAAAAAAAAAACAAGAAAGGAATTCAGGAAATAAAATAATTTAGGAATGAATACAGGAGCGCAGAGGAAACCTTCACAAGCAAACAAACCAATAGGCTTCCTACATACAAAAGACAAATGGGCTGAGAAAAAAATCATGCAAACAATACCTTTCACAATAGCCTCCAATAATATAAAATATCTCAACCAACTGGTGAAAGACTTGTATGACAAAAACTTCAAGGATTTGAAGAAAGAAATTAGAAGAAATATCAGAAAATGGAAAGATCTCCCATGCTCCTGGATTGGTAGGATTGGCATAGTAAAAATGACATGCTAGCAAAATCAATATACAGATTCAATGCAATCCCCATCAAAATCCAAAGACAATTCTTTCTAGACTTTGAAAGAACAACTGTCAACTTCATATGGAAAAACAAAAACTCAGATTAGCTAAAACAATCCTGAGTAATAAAAGACCTGCTGGAGGTATCACTCCAGCAGGTATCCCTGAGTTCATGCTGTACTACAGAGCTGTAGTAATAAACCCTGCATGGTATTGCATAAAACAGGTTGATCAATAGAATCTGATTGAAAATTTAGACATAAACCCACACACCTATGAGCACATGATAAAGATGCCAGAAATACACACTGGAAAAAAGACTGCACCTTTAACAAATGATAATGCTCAAACTGGATTGTCTGGATGTAGAAGAATGCAAATAGATCCATATTTATCACCCTGCACAGAACTCAAGTCCAAGTGGATCAAAGACTTCAACATAAATCCAAAAAACAGTGGATTATGTTAAAAAAGAAAGTGGAGAACAGCCTTAAATACACTGAGAGAGGAGACAACTTTCTGAACAGAACACTGATAGTGCAGGCACTAAGATCAACAATTAGTAAAAGGGATCTTATGAAACTGGAAATCTTCTTAAGGCAATGGACACCATCATTGGACAAGGAGGTAGCTTACAGAATGAGAAAATAATTTTAATAACTCCACATCTAATAGATGACTAATATCCAAACTATATAACGAACTCAAGAAATTAGATATCAACAAACCACATAATCCAATTAAAAATGAGTTATAGATCGAAAGAAAGAATTTTCAACAGAGAAATCTAAAATATCTGAGAAACATTTAGAGAAATGTTCAACATCACTACTTTGAGATTCTATCTTTCACCTGTCATGATGTCTAAGATTAATAACTCAAGTGACAGCTCATTCTGGCAAGGATGTGGAATAAGGGGAACACTCATCCATTGCTGGTGTATGTGGAAACTGTACAGCCACTATGAAAATCAATATGGCAGTTCCTCAGAAAGTTGGGATTTGATCTACCTCAAGAACCAGCTATACCACTCTTGGGCATATACCCAAAGGATGCTCTATCCTACCACAAGGCCAATTGTTCACCAACAGCTTTATTCCTAATAGCCAGAAACTAGAAACAACCTAGATGCCCCTCAGCAGAAGAATGGATAAAGAAATGCGGTACATTTGAGTATTACTCAGCTGCTGACATTTGAAACTTACAGTCAGATGAATAGAACTAGAAATGATCATCCTGAGTGAGGTAACCTGCCAGGCTGTGTTTCTGCCTCACTGCTTCTTCTAAAAAAAACAACTTGCAAAACATATCAAGTCCATTAGAACACATGCAGCTTTAAACCAGTCTTCCCTCTCAGCATGGGGGTGTTTATTACACAGAAATAATGCTGGTATGGACCCTGCATACAAAAATATGTATCAGAATAAAATAAATAGAAACTACCTAAATGGCCTCAATAGCAGTCTGATTAAACAAATTATGTTCTCTTTTGGTTAATGGAGAAATTCTTAAAGCATGCTCTTGAAGAAACAAGCAAAAACTTGAGAACCTGCACACAATATGATATAATTGTAGGCAGCATTATACCAATTGATAGATTGATTCACTGGAGGTGGAGCTGAGAACTCTTATTATTGACCTCTCACTACCTGTCACTTGGGTTGACAGGCAGTGAAAACCCACCTACCCAAGGAAAGGAATAGGTACATTTGTCCATCGAAACAAAGTACGGAGTCCTGGGGCTACTCTCACCTCAGATCTATTTCTGAATACCAACAACAGTGAGCTCCTAAACTCCACATGTATCTTTTCCGATAGGTAGAACACCTAGCCATACCCAGCCCAGCTCCAGACAATGAACAAAAGACAGGCAGAAAGACAAGGGGAAAAGCTGGGATCAGGTGTCTCTGATGAAGAAAATCAGAGTGCTCCAAAGTTCAGAAGCTCAGTATGCTTACTATATACAGCTTAACAGAAAGGCAGAAGTATTACATATGGCTGGACAAAGAAGCAGGTTTGTCTAATCTCTGTAGGAGTGGGCTCTGTAAAGGAATAGTCTCCAGACTGTAAATAGCAGGTGGGGGATATGGAAGATAGCTGTGGTGGACATTTTCTGCATACACTCTCAATGTCCACATATGGACCAGAGAAAGGCTTTGCCACCCAGTTTTCCCATGAGTTTTTGTCTTTTGGTCCTTGACATGACTATGCCCTAGTCAACAGCATATTCACCCAGAACATATGACTCAGGGATTTCTCTGTTCCCCATAACACGCTTTTATTGCAGATGAATAGAAGGAAGGAACAAAAGAAAGAAGGAAGAGAGAACAGAGAGGGGAAGGCAAAGGAGAGGAGAAAGGATGGAGGTGAGGAATAGGGGAGGAGAGAAAATGTTGGAAGGCTCCTTTTGAGTGTTCAAAGTGTAAATGTGTTTTCTTTTTGAAAACATTTACAGTGTAATCTCAAATTTCAGTGTAGTCTCTTCACTGTTTGGTTCCTTTATACATGCCTGTGTTGTTTGCAGAAACCCCTGCCTGTGAGAAGTAAATATGAAAGAGCCTCAGATCTGCTTAGGTTCTTAGTAGATTTGGCTCTTTGGCCAAGCAGTGTTTTGCTAGCTTAGCCTGTTTATGTGACTCTGGTAGATTCTTGGAGTCACAGAGTTCTATCCTGTCTTTGCTCCTCGGGTAGCTTTTGGATAGACAGAAATTTGGGGGAACAAAAACGGCAGAAAGTCTACCAGAGTTTAGGTGACTCTGACAAGGGGTAAATCTCCCATTAGCCTCAGTCTCTCAATATTGTAACTTCTTAAGTAGAACAACACTTCTTTGTTGACCTCTGGACTCTGAAGGATTCCTTCAAACCAGCAGCCACTGGATGCTGAGCCAAGGTCTACATCAATGTTCTAAACCTTTGTCAGAGTAGAAGCAATTTGTTTTATTTGTCTATACTTCAGTACCCTTAGACTTGAATTAATAATTGAAGATTCAAGAAATGACTTTTGAAGCTTCTTCCAGCTTTGGTGGGGTAAAAGGGCAGCTTAAAGATTCTCAGAATACAGAATCTGCCTTTTCCACAGACCATCCTATAGCAGGAGAATTTTTAAAAATCGGCACGCGGCTTGGCTAGTTCCTGAGCTGCCACCATGTTGGTGCTCTATGTCTCTGCTCCGACACAGCACAGCTAGCCAGGAGCAATGGCAGGGACCCATGAAAAGCTGTCATGGCCGCTGCCTTCACTGGCCAACTCTGTGGCTCCAGGGTGCCAAGAATGGCATATGGTTCAACTCTGCCACCCTCATAATGCTCGGCTAATCCCCAGACAATATCCACCATGCTTGTGGTACCCGGTAGAATGAAGACTCTTGACTCTTGAAGCTTACAGATTATTCAATGGATTTATAGATATTAGCAAATGCTCAATTAACAAGATGCCTACACAATTAGAATTGTTACCCAATACCTAACATTTGACATGAATAATTACTCGAGACTACTAGAGACCCATATGCCCACCTCCATTTTCTTCTCCCTCCTTCTCCTTCCCTCTCTTTCTCCGGCTCCTTCTTCCAACTCTTCGCTCCACCCACCTCTTCTACTCCCCAATCACCGAGCTCCTCTGCAACTACAATAGACAGGAAAAGTCCTGCAACACCATCCCTCCTTTTTATTTCCCCCTTGCAGAAGCTTACTCTATTGCTGCAGTCCAAAATTAACTTGTAAGCCCCACCAGCCCAAGGAACATCCTCTGGGATGCTGGGAGTTGTAGTTCATGGAAAAAAAAAATAACAGAGACTCATGGGAAAGTGCACTGGCCTGTGAGCTTTTCTCCATAAAAACCCCTTTAGCCCCTTTAGTCTTGGGGCCATTCAGCTGGGAGTGAACTTGACCAAAGTCCATCTCTTGGTCAGAGCTTAATAGTTAATAAAGTTTACTTCAAGTTTGGCCCAAAATGCTGGAATTGGTTTTTCTCCAGCGAATCTCGGGGCAAAATTAAAGTGTTCCTGGTTTCTCTGAACAAATTGTTCATCCTGCCATGTTGGCATAGCTCACTGTGTCCATCCTGTGCGTTGCTCTCTGTTTTCTTACTCATAGCACTGGGGAGGCGTGGATGGTGGGATGCAGGTATGGGCTCAGCTGACCTGGCGCTTAGAACAGGCCCATTCCTTTCTTTTTTTCTTTTCTTTCTTCTTCTTTTTTTTTATTGACTATTTCTTTTATTTATGTTTCAGATGCCATCCCCTTTCCCTATTTCCCCTCCCTCCTCCTTTTTGCTTTTATACCCTTTTAATTACATCCAAGTATTAAGGTCAGTTCTTTGAATTAGTTCCCTGCAGTAGCTGGATGACCCAGGGAAGTAACCTTACCTTTCTTACCCACCATTCTTCATTTTTTTAAAAAAAACGAAGTCAACAAAGTGAACCCTACTGTCATTTCTATGGAGAAACCTATCCTCTTTTTTTGTTTCCCTAAATGAAGCCCAGCTGGAGATTGGCCCTGGGGAGCTGTTAAAGGACAGAGCAGGTGTGGAGGCTGGAAGGAGAGATAAGATTTCACAAAACGCCAAGGTGCAGGCCCGGGAACAGTGTCACTGCTGTGCTTGGACAGCTTCACTACCTGGGCCAAGCTGTTTGAGTGTCAGATTTCTCAGTCCCAGAGGGAGGCCCGAGGAAATGGAGACCTGTGGAGGGAGGACTGCACACTCCCCTGCAGGCCTCATTTTGGAAGGAAGCCTTCTAAGGGACTGCTGCCACTAAAATCAAACATGGAGCAGGTAGGCTTCACTGTGGACCCTGTGGGGTGCGAGTTGCCCACATTCATTACTAATTGCCAGCTGTCACCTTCCTGAATCACTTCGTGAATATTGAGAGCATACTCTTCCGAGGCTCTCCTTCACCCTTTGTTGAACTTGAGAAGTGCAGAGTACTTGGCCAACTCCATCTCCTCTTCATCCTGGCTGCAGGCTGTCTCATTTCAGCATCAAATCACATGCACAGCCAAAATAGATGGAAGGGCTGTGTAGCACGGCCAACTCATTACCAGCAGGCTTTGCTTCTCACCAACTATGGAAAGCAGGCCAGGAGCATCACAAGGGATCCTGGGAGTAATAGCGAGTCTCACTTGGACCCTAGCCTCTGATTTCATGGCTCTGAAACCTCCTTGCTTGGTGGGGCCAGAACCAGCTACCTGACAAGGAGCCAAATGATTCCTTTGTCGCTGGGTTTTCAGCTTAGAGATGGGGACAATTAACACAGAGGTGATGTCTCAGAAAATCTTGGCCCTTACAGTCTATGTTCCCAGCAACAGGGAGTGGCTTGTACATGCAATTTTAGCTGTTAGACACGGGATGTGCCAGAGAGGAAGACATTCATATACTGACCTTCAACTCAAATCACCAGAAACTTGTGAGTTTCTGTGTCCTTACAAAAGAAGACTCCTTTTCTTTGAATATAAGCTGGAGAAGGCATGAGAAGGTGTTGTGTACAAGCGGGGAACTCTCCTCTCTTTTCTAATCTGTACAGTCCTCAAAATGTATCTTTGGCCTATGGGAGCTCATTCCAAATTTTTAAGAATTAAATTATGTTGTAGACTGTATTTGCATAATTTTTAGAAGCTATGTAAGATGTTTCCATTTTCTCAAGTATTTGTAGTCATTGCTAACCACATTCCGCTGGATAACTGTATCTGTAATGTGAGATTCTTGTCTTTGGAGACCAGGTGTACTTAGGCACTTCAGAGCCATGCAGCTAGTTGGTAGGATACTGGAGGAAGTTCTCTATGCTCTAAGCTTAAACCATTGTCATGGAATCATCTCAGCTTTGTGGGCACTGATCATTCCCTTGGCACATGAACATTTTTGTGTTTAGCTCACATTCTGGGTTATGACTTTTGAAATATTTATTCCACAGTCTCTGCAGGAATCACTTACAGCACAGCACAGTCATTGAGATAAAAATACACACACACACATGCCATCAGTGCCTCTGTGTTCTAGGCTCCCAAGATTTTCTTTTTAAGTGGCCTCTAAATTCATCTCTTTAGTGCAGTGAGCCTCATGTGAAGCATACTGATCTTACTTTGGTTAGGGTAACAACCATTCTTTGGCAGTGGCCTGGAATTAGATGTCCCACAAAGATACTCACATGCTTTTTGTGACCTATGGTAGAAAATAACCACAACACCCTTTGGCTCAGTCATTGCTGAAAAGCCTACTATAGAAAGATCCAAAGTCATTCCATCTATGGTAGGTGAGCTCTAATCATGCTCATTTACCTGCTGGAACCATGTCTCTGATCTGCTAAGAAAGTCAG